>OX422212.1:464387147-464987147 GCA_949130495.1 Sambucus nigra | reverse complement strand
TCCATTCTATTAACATCTCCAAAGACTCTATGTCATCAAAGGTTGAAACAAACACCTCACACTACGAACCACGGTGTCACCATGTACTGGATTACGTGGACACCCATAATTTATTACATACTTAATCAGAATTTGCAAAAGTAATTTATACAACTAACTCGATTGCATGCTTCTTGGCACTAACTTATTTATCGTGCTAACCTCTTTGACATTACCATCGAGGATACAAACTAAACCGACATCAAACTAGCATGACTGGCCCAAACCAACACCAATGTCGAAAGACCATGTCACTACCTAAAGGAACCTTGAACCTAGAGCTCTAATACCATTTGTAATGACCCGATCGGGATTTATGAGTTACCCGTTAATTAACCCGATTTGAAGCGCGTGTTAGGTGTGGAGTGCAATGAAACAACCTATATAATGTTACTAATCCAATTTTTATCTTAATTAACATTTCAATTTTTTAGCATGTAATTCCAGTTTCAAGATAAACTATGTGAAGGACCCATGGGAGCACCCCGAGTCCAAGTAAACAAAGCTACTAACGTAAAATAAATAAAGTACGCTTACCTATATAATGCCCTAAAAATACGAATTCGTACCCAACTTGCCATAATAAAGCAAGGGTGTGAGCCTATGCCCAATGGGAATATACAAGCAGTATAAAAATGAATGGCAAAAAAGAATACTCACACACTATAATCACATGCATGCGAAAATATATATATATCTACATATATATATATATAGATACACCTTTTGAAAAATACATATGCCAATACACTAGCCGTTTTACTTCTGAAAACCTTACTCATCCAAATTAATTTACCTCAAACTTGTAAAGACTTTCTTTATTCATACTTAGCATTTCTCACTTTGTTTAACACACCCGGTTCCATGACTAACACCACTACACTTGATTTATTTCAACCCATTCCTTTACCGGAATCACCCCTTTATATTCATTAAGAATATGCTTTAGTATTTTCACTGAAAAGTACCCTTTCAATACACGCATTCATCGTGTTAGAAAATACTTGTTTGTCATTTGAAAACCTTTCGATACATACTTATACAAATTATGGGTTAAAGAACTTAGGTACTTAACCACCCAATTTCCCACTTTACTTTACCCTTTTCCCTTAACTTATGTACGTTAATAGGTTTACACATTTACTTGTACATTTCACTTTTATCGAAATATTTATTTCATTAATTCAAGTTAGGTTGTATTAACACAATTTACCACACAACCCATTTTGTTGACACGTTCCTTATTCCTTTTATCTTTTCTCTAAATCTTCCTTTTTACCGCAGACTTACACGGGCTCTACACCGATGGCTATGCGCACCACATGCTCTGGCCAGTGATTTAAGGCTTTTTACCCAAGGGCTCTGACCCTTCTTGCTTATTCCCGGTTTCATCCGAGCCCTTATTAATATGTTTAACATTTAACCCATGTCCACACTATTCCATTTCCTCACTTTTACCCGCCCGAAGCCAAAACCCGGACTTAACCGTCTATTTTCCATTAACACTTGGAAAATTATTTATTTTCTTCTTTACGTCCCTTATCAACACACACATGACGTATACTAAATTCATTCACTCTTAGGGCTTAATTCATTTTCACCTATATTAGTGTAGAGACATTCTTTAACATCTTCATTGTATAGAAATATTCCAATTTAAATAAATTACCAATTTACCATTTTGTTTACGAAACTTGCAATTCATTCCTTTAACAAGTATCATTAACCAAAAAATGGTTATTAAGTTCCCAACTTAACATTAAAAACACTTTAACCATTTCAACATATAAATAGCACCCTTTGCATTCTAATATCCAAATTTTCGTTTGTCTTATTTGATTCAACTCGACAAATGCCCATTTATTCATAAAGTCCCCATTTGCAAGAAACTTAAAATATTCATTTCATCAATACAACATTAATATTAGTCCACATTTTTATTTCATACAAATGTCCATTGTTACTTTGACTAAAATACGCTAAACAAGATATGCTTACATTTTATTTCGTAAAATGTTTTTTATTTCTTTTTACTAGAAATACACCAAATAAAGACATTTCTTCAATTTTTATTCCATAAAAATGCTTATTATTTCTTTTTACTCCAAAATGACATATCTTACATTTTTATTCCGTAAAAATGTTTATTGTTTCTTTTACTAAAAAATATAGCAAAATAATGTCATCACACATATTTATTTCATAAAAATATTTAAATTTCATATTTAATAGAAAATACACAACAATAATATTTTCTCACATTTTTATTCCATTAATATGGTTATTTTTAGATTACTAATAACACATCATTTTTCTCATAATCCTACTCTTAATCATACACAATTGTAAGACAACAATATTAAGAAAATAGAGTCTAATTGTACTAAAAGTAGATTGCTCCACTTGAATGGTCTCGAAAGTGCTGGTGGTGATGAAGATGGGTGACTCCCCCACCTCTAAAGGTGGCCCTAAAGGGAGTCACAAAATCTCCACCAAAGAGACTTCCATGGAAGCTACACATACTCCAAGAAAAGCTTCATTGAGACCCTCTACCATACCTCCATTATCATATACTTATCTTCTTCCAAAAATGTCTCCAATAACACATCAACAACCCTCCAACAACCACTTATATATATATATATATATACCATAGCTCTAACTTGATATATATGCATCCTTTGCAAATGGTACGAGACTGTCTTAATCTAATCAAGACAACCCTTAAATCAAATCTCATGGGTAGCCTTGTTCAATACATTCCTAGGATGAAACGATCATAACCTGTTGTCGAACTATCGAATAAGTTCTCAAACCATCATACAAGTTACCATGTTTTGAGATAAACTATTAGAATTTCATCACAACCATTTCGATAAGAAGTCAACTCCCTATTTAGGTTGTGAATATTTCAATAGTGATAGAAATGGAATCCTGGTCTCCTAGTAATCAACCAGAAGCCGACTCATAGGAATTCCTATTGAGTTATATTGACTGACATGTCTAAAATATATTTAAACCAAATATATGGCATTCTCGTAACCATGATTCTTATTTCTAAGATGAATAGACATGCCTTTACTCAGAAGTAAACAGCATACACGATTCTACGAATAAAACCTCAACAATATCCCACTTAGTCTTAAAGCCATGTATCCAACTCCCAACCTATCTACATAGAAGTTTGTTGTCTATCGATAGAGGATTACCGAGTGTTATGCGATACAACCTTGATCATAACACTAAACCACAATGGCTATTTTGCAACTAATATAATATTTAATTTTTAAGTGTTTATAAAACTTATTAACAATGGTTTTTTACACTTAAAAAATTCATAAGTGTTCAAAACCGTTGTTATATTTGTGGTTTTATTATCACCCAAACCTAAAAGTTTAACATATTCCCTACAAAGTGTGAACACAAATTTTCCTCCCTCATCTTCTAAGTTTTGTTTTAATTCCCCCTCCCTCATAAACCTAAGCTCTGTCTCCTCTTTCACAAAATCAAAACTAGATGCTTTTAGATCAAGAAACCCAGGGCTCAAACTAGGGGCTCCCTTTTTTCATTTCTTCTCAGTCAGGTATAATGCTCATTGTCTAGTTATGCTTTAGTGTGCGTAAGTTACAAAATTTCTTTAGTGCGTGTAAGTTATAATGCTCAATCGCAGACCTAGGGTTATATCCTCACTTTGGCCTTCATGTTTTTGTTAAATTCTTGCTAACAATGAATTCTCGAACAAATATGTATTAGACATGTTTAGTTGCAGAAAAAATAGGATTTATTTTCAAATTTTGTTCTTTGGAGACCAAAAATTGGTGATTGTGTTAAGGTTTAATACTTCTCCCCATGGAAAAATAAAATTTTGCAATTTTCTGGTTCTCTAGAAATTTATAATAGTATTTAAGTCTTTTTTTGCAATCGCAAACCTGATGGTTATATGTTTTTTTCAATCTGCAGAAAAACATGTATAACTCCTATATATATATATATGTGTGTGTGTGTGTGTGTTGGGTTTGTATGTGTAAATATGTAGTTATGTGTGTGTGTAAATATGCAGTTATGTGTGTATAAATCTATAAATTTATAGTCAGGTGTGTATAGTCATTTATAAATGTTGGATGTGTCTGTAAATATGCAGTTATGTATCTATAAATCTATTGTCATGTGTGTATATATACACACACACTAGTATATGCCCGTGCCTGAAAGCACGATGAAAATTGCCAAGATACATAAACATAAAAGGGAGAAAATTTACAAAATAGATAATTGCAAAATGGTAAAAATTTTATTCCCCAAAGTATTGAATCGTGTATAAGTAATCATGGACTCTTCTGCGTAATGCTTTTACTTGTGTAGTGTTTGTTATAAGTAAAAAAAATATTTCATGTTATGTCGTATTGGGCCATTTTTATTTTGGTCGGGTTCATTTTTCGTTAAAAGAACATTGTGTTATGCCTCTTTTACTCACGTAATGTTCGTGATTGGTAAACAAATAAATATTTGATGTCGCATCGTGTCGTGCCATTTTTATTTTGATCGGGTTCATTTTTGGTTTAAAAAACCTTCTATGAAGCATCCTTTTTACTCTAGTAGTTTTTGTGATCGATAAAAAAAATCATTTCGTGTCCTGTCATGTATCACCGGGTTCATTTTTGGTTTGAAAAAACATTTAGTGTTGTGCCTCTATTACTCGTGTTTTTTTCGTGTTTGGCGAAAAAATAATATTTCATGTCGTGTCATGTTTAATAATCGAATTCATTTTTCCTTTAAAAAAATTTTGTGATGTGCATTTTTACTCAGATCATGTTCGATATAGGTAAAAATACATATTTCATGTCGTGTCGTCTTTATTTTGGTCACGTCCATTTTGGGTAGAAAAAATTTGTGGTGTGTCGCTTTTACTTACGTCGTATTCAAGATATGTAAAAAAATATTATTTCATTTCTTATGATCTCGTGTCACTTTTATTAGATACAAGCTCGTGTTGCATTAACAAATACAACTAAGCAAAAGTCGAAATAACTAAACCCAATTTGCAACTAAAAAAACAAAATAATTTTTTATTAAAAGAACGTCCATTTTCATAAAAATTAATAATAAATGATTTATAAACAATAGAATATTTTTTATGAATTAAAAACTGACTTTTACGATTTTTTTTTTTTAAAATAATAAATAATTTTATTTTAAAAAAATTAGGACTTTTATATTCAACATATTAAGTTTGTTAGACTTTCAAGAATATCACATTTTTTAATATAAATAATAAAATCCTTATTTTATTGATGCCCATTATTAAATAAATAAATTATTAATAAACACAAAAAAATTATAATTTCATTTCAAAATATCGCAAATTTTAACTTTGAAACTAAAATTTAATAATTAAAATAGTTTTTTTAATTAAGAGGTAATTTTTTCGCTCAATATATAATTCTTGACAATATGTGAAATCAAATTATCATTAGCTTTTTGCAGTTTTTATTCCACAAAAAATTAATTTCAATTTGGAATAAGTTGTGCATTTTGAATAAGAATTGAAAAAAAACAAAAACATCAATTTATAAAAAATGTTTTGTTGTTTAATTTTTTTTATAATGCATGTTAATTGAAGAAACTATTTCATTATTTATATTTTAAAATGTAACATTCTAAAATTAACGTGGTATTTTGGAAATTATAAAATATTTAGTAATTTATATAAAATGGGGGTTGTTCTAAAAAACTATTTACAAACTTTAGAATTCATGGTAGGTACTCGTTTCCACCATTAAGCCCTATTCGTAAACTTTATTGACTGTGTGCCTCTTATCACTGATGGGAATGGTGTCCAGGCTGATTGAACTTGAAACGTTTGCCCAAATTTCGTCTAGCATAGGGGTCAGTTGTGGTGGAAGGTCAGTTTCTAGGGGAAGTAGGTTGCGGGTCATATTGGGTTCAATTGTATCATTCTTGGAACTGTTTTGCGGCATTTTTTTAGGGGAGTACCGTTAATTCTATTATGAATTTCCCAGTATTGGGCTTTCTCGGTATTCGTAGGTCTGGAAAGTTGTGTTTCCACTTTGTAATAACCCACTCACATATACCTACTCCTGTACACCACATACATACTCTAAACACTCACCCAACATCTTTTCAAATCAGATTATACCTCTTTCCTCTCTCATCAACCCATCTCTTTCACCCAACAAACCCACACCAACACCTTATCTCTCTTTCCTCCATAACCAAGAAAACTAAACTCAACATAACCTCTCAAAACCACCCTACCCGCCGACGAGCCACCCAATTTGTCCACCTATCTAACCCAAACCTTCACCCACTTACACCCTAGCTGGAGAACTCCACTAAAAGCCACGGCCCTAACTCAGTTCCGATGACCAATAGCTCCACCCAACTTCGGCCAGTCAACCTAACCGAAAAACTTCTAACTTGGAACCAACTCGGGTTGAACCCGCTGCCAAACTCGAACCATGACCCAACCCAGAACCAACCCTATTACTGAATATAATCACTCTTTTTGGTAAAAAAATCAAAATGAAATATTTGATGGGGAACAATCAAAAAACACAAAAGTACCTTGAAAAAAGAGTAAGATATGCCAATTAGTCCTACCTCTACCGGATATCACTTTGTGTCCCGGTTTTGGACTGGCTTTCGTTTTGTCCGGCTCAACAACACTATCACCCCCACCCACACTTCTATCCTTGCTGTCGCATTTAACGACCAAATGAAAATAAGCTGGTTATTATGACGCAAATATTTCATATACTGTAGATATAGAGAACAGAGACAGCGGGATATAGATATAACCAGTGGTGATTTAGTCTCTGTAGATATAGAGATCTACGTGAGAAAATAAAGGGAAAATGAAATCGTATTGCCTTCATCTTTGAACCCTACAACAAAAAAAATATACAGAGAAAAAACTACAAAATCAAAAACCGAATGTAAGAGAGAGAGAGAGATAACACATAATAAAACCCACCTTAACCATTTGTGTGTGCGTGTGTGTGTTTGTGTGTGCATGTGTGTTTCTGTGTGTTTGTATGTGCGTGTGTGTGAGTGGGGAAGGGGGAGGGATTTTATCAGGGGCGGGAGGGGGCTGCGGAGGGGGAGAAGATGAGGGAGAGAGAGATGGATTGATGTTGAGGAGGTGAGAGAGAGTAAACATTTTGAGAGAGAGTAAACATAAACATGGAGCAAAGCTTCAACATCTAAAACAAATAACATGGAAGAGAAAATAGTATACCTTAGCTCATGAGTGTAAATGCTGTAAAAATTTGATTTGAAACCCAATAGAAACAAAATTAAATCACATGTGAGAGAGAATATACACAAAGAGATAGAGTTGACGTTGTGAAATGAAATGGGGATGGGGGAATGAAATAAAGTAGGGTTTAAATTGAGGGGAAATTTCAAATTTTGAATTTTAAAAGAAGGTGGGTATAAGAGGGAAATTTAGAATTCAAATTTTGAATTAAAATTGTAAGAGTCCATCTCAACCCTTCATTTTGGAAAAATGTCTTTTGATGTGGCACTCATCCGCACCGTTAAAAATGTACATATTTTAAAAAACCAAGCTATCTTATTATATATATATATACATATATATATATACACACACACACACACACACAATACTGATCTTGTGCATACCAGCCCGCATTTTAAGAGTGCGGACCAGACATGTGTCACCTGGTGGTGAACCCAGAAAAGAGAGAGAGTGTGTGCCTATAATTTAGCTTATAATTTTTAGGCTCACTGCCAGGTGACACATGTTTGGTTCGCACTCTTAAAATACGGACTGGTATGCACAAGAGCAATACACTATATATATATATATATATATATATATATATATATATATATATATATATATATATATATATATACACACACACACACACACACACACACACACATGCATGCGTGTGTATGAATATTATCATTTAGATTATAATCATTTAAAAGGAAAATAGATGTTGGAAAATGTATATGGTTGCTAAGTCAAATATACACTCGCACCTTAAGACCCTTAAACACGAGTATCTTGATGTGCATGAGCTACTACGAGTTAGCGGATTTGGATTTGACCCGAACGCAATGGTTGTAACTGTATAACCCAATTTATGGGTTGAATACATCAAAGTCTGTTATTTTGTGCCTACTTTATATCAATTATTAGTCTAGTTTAAAAATTATAAACCATACCATTGTTAACTTGTGAAATATAAATTTATGAAGTACACGTTGATGTTGATTAGTAATAACTCTGAGGTGCTTCCTATTATGTCATAAAGTGTTAAAGAAGGTAGGTCTTCCTTTAGATCTAGCAATGGATTCGAGACTCGTTCACACAACTCCATGGACGAATATAATAGTGATGGTTCCAAATTGGTCCACCATACATTTTTTGGATTTCCATTGGTCTTACTTATATTCAGTTTATGTAGGAGGATTTTTTTAATCTCAAACACCAAAATTTCAAATTAGTGATAATGTTTTAAGTTATGTTTTTGTAGTACACTTATGAACTTGTTTAAAGATATGGCAGTATGTAAGAACAATTTTTCTGATATTGTTCATAGTATATGCCTTTTTGAATTTTAGTTTAGTTTGGAGTATCCTGGTACAAATCTTTATGCACCGTCACGACGAACCGAACTCGAGCATCTCTATGTTTGAAAACTTCCTGACACCCTATAAAGGTATAAACCAATTTAGTGTTTAAATTAATTCACTAAATTTATTTTTGGGATTTTTATTTTTACCAAAAACGAACAAGCGTTTTTTATTTTTGTAAAGAAAAATATTTTTGATTTCAACACTCGTTCAAACAAGATGTAAATCTCATTCAAATGAGAATGAATTTTCGTTAGAAGGTTCGTTCGAGGTTTTATCTAGCGAGCATCAATCGAGAGTCTCGTTAGAAGGTCGTTTGAAGCCTATTCACCGGAGATGGATTCTTCGTTCAATCAAGATTTTATTTCGTTCAAAGGAATTGCCTTTTTTGTTCGAATGAGCCTTGAATTTCGTTCAAACAAGTCGCCGCCTAAAAAATTGTTAATTCCCTATAACTACCTATTTCGTGTTCAGATTTTTTAAGACTTTTGCCAGATCTGTTTTTATATATCTTTTGCAAAATTTCTTCCTTGTTTAGTGTTTAAAACACTTTTAATTCACAACATACATCCTAAAATTTATTTTTATGAATTCCTTTTAACCCTAGAAATTTTTAGTATCTTGCATACACCATTGTGGAGAAGGCATATTCATGGCTGACTTGTGAACCCGAGGGGTTCACTACTGAAGACGGAGGAATGCGGTTCTTGTGATTCTTACGAGGATCATTGTAGAAAGAATGTTGCGGTCTTGTGATTCCTACGAGGATAATCGGAGATTCATTTATAAAATTTATAAGTTGCGATTTGTAAAAATTGTAAAGTGAATAAAAGGTTTTACTCGAAAGATTTTTTTCCTAAAACTCTGTTTTGTTACATGCTTTCTTGATTTACATTTTTGAATCGCGTAGTTCCATATTCTAGGGCTAAAGGAATTAATATTGGTGTGGGTTGTCATCTGAATTTGAAATCAGAGCGGTTTGCACTAAAAAAATTGTGTTAGATCCTTGTTTAGTGCTTTTTTGGGTGGTTTATTTTTCCAATGGTTTCTTATAGTTTTGACGACTTAAATCGTTTGAATTTGAAGTTTGATAAAAGAATTAAAATTCTTGAAAAGGAAAAGTTTTGTTTTAAACTGCTATGAAACTTTTGCAAACTGTTGAAATTCAAAGAGTTTTCATCCCTAAAAATCTTGTGGATATGGATCGTGCTTTCAAAATATTCGAATTATCGCAGAAAGAAAGTGATGATAGAGTCCTATTTTTTTAGAAAGAATTAGAGGACTAGAAAAATTCTAGGGTTAATGTATATGACGTTGAGGATAGTGTTTTGATTAATGATTTTAAGGCATCAAAGAAGACTCTTAGGGGTAAGTTTGCTTTCATTGAGGGGGAGCGAGATAACCTTATAGGTATGATTGAAAATTTATAGAGGAAGTCCCTAAAACTTGAAGACTCAAATTCTTTACTTGAGTCTAAAATTTAGAAGTTAAAATATTATTTAAAAGACTCGAGTAATTTTAGTAGTAATGGTATCGTCTCCCATATTTCTAATGTTTCGAGTGTTAAAGCCAAGACCATTGTTTGTGTTATAGGATTAACCACATCCAAGGAAGTTAGAAAATCTCAACCTATAGCTAACATTCCTCAAGTTTACACATTTTTGCATTGTGGTAGGAGTAGACACCTCATTCTAACACCCCCTAACCTCTCCGTAGGTCCCTATAACCTCCCCTCATCGCTACAAACCTAAGTCATACCCCGGGTACTGACCTAGAGGCTATCGGACACTCTCGAGCTCCATTTTACCAATAGTCAAACTCTTCGACTCGACCGAGACTGAATGGATATTCAAAAGGCACTGAAACCCCTTTCCAACGGTCCATCCCGCGTGCGATTCTGACTTACGGTGCAGACGAAGGACTCATTTCCCCTCGAAACTTGATCAGGAGGTCACCGAACGCTCTTAGGCTCCGTCTAACTAAAATTAACTCTTTAGCTTGACCGAAACTGAATGAATCTTCAAAGGGCACTGAAACCCCTTTCCAACGGTCCACCCCGTGAGCGACTCTGACTTATGGTATGGACGAACGATCTGTTTTACTCCGAAAGGTCATCGAGCACATCCAGGCCCGGTTCCCCAAAGTTAACTCCCCAAACTGAGTCAGGATCTTTGGAATTTCGAAGAACATATCCTAACCTTTCCAATGATCCACCCCGTGTGCAATTCTGACTTACCATGCGTACGAACGATCCATTTGCGTCCGACGATTCCCCTTCGAAAGGACCAATGAACACTTCCGAGCCACATTTGACCTAAAGTCAACTCCCAAACCCGGGATCAGTCTAAAAGACTTTCAAAGGTATCTAAATTACCTTTCCAATGGTTCACCCCGTGCATAATTCGAATCAATGGTTTACGCTCTACGATCGATTTTCTGAAGGAACCTGAAAGAGACTGTCAAATAGTAGGTTCCAAACCCTGCCTATCGGCAGTGTGCCTAAACACACCTGCTAATTGGTAGGACCAGGGATATGACAATTGCCAATACCCTGGGCCTATTAAAAGGAGGGCTGACCTCATTGCAAAGGAACACAAGATCTGAAACCCATCACTCTCAGCGAGCTCAGAAAACCTCTCTCGAAGTCAGCGATATTTCCACATCCAAATCCCTTTCCAACCTTCACCTTTTTCATCAAACTTGATGAATTAAGTACACTCCTTCATCACCCAAGTGCAAGGCTGCTCTCCAACATCCAAGATCAAGCTCAAGATCTCCAAGAAGGTCCAAGTTTTTCATCTCTCTTTAAATTCCCCTAAATTCGCATTAATTTGTTTTATTACTTAGCACTTTATTCTCTCATCTCACATATCCTAATATACTTTTTTATTTAGTATTATTGCACATCTTTTATTTTCATATAAAACCCAAAAAGAAAAAAGAAAAAGAAGATTTGCTCATAAAGTCCAAACGGGAATTCTCACACTTTTCTCACACTTTTCTTACAATTAAAACACTTTTTACACACACACACATATAAGAGAAGTCCCCGATTGGATTTATGGGATAAATCACACCCCTCATTTTGCATACGAACTACGTGGACTTTGATGCCTCTATAGGCTACATAGGCATCTCGGGGTAAAACCCGAGACTCAAGTCCTATTCTTACTTTTTTTCTATCTTTCTATATTCTTTAAACTTAACTCTCTTGGACTCTCTATATACATATATTTGTTCTTAGTGACGTATTATCCCGCATGCGTTATCGTTCCCTTATAATGATCAATACTAGGATAATCACGTAAATCCTATTTTCTAATATTACTTTTAGGAACATTCCTACGGATGAATCGTTTAATCTCTTCCATGATACAAGTCAATGATTCCTATCTCCACTCAATATACACAGGCACATATATCACGGGGAAATAAAGAAAAATAGAAATAACCCATGAGAGACCGTAAAGGTGGAATGGGTGCCTAACACCTTCCTATTTCGTAACTTAGCCTCCGGACCCTTTTTGAATCATTTTGGTTTCGTATGTATCAGTATGTCTTTGGATGCTGTACTTCGGGATGACTCCCTTTTCTTTTGTCTATTTTGAGTGAAATAGACTGGCGACTTCATCTCTCTAAATTTTTCACCTCATCATCGACGCCGGCCGAAGCGCTCATGAGAGGGATGCGCGGGACCAAGATCCTCTCGAGATGAAGAGACCCCCATCTACTTCGTCTCTCCCACCGCGAGGATCGGGGGATGGCCACAGTGGCGACTCCACTAGGGACTACTTATTTTGAGGCCTAGACTCTATTTACATGGGTGTTATATTTTCTTGAATTTTCCCCTATTTTTCATGCCCCTTTTACTATTCAGGTGTACCTTATGCTTATGCTTCTATTCACACACTTGTACAAATATTCTCCATGTACACTTCACACCACGTGTATCTAGGATCACATATGTCCACATGTTGCACACATCACCCATCCATACTTGGTATACCATGGGTAGTTATACTTTGCTTCCTGTTGGGCATAATCAAGAAAGATACTCTCATCATAAGATACTAAATAAGAGAATCATGCATGATTCACACGACATCACCAAAGATCATTGTGATTGACCAAATTTTGTCTAGTAACTGGAGGGTCACTTCATGATAGGCGCTGGTCCGGCAGGGCGCAGTTGGCCTAAGCGGTATGACTCTCACGTTCCATTGGCCAAGTACCTTCGACATATATCGAATGATTCCATCGCATCGTACCGCTTGATCGAAGTCATGAAGGGAGGTATATCACAGGGAACTCGTTTACGTACGCCGAGTATATCGAATTCGATCTCATATGTACCATCCCCATGAGATATATAGTGAGGCAATTCACGTACACTCGGGAATATTAAATGGGTTATCCACACGTATCAATTGACCTTAAAAGTAAGACGTATATCGTGGAAGCCACGCCAACGGGGGGAACCCTTTTCGATTCACCAAACCAACTACATACCCTCATATAGGTGTCAAGCCTAGGACACACATGTTAGATTGCCAGTTTCGACCCGAAACTCTGCCGAAATTCCGGATCGGCCTGCTGCCCAAATTTTCGTGCATTTTTAAAATGGGATCCTGCCCGTGAGCCTGGTCACAAGTCCAGCCATAGCTTTGCATATGTTATAAACCCAACTTTTTCAGGTTCGGGTCCCCTCCGGCATTTCATTTTGCATTTAGGAGATTTTAATACAAGTGAGAACATAATAATAATAATCACGCTAAGACCCGTCTCCCAAAAAAAAATTTCCTTTCTTTATTAAAAATCCAAAAATATTATGTCTTTCAATCTAAAAAAAATCTCAAGAAGGAAAAAATATCAAAAATATTTTCATCCTTTTTTGCCAAAAATAAATCCCATTTTACGCATTCTCATGTCGATCGCGCACCCTTGGCCTGGCTCCTTATTGGCTTCGGTCTTTAGTCAAATCACCCTCGAGTTTAGTCCATTCCCCTGCTACTTTTTTTGAGTCCGGTATCCATCCACTTTCCATGGAGAACACAGATCAAGCACCAGTTGTGCAGCCAAATCTGACGGCAGTTTTAGCTCAGCTTGTGTCCATCATTGACAGCCTTTAGACTGACGTTCGAGAGATGCAACGAAACCAGGTTCCTATTCCTCAAGATCCCGAGGCCCTATTAGCTCATTCTATGGGTCCACCCGAGCCTATCTGGATTCCCGAAGAGTATCAGAACGCTCCACGTGCCCCTCTTGTTAATGGGCCACTACCTGCCAGCTTCCTATGCCAAACCTTGCCCAGCCTGGGGCTAACTTGCCTCTGATCATTAATCCGAAAGAGGAAGAGTTGAACAAGGTCAATTAAGATCTCAAGATGCTAACTAAGAAGTTCGACCAAGTCATAATCTCTAGAAATTACATGGACTACACACACATGTCTCCTTATCCTAAGGCGAGGATACCCGAGAAGTTCAAGATGCTAAATATTGAGAAATTCGGAGGAAGTGGACCCCTAATTGTTCATCTTCGCAGTTATCACCGTTCCATGACTCTCCTAGGGGCTTCTGAATAAGTGATGGCCCAATTATTTCAGCAAACTTTGAAGGATAGCTCCCTCCGATGGTTTTTGTCTCTCGAGGAGTCCAGAATTCATATCACAATACAAATAAAACTAAGAGCTTGAGGTCACCCGTCTTGATTTAGAGCTGTTGAAACAAAACTCTGGGTAATCATTCAGTAACTTCATAGCCCGATGGAGGTAAAAAGCATCCACTATGACCAATCGGCCATCCGAGGAAGAACAAGTCAACATAGTGAAGAAGAACTTCTTGCCCCATGTCTGAGAAACAATGGGAGGAAAATACTATCCCCAATTTCGAGCTCTCAGAGAAGTAGAAGTAGAAATCGAGGAAAGTCATGCTAAAATAGAGGTTTAACCAAAGAAAGTGTCCGGATAGTTCACCCTCAGAAAATATGACAAACCTTCCAGCGTTGCAGTCTCAACCATCAACAAAATATCTTAACTAACCACTTCGTGGGCACTAGAAAGACGCCATGTCCGAGTTCGAAAGGAATACACCGAGCTCCATGCTCCCCTCTCCAAAGTTTATCAAGCCCTATTAATCCGAAACCTTATCAAACCCTTGGACCCCCGTCCATTGCCACATCCACTTCCAAGAAACTTCAAGGCAGATTCCCATTGCGCCTTTCACCAAACTGCTGGCCATACCACCGACCAATGCTTTCACCTATGAAACATAATCCAAGGTCTAATTGATCGGGGTACCATTACCCCTCCAGTCAATCCTAAGCCAAACACTAATCACAACCCACTACCAAATCATACCAATGCTATCTTCCTAGAAATGAACCCATAATTTGATCCCTCAACATAAATCACACCCATAAACTCTCCTAAACCTCTCCAAACTTGCCCATATTTCCTCTTACACCCTATTAACCTCACTGATCAAACACTGTCACTCTTTACCAGAGCACGCATTGTCGTCCGTACCCGTTCTAAAAATGGAAGTATGGAATTATCAGAAGTGTTAACTAACTCCTAGAGTTTGGGCTGAAATTGCCCTCACAGATTATCATTGACTACCAGAGGTTCAGTATGCTATTCTTGGAAGCACGAAAATGAGCCTGAGAGTCAGACAGTTGGGTGCTACCAATCGATGAAGTCAGCCTAGATGACGTTGTCCAGATCATGGCATAATCATTCAGGCAAACCAATGATATTTGAAGTATGACCGAGTTACTTGATACTCTGAAGCTACAAGGATGCCTGGTTTTTTCACCCTTACTTATCCCCACAGAATGGGAAGACCTGTATAAAGAACCCATTGAAGTTGTGAAATGCATTGACTTTACATGGAAGACAGAATTGTTGCCATCGGACGGAGGGAAGAATTCAAAGATTCAAATAAAGGGCAAGCTTTATAGAAAACTGTTCAGGTATCCAACATGTGTGTGATGATATCATTTGAAGAACTCCTCGGAGAAATAAATAAAGTGGCAGAACAACCCAAGATTAACGAAGAAATAGGGTTCGTATTCTTCCCTTCTTCAGTAAATCACATAACCAGGTCAGGGAGGCATTACGAGATCCCAAGCTCACTACCAGCCAATGACAAAAGGAAGGGCGTTGAAAACCTTCCTATACCAGAAATGACCCTCGAGGAAAGAAATATTCTTGATCAACTGAAGAAAACTCAAGATAACATCACTTTATGGGGGCTTTTCATGTCTTCATAGCTACACAGAAATTCTTTGATCAAATTTCCCACTGGACCCACAGTTCCTCATTCCACCACACCAGAAGAAGTGATAAATTTAGTCGAATCCTTGACCTCTACACGAATTCTATCCTTTTCCGAAGAAGAAATCCCCAGAATTGGGCCAAACCATAATCATGAACTCAACTTCTCCGTCGAAGTTATGGGGAAAATCATACCGCTCTCTCTTGTGTATAATGGATCCGCCTTGAATGTCTTACCATTAAGAACCTTCAAATGCTTAGGACTGAAGGAAAGTGACCTACTACAACCTCCGCTACTGTACGTGCCTACGATAATACCCATCGGGAGGTGATGGGATCCATAAATTTATAATAGGGGCTGACCCTATAAACCCTGTCGTTGAATTCCAAGTTATTGACATCCCAGCTTATTTTAACCTGTTGCTCGGACAACCTTGGCTCCACAATATCAAGTGTGTCTTCCTCACTCCATCAAAAATTAAAATTCTTTACCGGCGGGCGAGTCATCACCATTTTGGGCGACGACGACAATGCTCAGGGTGCAACCACCAGCAATCCAATATTTGAGATACAGCACGGGTCAAGTGATATGCTCCTATCAGGGTCCCGAGTTAAACCACTTTAACTCCCGGTAGGGGACGATCTCAAAGAAAAGGTTTGTCCGGAATACGACCCTCATGGTAACGTCAATGTGATTCAGATGTTTAGAAACATGCACTTTATGACCGGACTGGGGCTAGGGCAAAGACAATAAGGGATACTTGAGCCTATTGAACTGAAGAAGGCTTTCCCTCCTATGGTTTGGGGTATCAACCATCAGAATAAGAGCTTAGAATGATCCACCGGTCTCAACCAAAGAGAAGACTAGACTGCATCCAGACTATCCCAAGTGACTCCTTGAATGGAAGATTCATAAAAGAAGGTGAAGACTTCCCCTTTTGTGGCTTCCCAGATCCATGGTATAACCATATAGACAAGAAGATGAAGTCTGGAATGGAGATCTTTTTCTAAAATAGCTACCAATGGGCCGAAAGTTCCCAACACCATGTACAACCACTCATCAAATACCGAAGATTCTGAGGTAAGTGACTCCGAAGATTCCTTCAACTTACAGACACTGGGGTTGACACTCTGCATCGTTCATTCAAGCACTACATCACTAGATCCATCCCACCTGATTAAATCTTCTAATACACCTCTCCTCAACTGGCATGATGCGCCGGTTCTACCTGTTGAAATCCCACCTAACCCCAATGTTTAACCAATTTCTTCTTATGTTGTCTATCCTTAATTAAATGTAATCGAGACCTCCTTTAATGAGGTTCTCAATGCTATTTTTCCTATCAATGAAATAAACAAAGATTTTGAGTATCTTGTTGTGCCTTACATTAATTATTAAGATTTTAATCAAACTTTTTATGATGATGATTTTGCAAATGAACAATTCTTAACTAATCTAAATAAGGTTAATAACAAATAACATAAACGCATTCAAGTTAATTAATAAAAGACTGTTATTATTAACCTCGGTTCTAGTAGCCAACTGTGTAAGATTAGGATAGGGGTTACCCTCGATGAGCATGAGCGCGCACAACTCAAAGAATTACTGAAAGAATTCTTGGATGTCTTCGTATGGTCCTATTATGCCTAGCATTGATCCTTAAATAGCCCAGCATGAGATCCCCACTCTTACAGATTACAAGACGATTAAAGAAAAGCTGAGAAAGCTCCACACCGAATGGTCGCTGAAAGTCAAAGAAGAGGTGGTCAAACAGCTAAATATGGGTTTCATTAGTGTGATCAAATATTCCACATGGCTAGCCAACATAGTGCATGTGCCAAAATCAGGAAGGAAAGTTCGGATGTGTGTAGACTATCGGGACTTAAACGAAGCCTCTCCAAAGGATGATTACCCTCGACCCAATATCGACATGATCGTGGACAACACAGCCAGTCATGCTCTCAAGTCATTTATCGACAGGTTTTTTGGATACAATCAAATCAAAATGCACCTGGATCACTAAGAAAAGATCGAGTTCATCACCCCATGGGGAACCTTTTGCTACACTTTTATGCCATTAGATCTCAAGAATGTTGGGGCTACCTACCAGAGGGCTTCCATGACCATCCTACACGATCTGATTTATAAAGAAGTTGAGGTCTATATGGATGATATGATTATCAAATCCAAAACTTGAGAAGGTCATGTTCTCGCTCTCTAAAAGTTCTTCGAACGACTGCGATGATATCAGATGAGACTCAATCCACAGAAATGTGTCTTAGGTGTTACAAAAGGAAAACTCTTGGGATTCATGGTCAGTGAGAAAGGGATAGAAGCAGATTATGCCAAGATAAAAGATAAACTTGAGATTCCACTTCCCCGAATGGAAAAAGAAGTTCGTGGTTTCCTTGGGAAATTACAATACATCAATCGGTTCATTAGGAAACTAACCTCCATCTGTGAATCGATTTTCAAACTCCTCTTAAAGGATTCAACCAAGATTTGGAATGAGGCCTGCCAAGAAGCTTTTGACCGAATCAAACAATATCTGACCCAACCTCCGATACTCATGCCACCACAGCCTGGTCTCCCCTTGCTCCTATACCTAACCATAACCGACATTGCAGCTGGGGCTTTGCTAGCCCAATACCTTGAAGATTCTCGCAAAGAAAGAGCCATCTATTACGCCAATTGCAAATGGGCCGGGTATGAAGTCAACTACACTGCTTTGGAAAAGGGATGTGTCGCACTTATTTGGGTCTCCTAAAAGTTACGACACTACATGCTCACCTTCCCCATTAAACTTGTATCCCGAATGGACCCCATCGAGTGCCTTCTTAAAAAACCCGCCTTATCTAGACGAATGGCTCGATTATTGATGCCCCTAACCGACTTTGATATCGTGTATGTCATACATAAAGCCATGAAAGGAAGAGACATCTCTGACTACCTCGCTGAGTACCCTATAGAAGAAGACAACAACTGGATCTCCGAATTCCCAGATGAAAACATCCTCTACACTGTTCAAGATGACCTCCAATGGAAAATGTTCTTTGACGGAGCGACCAACAAAAAGGGACATGGCATTGGGATACTTCTGATCGCCCCAGATGACTCCCACACTCCCATCGCCATAAAGTTGGATTCCCCCTGCACCAACAACATGACTGAATATGAGGCATGTACGGTAGGTCTCAAAGTCACTCTCAAGAAAGGAATTCAACACCAAGATGTCTACGGGGACTCTGCCCTCATCATTAATCAAGTGCTCAGAAAATGGAAAGTCAAGGACGAGAAACTCCAACCCTTCCATGCCCACTTAGAAGAACTAGCCTCCTAATTCCAAGAAATCACCTTCCATTACCTACCTCGAGAAAAAAATAACCTAGTTGATTCCCTTTCTACTCTAGCCTTCATGGTCGACATGCCCGAAGGAATAACAATGGCCCCCTTCCTAGTTTAAAAGCAAGATAAACCAACCCATTGCTACCACATTGAGCTCATCACCAAAGAATATCCCGAGATAGCTAATTGTTGGTACTATGATATCTGGCACCTCCTCAAGCATGGTAGGTATCCCGAGGGCTCCAATAAGAAGGACCGAGCAACCCTCCGAAGACTGGCCGCCAAGTACATCATCTGTCACAAAGCACTAATCAAGGGAAACTTCGATGGAACCTATCTACACTGCATCGCAAGGTCTGACATTGAAGAGGTAATACAGAAAATCCATAGTCGAGAATGCAGGCCCCACATTAACGGTCACATGCTTGCCAAGAAAATCATACGATAAGGCTACTACTGGACCACCATGATCTAGGATTTCACCGCCTATGTTCGGAGATGCCTCAAATGCCAATAGATTTCCAACCTTTAACACCTGACTCCGCGTGAATTGTAGAACATGACTTCTCCATGGTCGTTCTCCACTTGGGGCATCGATACCATAGGGAAGGTTACACCCAAGGCTTCTAACTTGAATGAGTTCATCCTAGTTTCCATTGATTACTTCACCAAATGGGTCAAAGCTGAGTCATACACAGTCCTGAACGCTAAGAAAGTGGCCAAATTCATCAAGAAAAACATCATCTGCCGATATGGGGTCCCACACGAGCTAGTATCAGATAAAGGGTTGCATTTTGAGGCAAAAGTCACAGAAGTGGTCAACGAGTATAAGATTCAGAGACACAAATCTTCTCCCTACTGACCTCAAATCGATGGTCCAGTCGAAGCCGCCGATAAAAATCTCAAAGCCATCATGAGTAAGATGACCAAAAGCTATCGAGATTGGGTCGAACGAATTCCTTATGCCCTCTGAGGCTATAGGACCTCAATTCGAACCTCTATTTTGGCTACCCCTTACTCTATAATCTACGACATGGAAGTAGTCCTACCCGTGGAGCTGGAAATACCCTCGTTGCCCTTCATGCTTAAAAGCAAGGTCAACGAAGAAGACTGTTACCAAAGTCGTCTTGGCGAGTTGGCCATCCTAGATGAAAGGAGACTGAAAGCATTCTATCACATACAGGGGTACCATCGTCGAATAACACATTCATTTAATAAGAGAGTTAAGGACCGCGGTGTCCGAGAAGGGGATTTAGCCATTAAAGAAATAGTAGAACCCATCTGGGACCCCAGAGGGAAATTCAAGCCCAATTGGAGCGGCACATACATTGTCAAGAAGATCTTGTCTGACGGTGTCGCCATGTTCACCGACCTAGATGGAGAAGACATGGCTCATCCAATCAACCTACATTGTCTCAAGAAATTTTACTCCTCGTTCTAAATCTCGGCGCGCTACGACTCTTCTCATCTCCCTTCTATTCTAAAAAAAATAAAAATAAAAATCTTAATTTCCCTCTACCCAGAACTACGTGGGCCTGATCCTCTACAAAAACCATTTTCAGAAAAATTAAAAAAATTCAAAAACCCGCAGAGGTACGTAAGCAACTCATACATCTTACATGAGAACAACCCTTTCTTTTCACAAAAAACTATTCTTTTCTTATCTCCGAGAACGACAGTTCATTCTAACATATACTTGAACAAAAGAATTATGCATGCCTTATCGATCGGTATAGACAATTCAAAATACAAAATTCATCAAAAGGCACAACTGGATGATCAAAAACTTATTTATTTCACTAATAAGAGATTACGGTTCAATTACATAAGAAAAGGAATGGATAATATCCTTCCCCCTACCTTCCTAAAAAGCCAAATAAAATCTCCAAGTTTATTCCACATTATAAAACAAACTCTCAAAGAGACCTGCCCACAGCTACTAGAGGAGCCCACTCCATCGTGATCATCTACATCCTGGGGTTCCCAAACTTCCCCTGCCTGAATAGAGTGCCCCAGACGCTCCATGGATCGATAAGCTCGAACCAGCATTGAAAAAACTACCACACCTCCCTCCATGGTATCAGATAAGACAAGACACATTTGTCCAGTCTCCACTCCCAACATCTTGCTAACCACTCTTGTCCACAACCACTTCATATAATCCCCAGGGATGTGCCAAACTCTCCCAACAGACTGAGAAGGATGGGTCGAAGGACGCAAACTCTCCCATAAAGATCCAAGCCGCATGTACAGACGCTCTGTCAAATCTTCTACCGAAAAGAAATCTAGTGTCCAAGGTGGCGTAATCTTCTCCCAGCCAAATTAGCACAAAAATCGCCAAGGGAAATAGAAAGAGGTCTGTCTGAGACCAACCAGTCAGACATACGAGTGTTCTCCCAGCTCTAAAATAGGCAGCAACTATCCCCACTAAGGCACTGACCAGTACAGATTTAGAGCCCCATGCTCCACAAACCAGTTCTCCCAGCTCTCAATATCCAGACCAACACTGATGAAATGGCGCGAAAAGAAGTTGGGTACAGCCGACAAAGGGTATTCCGAAGGAGTCACCAGGCAGAATATTTCAGATAACCACATAAACAGCATCACAGGGCTACCCCTCAGAAAGTCAGAACGACCTTCTCGCCAGGCATTCAGGCCATTCAGAGTCTCCACCAGTATCACCACCGCAGGATTGCGACGGTAGGACATTCATGAAGTAATAGCTGCAAGTTGTGGGTCCACTAGAAGATCCCCGATCACCAGTAGTAATTTTGAAACCAAGCTCAGAATGATGGCTCCGGCATATCCAGCATCACCAACCTCCTGTAAATGCACAGACCATAGAACAGCCGGAAGATAAATAATTCCTCCAGTAACCAAGGATCTACCCACCGAGGGAGAGACACAAAAAATTCCAACCAATAGCTCCCAAGGAGATCGGGAAAACTCAGGCATAGCAGCCGCCACAATAGGATTTACTCCCAACATGGTATAAAATTCCTCATAAGTCGGACAGACTTCTTCCAAGCCAAAGCGGAATACATAGTTTTTGGGGTACCAGAATGGTACCGCCGCCATCAGTATGTTCCATTCTATGGTTCGATTAAGCCATAAAGAAACTCGACGCACATTGAAAGCATCATAGGCGACGTTGTAAGAGCACATCACCTCCAAAGTCTCAAGGTAGTTGGCAAACTCAACACTACCGGGGAGAGCCATCTCACAGAATAAGAAAGTTAAGATGTGAAGGTGTGATGAAAACACTCCACCCTTACCCCTTTTTATACTTGAAAACCCTTACAAAATACATAACCCCTACAGAAATTGGAGGAAATCCTTCCCCACAAGGTACCAAAGGCTGAAGAAGGTACCAATGAAAGCATTGAATTAATAGGACTGTGTTGACTTGCCGATAGGCAGGACAAGGTGCTTGCCGATCGGCAACCCCCTATTCTTAGAAATTTCCCTTTTTCCTCTTTTGTTTAAATAAAAAAACTCAATAAAAATAAATTGATATCCTCAAATAGAATTTCAATTTCCCTTTCCATCTTTACATAATTTCTCATTATGAATAAAACTTTCTTTTAAAATTCCAAAAATATTTTACGGTCTCAGCAGTAAAGTAAAAAGCGCATGTGCATTCATTCGTTCATCATTAACAGAAGATAATAAAAAACTCCATTTCATCGCATAGATATTTTTCTGTGTTACATCAATCTTACAGGAAATAAAGAAAAATAAAAATAATGCGACTCAGCCCGAACCAACATTCTCTCTCTTTCTTTCTCACTTACCCTTCCCCCTCTCTCTCCTAAGAGCTTCCATCCCTACGATGCGCTCTCTTTCCCCTGCGGCGAGATGACGAACCACCGCTACCTAAACCAAACTCCTCCCCGAAAGAGGCAGGAAACACAAAGTAAGAAGGAATAGGGACCGAGTCCCAAATATGGGCAGTCGCCGAAGATATCCAATCCCTAATGTCCCTCAGCTAAGTGATGGACACCCGGACTTGCTACAAGAAAAGGCATAATTAGTATCAAACAAAAAAGATCAAAAGAAACCAAAAAGAAGGAAAAGAGAAGAACAGAAACATAGACCAAAGGACGAAGAACCTCATCTGTAAAGCCCAACTTCTCCAGGTCCATCGCATGAGGACGATGCAACATAGGCACCATCCCTCCATCAGCCTACCGAATATTGGATGAAGGAGTATGCAACCGCATAAAGGGAACCTCCAAAGTCACCGCCGCCGCAAACATCGACGAACCACCACCGATGTGGGAAGACCCCACTAGCCGACTCAAACCCGCAGGAGGGAAAGGTAGTGCATCATATATGATGGGCGCCAATAGATAGCTCATCACGAAGTTCATATAACCATACGGCATAGCCGTATCAATATACAGCAGATAGGACTCGTCAATCATCGCCATGATCCTTGCATCCTCTGGCAACATCCACTCCCACCTCATAGACATAGGGGGCCTCGCAGGGGGCACCACCACT
The DNA here is from genome assembly GCA_949130495.1 of Sambucus nigra. Taxonomy (NCBI): domain Eukaryota; kingdom Viridiplantae; phylum Streptophyta; class Magnoliopsida; order Dipsacales; family Adoxaceae; genus Sambucus; species Sambucus nigra. The sequence goes on along the minus strand of OX422212.1, from coordinate 464,963,352 downwards.
TCCTCCTCAGTAATCTGCTGAACCACCCTCTCCCCGAGATACCAAGAGTGTCCAAACTCATACGCCAGCAAGTGCCTCAATTGCGCATTCACTCTAGTCAACCCTGTGTCCTAAACGGTAGTCCCCTAAGGGTAAAAAGTCACCTACAAAATCCCCAACAGATATGAGTCAAATACGGAGTCAGAGCACACACGGACCAGGACTAAAGAAGAAAAAAGTCTTACCCTATCACTGGTCAGTCCATTCAAGACCTGACGCATCGCCTCTAGAGAGAGAGACCTCCTCGACTGTCGATTAGCCTTCCGCCACCGATACAATTGGCAAAAGTCCCCAACAGTCTCATCCTTCAGAGTGATCAGCTGGGTATTACACCCAATCACCTCGTAGAACCACATCTGCCAAAGAAAAAAAATCCACAATCAAAAGAGACGCAAAAGGGAAATACGAATGCATGAAAGGAAAATGCGCAAATTAAAAAATACCTCAAGAAGATACGTGGCTCCGGTGAAAGACTGTCGGCAGCACCGGCTGAATGTATTTAGAGAAAAATAAAGGGTCGCCAAAGTTAGGCTCCCCCAATCATAGAGAGGGATGTTCGAAAACATCCTCAAATATGGAAAAACCCATAAATGGACAATGTCACCGCTCGACGCCACCAGAAATCCCCCCCAGCACCAGTAAAATGAACAACCAGATCATCTGCCTCACCTACAGCCCGTCCTCCACATCAACCACCCTAATTAGTAAAACATCCTTCAGCAGCAACAAACGGATGGAGTCACCAGACATTATCCTCCCTAAATCACCAAGTGCTACCCGCACCGCCTCCGGCCTCACCCGCAAAGAGCGATCCACCCCTATTTGCTCTCCATCGTAATCTAGCCCTAGCAGCTACTGCATGTCTATGGGATTCACAGTCATCTCCCTGAAACCAAAATGGAAGGTGTAGGTAGTGTCCCACCACCTCTCCCCTAGAGCACATAAGACCGCCGTCGAACGAGGCATCTCATCCAGCACAGATGCTAACCTCCCAAAGCCTGCTGATGATACCACCCAACGCACCACAGGTGGAAGATGCTCCCAGACATCCTTAAGCCCTGTCGTCCCACGGGCATGCATAGTTGACAAAGAAACATCGGACTGTCAAAAGAAAAACCTTGTCAAAATCTAAGAAAAAAGGAAATCACCAAAAAAGAATGCCAAAAGACATTTCACTTGCATAACCGTCAGGGTTCACCACCCTCGAAGAGCGATGAAGCGGCGGCTCCCCTAGCAAAGTCCGCTCATCCGCAACCGGCTCGAATGCGTCAAAAGAGTTCACTCCCCAAAGCAAGAGGCGCCCTAACCCTCCACTCCACATTCGCCCAGTTGTCAACAGCCAACCACTCCCTATGTACCATAGTTATCACGAAAGTGGCCATTTTTTAGATTAAAGAATGCTAGAACGGTTCGTAAAAGAAAATTACATAAAGAGAGAAGGCCAGAAGCTGTGAAAAATGAGGGGAACCCGCCCTTTTTTATAGGATGACAAGGGTCATGTCGATCGGCACTGTACTCCCACCCACTGATCGGCACTGACCCTTTACGTTCTTGAGGCAGCTCAAAAGTCCGTGCCACTGCTGAATGGCACCCTCTACACCATGCCGACCGGCACCCCCCTTAAATTTTCGTACAAAAACTCCCAAAAGAAACTACCAAAAAACCCTGAAAAATCCTCAAAAAATTCCTAGAAATCTCGAAAAGGATTTAGAACAATTTAACTAAGAAAATGTTACACTCCCTCAAGCAGAACCCTTATTTCCCCAGCGAAACTTTCAAAAGCCAAGTGAATCTCCCCCCCGGCAACGTCCTCAAAAGACCTCTAAAGTATCCCAAACTTCAGGATCATCTCCTATTCCCCAAAGGTCACAAATTTCCCCGAGCAATAAGTCCAAACCCTGAACCACCTAATCACTTCCCAAGTGGAATTTATAGCATCAAATCGGCTATTGCCCTTCAAAGTCTCCAAAAGATACAAGGATTTCCCCAGCAATTGGCTCCCCAACTCAAATCAAGATCACGAGGTAATTTTCCCGACAGAGTTCCCCGAGAACATCTGAATTTAAGCCCTCAAAATTGGCTTCGACCCGCAGAATTGTTCATCTCAATTTAAGCCCTCAGAATTGGCTTTTACCCGCAAAATTGGTCATCTCAACTTAAGCCCTCAGAATTGGCTTCGACTCGCAGAATTGGTCATCTCAACTTAAGCCCACAGAATTAGCTTCGACCCACAGAATTGGTCATCTCAACTTAAGCCCGCAGAATTGGCTTTGACCCGTAGAAATTGTCATCAAAATTTAATCCCTCAGAATTGGCTTCGACCCACAGAATTGGTCATCTCAATTTAAGCCCTCAGAATTGGCTTCGACCCGCAGAATTGGTCATCTCAACTTAAGCCCTCAGAATTGGTTTCAACTCAAAATTGTTTTCGACCCGAAGAATTGGTCATCTCAACTTAAGCCCTCAGAATTGGCTTCGACCCGCAGAATCGGTCACCCTCATCTTCAAGCCCTCATAATTGGCTTCGACCCACAGAATCAGTCACCCTCATCCCTAAGCCCTCAGAATTGGCTTTGACCCACAAAATTGGTCACCCTCATCTTCTTGCCCTCAGAATTGGCTTCGACTCACAGAATTGGTCATCTTAATTTAATCCCTCAGAATTGGCTTCAACCTGCTGAATCAGTCACCCTTATCTTCACCTCAAAATTGACTTCGACTTGCAGAACTGGTCGTCATCACCCGTAGGTTCAAAAAATTGACCTCTTTCAAAGGAATCATGTGGTTTTTTTTCGACGGCTATCATTTGTTCCAAACTCATCCATTGGGGGGCTCTAAAGACACCCCATTCTAACACCCCCTAACCTCTCCGTAGGTCCCTAGAACCTCCCTTCATCGCTACAAACCTAAGTCATACCCCCGGTACTGACCTAGAGGCCATCGGGCACTCTCAGGCTCCATTTTACCAAAAGTGAAACTCTTCATCTCAACCGCAACTAAATAAATCTTCAAAGAGCACTGAAACCCCTTTCCAACGTTCTGTCCCGTGCGCGATTCTGACTTACGGTGCAGACGAATGACCCGTTTTCCCCTAAAACTTGATCAGGAGGTCACTGAATGCTTCCAGGCTCCATTTGACAAAAGTCAACTCTTCATCTTGATCATGACTGAATGAATCTTCAAAGGACACTAAAACCCCTTTCTAACGATCTGTCCCGTGCGCGATTCTGACTTACGGTACGGACGAACGATCAGTTTTGCTCCGAAAGGTCACCGAGCACTTCCAAGCCCCAGTTGACCAAAGTTAATTACCCAAATCGAGTCAGGCTCTTTGGAATGTTTAATAACATCTCCTAACCTTTCCAACGGTCCACCCTGTGCGCGATTCTGACTTACCATTCGTACGAATGATCCATTTGCGTCCGATAATTCCCCGTCCAAAGGACCGATGAACGCTTTCGAGCAACATTTGACCCAAAGTCAACTACCAAAACTGGGAGCAGTCCAATAACTTTCAAAGGTCTCCGAAGTACCTTTTTAACAGTTCACCCCGTGCGCGATTCGAATTAACGGTTTGCGCTCTACGATCGATTTTCCAAAGGGACCTGAAAGAGACTGTCAAATGGCAGGTTCCAAACCCTGCCTATCCGCAATGTGCCTAAACACACCTGCCAATTGGCAGGACTAGGGCTATGCCGATAGGCAATGCCCTAGGCCTATAAAAAGGAGGGCCTGACCTCACTGCAAAGGAACACAAGATCTGAAACCCATCACTCTCAACGAGCTCAGAAAACCCCTCTCGAAGTCAGCGTGATTTCCACATCCAAATCCCTTTCCAACCTTCACCTCTCATCACCTTTTTAATGAAAATTTATGAATTAAGTACCCTCCATCATCACCCAAGTGCAAGGGCTGTTCTCCAACATCCAAGATCAAGCTCAAGATCTCCAAGAAGGTCCAACTTTTTCAACTCTCTCTTTAAATTCCCCTAAATTCGCATTAATTTGTTTTATTACTTAGCACTTTTATTCGCTCATCTCACATATCCTAATATAACTTCTTATTTAGTACTATTGGACATCTTTTATTTTCATATAAAATCCAAAAAAAATAAGAAATAGAGGATTTGCTCATGAATTTCAAACGAGAATTCTCACACTTTTCTCACAACTAAAACACTTTTTTACACGCACACACACATATAATAGAAGTCCCCAATTGGATTTATGGTATAAATCGCATCCCTCGTTTTGCATACTAACTACGTGGACTTTGATGCCTCTATAGGCTACGTAGGCATCTCGGGGGAGAACCCGAGACTTGAGTCCTATTCCTACTTTTTTTTCTATTTTTCTATATTCTTTAAACTTAACTCTCTTAGACTCTATATATACATATATATTTTCTTAGTGGCATATTATCCCGCATGCGTTATCATTCCCTTATAATGATCAACGCTAGGATAATCGCGTAAATCCTACTTTCTAATATTACTTTTAGGAACATTGCTACGGATGACTCGCTTTATCTCTTCCATGATACAAGTTGATGATTCCTATCTCCACTACATATACACATACACACATATCACGGGTAAATAAAGGAAAATAGCAATAACCCATGAGAGATCGTAAGGGCGGAATGGGTTCCTAACACCTTCCCATTTCATAACTTAGCCTTCGGACCCTTTTCAAATCATTTTGGTTTCGCATGTATCAGTATGTTTTTGGATGCTATCATTCGGGATGGCTCCCTTTTCTTTTGTTTGTTTTGAGTAAAATAGACTGGCGACTCCATCTCTCTACATTTTTCACCTTATTATCGACGTCGGCCGATGCGCTCCCGAGAGGGATGCGCGGAACCAAGATCCTCTCAAGATGAAGAGACCCCCATGTTCTTCGTCTCTCCCTCAACGAGGATTGGGGGATGGCCATAGTGGGAAAGGTCACCTTAGGTCATTTTTGTATGATCTTGGAAGAGATCATGAGAAGTTAAAGTCAAGTGTTCTCTTAGTTCCCAAAACTCGATGCATTAAGTATACATCTATTTGGGTTAGGACATTTGTTTTGGAGGAGCTAGATGTTAGACTTGTTGATTCCTGCATACTTGAACATGAGTCTTCACATGATATATATTATGGATGACTGCTTGCATCATTTTATTTTTCATACTCTACATGTGCTTTATAACATATGTTTTCTAGTATTATTACATGTGTATTGTAATACCCATAATTTTAAGTAATTTATATTGGAATTTATTAAATTAAAATGATTAACTAATCCGATTTAAAATAAATATTAATTAGAGTGATCAGTGTTAATATTTATGGGTGTGAATTAAATTCAATACTACTTAGTGATCAAGTAATGAAATATTGAGAATGCAAAATATTTAATCGTGAGTGAGAAATACGACAGTTTATGATAATTTAATCGGGATGAGCATGTATCGGGACTTAAATATGAAATAACTTGTAAGTGATATATGGGTCATCCAAATAGTCATTTTGAGTGCACCGATGTGCCCAGACAGGTCAAGATAGTAAAAAAAAAGTATACTCGGGTGTTGTGTTTGGGTCCCAGAGCATTTTTAGACCAACCAGCACCCCATAAGGGTACTTTGGTCTTTTAGTATTCTAGGGTTGGAAGACCAACGAATTTAAGAAGACTATATCAGCTGATATATTGTAGAGGCTAGGGTTAAAACAAGTGAGAAATAATAGAGGCCATAGGAGAGGAAGAGGAAAGGGTTTGTAGGTCTTTCAAAACCACCTAGCACCACCGTTGCCGCTGCAATTGAGAAGGGCGCAAGGAGGAGCAACCTCCATCACCATACTAATAAAATTATACCTTAATCATCTAAGGCAAGTGTTTAAACTTTCACAAATTGAGTAGTTGTAATGTCCATGCTATTTTAGAATTATCTTTATAATTAAATCATGTTATGTTGGGTGATTTCATGGAATTTATTTATGGTTTTGATTGGGAATCATTTTTGAATTTAACCTCCGGGGATTATATTTCCAAATTTTATTTTTTTATACACATAAAGATGGAATCTTATTGGGCTCTTGGTTTTAGAACATGAATCTTGATTAACTTAGGGTTTAATTTATGAAAATAAGATAACAATCTACAAGAATTTTTATGTTACTTTAAACATATGAAATTTTAATTTTACTTAAAATTAGATTAGAAGCCATAAATTTTTATAAATTTCTAGGTCTTATCTTTCCAATGAGATTTGAATGAGGTCACTTGGAGTTCTGTAGAGCGAGTAATCTAGTTTTTTACTATAGGGTGTCTGATATGTCAGCATATTAATCTGCCATAAATTTTAGAGTTAATTTAAATGTATGCCATTTTAATTGTACTTAGAATTAGATTGTGACCCATAGATTACTAAAAAATTCTAGGTCATATATTTTCAATGATCTTTGAATGAGGTCATTTGGACTTCTGTAGAAGGATAAATCAGAATTTTACTAAAGGGTGTTTTTCCATAACTTGAGTAGTTTAGGATTATGGAAAAAAGAAGGGAATACCAGTCATATATAATTGAGACATAAGGGTAGTCGAGGACTCGAGTTTATAAACTAGAACCTATCGAAAATTATTGAACGTATTAGCGTACAGGAATCAAATGGGGATATGTAGAGAATTGAGATGAACCCGAGATTTAGATTGGTAGAATAATGCTATATTAACTACTGAAATTATAAAAGAGATAATTAGAACTCTTCCAATAGCGAGAGATATTCTTAATAATGGGGATAAAAATAAAGAATGAAATAGTAGTACGTTGAATAATTGAGATGTATATGGGGCCTACTATATGAATATACATAGGTTGTGTGAATGCATGTTATGTTTGATTTTCATGTATATAAGCATAGCTACGCTGCTTGTTTTCATGGGAGGTCACGCGTAGTGGGCGATCCCACCTAGGTGATGCCTGCACGGTCTGGATATGTACCCCATAACATAAAACTTAGGTATGACCACTATTTGAGTGTATGATAGTGTGACCGGTCATTTGGGTGCGTTAGGTATGTGTGTAGACCAAAGGTTTAGGACTATGTTTGCCTCCATTATGTGTTTATTTGAATTATGGTTCGATAGTGATTCCGAATCGGTGGTCCTTGATTTGGTACGTGAGGTACATGGACTTGATAGCAGAGTATGCAAACATCGTGGTGCTCATCCCATGGATGTTGTAGTCGTATATATATATATATATATATATATATATATATATATATACACACACACACACATTTGATTTGTTCCACTCTTGTATGGTAGTAGAAGATAAAGATAGTGTATATCTAAAGTATTCTAAGTAAGAGAAACTTATTTAATGTTCAACAATAATATTTGGCTAATGATTATATTTTTACGATAGCGTATTGTTTGGACGATACGGGTGGGCTAAGAGTATTAGTGGTTAGGTAGATGCTTATTATGATTAGTTAGGCTGGGAAGCATAACTAGGTGGGTTTAGTAGGACACGTTAGGTGTGCACTATAGTTGAGAGGTGAGGAACTCAAGGGAGTGTACATGAAGCTAACGTGTAAATAATAACTATTCTTGTGTCATTTTAAACACTTGCAAATATTTTTCAAATGTTTTTGGGCCCTGACCTGTATCAAATCTATTTTCAAAACTTATAAGTGTCCAGCCACAGAGACGCTAAGGATGATTGTTCTTTCCAGGAACACGAAGTTACAGCTGATGTGGAGGCTTACAGGATTTTTGAGTAGCCGAGTCTATTACAGATATTCTAGAGTAGGTTCTTTGTTGCAGTTTTGGTTGGGCATGTTACCTTTTCTATTAAGAATTATGTATTCCAGAGCATTTTAGATGTTGGATTGGATGTATTGGATATTTACCCGACGGTTTATTCGGGGACTTCATTTTTATCTCAGCTTCAGATTTTATATTGAGTTTTCATGTATATCAGTTACTGTGTGTGGGTTTATTATTGATTGGTTCATATTATTGTATGTTAATGAAATGTTAATATTTGACACTACATGTTAAATTAATAGGTGGTTAGTAATTAATTAAATTTCGATAGTGATGCTAATAATGAACCATATGATACTCTTATTTTATTTTGGTAGGGGTGGACGCCCGTTATATTAATAGGAGTGGTGTCACAAATGGTATCAAAGCATCAAGTTCTAGTATCCTTAGAATTTGTGTGGCTTTTTATGTTTCAGCGTAGCGTTCTTTGATATAGAGATTTATTATAGGACTGTTGCATTCATCCTTACATACACATCTATGATCTTATACTGATTATGTTGTATTTGATGGTGTGCTTATACAAATTTCAGTCTTGTTTCAGATGCCGCCGAAAACAACCCGTCAGGTGAGAGCAAAGGCAGGGGAGGAAACCCCACATGGGAACATTACGACGGTAGAGGTGGCCGATATTATGGCATAGGAAGTTAATCCTACAATGATTGCAATGACACAACACTTTCCCCAGCCTAACCTCAGCTACAGGTAGCACTAGTCATTCAAACTAATCCAGGCCCTTCATCTTGGGAGCGAGTGAGGGAGGCCTTTCAGAAAGGCCATCCACCAGAGTTTCACGTTAGCTCGAATGTAGTGGTAACTGCCCAATGGAAGAAGGATATTACTCGTCATATTCACCATATGGAGTGCAGTGAGATGCAGAAGAAGATACTAGCTACTTTTAAGCTTATGGGCACAACTTTATAGTGGTAGGAGTCTGTAACCACAGCAGAGGAGAGGGATGTTATTATCATCAATAAGTTTTGGGTGTGGTTTGATCGCAAGTATTTTCCATCCACTATATAGACAAAGATGCGACGAAAGTTATTCGATATTTCTCAGGCAGACCAACTCGTGGCAGAGTACGAGGAGGAGTTCACTCATAGAGCTAATTTTTTTAAGGATGAGGGGAACATTGAAGACAAAAAGATGTTAAAGTTCATCGATGGACTTACCTGGAAAATTTGATAGCACTTGTTGGCTAATCCGGTGTTGAAGACTTATACTAAGGTCATAAATGTCTCACTACTACACTACCAAGATCATTGCTTCCATATGAAGGGAAGCAAGAGAGTGGGAAAGACCAATCAGAGTGGGAAGGCAGTTGGAAATGGTGCCAATGGGGCACGACAGTAGCATGTGAGTAGGCAGCACGATCAGGATTTTTGACAAAGGGATCCGCCTAAGAGATTCAGATCAGGAGATTTCAGACTCGAGAGCAGTGGGTTTAGGTAAGGCCAGCAGTTTTCTCTTCTCTGCAACAGCAGTAACATCCCATTCCTCAGGGCTACCAGAGTTAAGAGAATAACGGGGGAGGCCAACAAGGCTAAGGCCATTGGTAGGAAGATTTTTCTGGCCATTTTTTCACTTGTGGGGAGACATTCCATAGGATGAGGGATTTACCAAAGTGAGGCAAGGGACAACTACATGATGGTATCATAGAGGTACAACCATTACGGAAATTCTTGGGTCAATTCTGATGCTAAAATCACGTTCAGGAACCCGTTGATAAGGCAAGACAGTTAGAAATTAAAGGTATTTTTTTATTTTTATCCTTATGAGTATGGGATAAGCTTTGGGTGACGTGGGTGTGTCACAATATGTGTTTATTAACACTTAAATTCATGGGTGATTCAGGTTTAGTGGGTGCATTGGCAGTATTAGCCTTATTATTGTGCATATAGTAATCGTTGGGTAGCGAGGCTCTTTAGTGCCTCTTGTAGGGGGGGGGGGGGGGGGAGGGAGAATTAGTGGATGTTTATATTGTGTGATAGCTTTTCTCCTTTTGAGAGTTATCAGGATAGAGAATATTATTATTTTGGGTATGACTGGTTAACAACGGTTGAAGGATAGTGAGCAGTTACAGTAAGGCTATCGTTTTCACTGTTCCAGGGTAGGATGTGTTGTTTTTGTGAGGTTTCAGCTGAAAGAGGGTTGATCATGCACATATATTATATTGTAAAAGAGACTATGGAGAGTATATTTGTCTTGTTATATTTGATCTCGGTGCGTAGGGGATTTTACTGATGTGATTCAGGGTATATCGCATTTACCATCGAGCGGTGAGGCTTAGCTCATTATTGACTTAGCGTTGAGGACATAGTGATAGTGCGAGTGTAGTGTTATATGACTCCTTTAGTGATATAGAAGTTGAGGATTAGACTTATACATTTGTGGATAGGATTTCGGGGTTTCTAGATTATGTGCTTTGGGCCTACGGATCACAATGACTGAGAATGCAAAGTAGTTTTGTAACAGGGGGTTCTTTGTTTGGATTTTGGTTATGAGATGCCCCACGCATGAATCTTAGTGAACATTGAGAGTTGGGATATGCGTGGTAATTAGGGCATGGATTTAGTTATTTAGTTATTTTACGTGTATGCAGTTAAATCTTTGAGTTGAGAGTTATTTAATGATCTAAGGGCAATGGAGTCGGGTAGTGTTGTGTACGAAGAATTATGGAATCTTAACCTCACAAGTGGATCGGTATGGCAATATCGAGGATAATTAAGTTGAGATTAGTAGGTTAATTGAGTATACCCTTCATGTATAGTCATGCCAAGTATGTAAGGCCTCATTTGACATAAATATGTTGCGTTCGGTATAATTATGCAGATATGCATGGAATATAAGGTGTATGTGCACCCGGGGTATTTCAATTTTTAGAACCGCTCATGATAAGAGGACCGAATAATGAATATGTTTAACTGTATGCTAAAGAGGCAATTAGAAGTAGAGTTATGAAAGTAAGATGGACTGAACTCCGTTTGTGGAAGGAGATGGTTGGATTATAAACAGTAGGGAGAGCTATCACAATCGAGAAGGTTTGGAAGACTATGAGGATAAAGATGAGGGATTTATCTGGATAATGGAGGATCCAATAGTTTTGGGATTTTTAACGAAGTCACGCTCAGACAAGTTCTACGAATGCCTTACACATAAATGGGATGATGATTTTATTAAACGAGGAAAACCCACAAAGGGCAAAATTATGGAGCACGCGTATGCATCACGATTTTATTTTTGGCATACCCCGGGATTAGGGAGTAATATGTATGAGAAAGGATTGGTCTGAGAGGATTGATCAGAAATTGTGCAAGACTTTGGAATTCCAATGATGATATGAGTAGGAAAACTGATGAAATCAGTGCTGGGTTACCAACATCACGGGAGGGTCAAAGTTTCCTTTGAGTGGTGGAATTGGTTGACCAAGACGAAAACTATGGCGAATTTATGGTGAGTTACTTAGTGGGAAGTATGCCCACTGTTTGATGGAATAAATGGAATGAACCGACACATATTGCAACACAACGTTGTTATATATTAGGATGATAAAATGGGAACAAAGTTACATTTTGAGCAAGGCGTATCTCCCAGAGCCCAAGGAGTACATGGAAAGGGTGGCTAAGGTGATGGATAATGCGAGGAATGCTCATTGTGGATTTTTGGGTTTAATCAGAAGTTACCCTAAACATAAGAGAAATAATTCAAGAGTTACATCGTAACTAACCGTAGATTTAAAGTCTGACATGAGTGGTCAAGTATGATTCTGGATGTCTCCCACGAAGGCAGTGATATGATTTGGAAATGGGGGAGTTGGTACCTAGGGATGTTGGGATCTTTTTTCAAGGGTATATCTGGTAGAATATAGGTGAATAGTACCGTTAGTGGAGGTGTAACAGGAACAACAGAATATACCAACTTTGAGAAGATGTGGATGTTGTGCGAGGGAGTATCCAAAGCTATTATTACTAGACTTATCCAAATTTCAAGCACGAAATTCCTTTATGGGGGGAGTATGTAATACCCCATAATATTGAGTAATTTATATGGGAATTAATTAAATTAAAATGGGAAGCTAATCCGGGTTAAAATAAATATTAATTAGCATTATTAGAGTTAATATCTATGGAAGTGAATTAAATTGAATTCAAGTCAGTGATCAAGTAATAAAATATTGAGAATGCACTATGTTTAATCGTGAGTGAGAAATACGAGAATTTATGATAATTTAGTTCGGACGCGCATGTGAGACTTGTAAGGACTTAAAATATGAAGTAACTTGAAGTGATATATGCGTCATCCAGATAGTCATTTTGAATGCGCTGATGTATCCAGACAGGTCGAGATAGCCAGAAAAAAGTATACTCAGGGGTTGTGTTTGGATCCCGAGGCATTTTTAGACCAACCTGGCACCCCGTAAGGGTATTCTGATCTTTTCATATTCTAAGGTCAGAAGACCAACGAATTTGGGAAGACTATATCAACTGATCTATCGTATAGCATAGGGTTAGAACAAGTGAGAATCAAGAGAAGCCATAAGAGAGGAAGAGGAAGGGTTTTTAGGCCATTCACCACCACCTAGCACCATCGTTGCCATCGAAATTAAGAGGGACACAAGGAGGAGCAACTTCCATCACCAAACTACTGAAATCAGACCTTCATCATCTAAGGCAAATGTTTAAACTTGCATAAATTGAGTAGTTATAATGTCCATGCTTGTTTAGAATTATCTCTACAATTAAAACATGTTATGTTAGGTGATTTCATGAGATTTAATTATAGTTTTGATTGGGAATCATATTAGAATTTAAACTCCTGGGATTATATTTCAAAATTAGATTTTGAAGACACATAAATATGGAATCTTGTTGGGCTCTTGGTTGAATAACATGAAACTTGAATAACTTAGTGTTTAATTGATGAACATAAGATAACAATCTACAAAAAAAATTAAGTTACTTCAAATGTACGCAATTTTAATTATACTTAGAATTAGATTAGAAGCTATTGATTTGTGGAAAATTCTAGGTCTTATTTTTCCAATGAGATTTAAGTGAGGTTATTTGGAGTTCTGTAGATGGAGTAATCGACTTTTTACTATATGGTGTCTAATCTATCATCATATTAATCTGCCATAATTTTTTTCATTATTTTAAACGTATGCCATTTTAATTGTACTTAGAATTAGATTGGTAGCTATAGATTCCTGGAAAGTTATAGGTCTTAGATTTAGAATAAGCTTTTAATGAGGTCATTTAGACTTTTGTAGCAGGAGAAATCGTGATTTTACTAAAGGGTGTTTTTACGACCCGGTTCCATTGATTAGAAAATAACAATTTTGTTAGTTTAGGTGTGAAACTTTAAAACAAATTATTGGAAACATAACTTAAGTAGTTTGGGATTATATAACAATTAATGGAATACCAATCTTATATAATTGAGACATAGGGGTGGTCGAGGAGTCGAATTTATAGACTAGAACCTATCAGAAATTATTGAACGTATTAGCGTACCAGAATCAAATGGGGATACGATGAGAATTGAGATCAACCCGAGATTTGGATTAGTATAATAATATGATATTAACTACTAAAATTATAAAATAGATAATTAAAACTCTCCGAATAGCGAATGATATTCGTAATAAAGGGAATAAATATAAAGTGGAAATAGTAGTACGTTGAATAATTGAGATATATATGGGACATACTATGTGAATATACACGTGTTGTGTGAATGCCAGTTATATGTGATTTTTATGTATATAAGCATACCTACGTATCCCACTACCACGGGAGGTCACGCGCAGTGGGCGATCCCACCTTGGCGATGCGAGCAAGGTCTGGATATGTTCCCCATAACATAGAACTTATGGCTAGCCACTATTTAAGTGTACGATAGTGTGACCGGTTGTTTGGGTGCGTTAGGTATGTGCGTAGCCCAAATACATAAGACTATGTTTGTCTCCATTATGTGTTTATTTAAATTAGGGTTCGAGGTTGATTTTGAACCGGTAGTCCTTGATTTGGTACGTGAGGTACATAGACTCGATAGCAAAGTATGCATGCATCGAGGTGCTCATCTCCGGGATGTTGTAGTTATAAATATTGATAGTGATATATATATATATATATATATATATATATATATATATATATATATATATATATATATATATGTATGTATGTGTGTGTGTGTGTGTGTATATGTGTGTGTGCGTGCGTGTGTGTGTGTATATGTGTGTATGTGTGTGTGTAATTTATTCTACTCTAATGTGGTAGTAGAAGATATAGATAGTGTGTATCTAAAGTAACCTAAATAAGAGAAACTTAAATAATTGTTCACCAATAATATTCGACTAATGATTATGTTTTTACAGTAGCGTATTGTTTTAGCGTTACGGGTGTGTTAAGAGTATTAATGGTTAGGTAGATGCTTATTATGACTAGTTAGGCTAGGTAGCATAACTATGCAAGTTTAGTTGGATACATAATATGTGCACTATAGTTGAGAGGTGAGGAATTCAAGGGAGGGTATGTGAAGCTAATGTGTATATAATAACTATTCTTACTGCATTTTAAATACTTGCAAATATTTTTCATCTGTTTTGATCCCTGATCCGTATCAAATCTATTTTCAAAACTTTTAGGTATCTAGCCATAGGGACACCATGGATGATTGTTCTTTCTAGGGACATATAGCTGCAGATGATGTGGAGGCTTGCAGGATTTTCGAGTAGCCGATTCTATTATTGATATTCTAGAGTAGGTTCTCGATTATAGTATTGGTTTGGCATGTAGCCCTTTTATTTAGACTTATGTATTTCAGACTATTTCAAATGCTGGAATGGATGTATTGGATTTTTACCCGATGGTTTATTCAAAGACTTTATTTTTATCTCAACTTCAAACTTTACATTGTGGTTTCGTGTATATCAATCACTGTGTGTGGGTTTATTATTTATTAGTTCATATTCTTTCATGTTAATGAAAGATTGAAATTTGACATTGCTTGAAAATTAATAGGTGGTTAGTAATTAATTGAATTTCGATAGTGATGATGAGAATGAGACATAAAAGACTCTTATTTTATTTTGGTAGGGGGCTAGCCACCTGTGATTTTAATAGGCGGGGTGTCACATGTATCTTTTGTATTCTATTTTTCTTTTATGGATTCATATTGGAAAAATACAAAAAGATTTTATTTTGATAAAAAAAATTCGAAAATACAA
This sequence comes from Sambucus nigra, assembly GCA_949130495.1. Taxonomy (NCBI): domain Eukaryota; kingdom Viridiplantae; phylum Streptophyta; class Magnoliopsida; order Dipsacales; family Adoxaceae; genus Sambucus; species Sambucus nigra. The sequence goes on along the minus strand of OX422212.1, from coordinate 464,948,271 downwards.
AAAGATTTTTAGTTTATATGTATTTTAGTTTTTCACATTTAGTATGGCATATTGGTGTGTTTGAATCCAATTCACTTTGCATTTTTCATGTGACTAGGACATTTGGTTATGACTTTAGATTCTTAGATTGATCTTAATCATGTATATGGAGTTCTTTCAAACTTTATTTGCTTTAGGGATTCGACTTTATATTGGCCTCCGCACACACATGCACGAGCTTTCTCGATTTTAATTTCACTATGTACATTTGATCTTGGTGATATGTTACTCCTAACTATTTATTCATCTCTACATGTTTATGTGACTATGGGTTATTTGTGCATGTAAGAATCATTGCTCGTGAGAGATTTTGTTTAGTATTGGAAAAAATATGACTTTACATGGGAAAGGACTACGAAGGATAGGTTGGCTTTGCATGAAAGCCACCGCTAAAAAGAGCCCAAGAAAAAATAAAGGCAATAAAAATAGAAAAACTACCAAAAGGGGCCTATATAGTTTATATGTATTGGATTTTTACCCAATAGTTTATTCGGGGAATTTATTTTTATCTCAACTTCAGATTTAAGATTGTGGTTTCATGTATATGAGTCATTGTGTGTGGGTTTATTATTGATTGGTTCATATTGTTGCATGTTAATGAAAGATTAATATTTAACACTACTTATTAAAATAATAAGTGGTTAGTAATTAATTGAATTTCGATAGTGATGCTAAGAATAGGTCATATGAGGCACTTGTTTTATTTTGGAAGGGGGGCATTTGTTAATTTAATAGGTGGGGTGTCATAGATAGTATCAGAGTATCAGGTTCTAGTGTCCTTAAGATATGTGTAACATTTATATTTCAACGTAGTGTTCTTTGATATAGAGCCTTATTATAGGACTGTTGCATTCATCCTTACTTACACATCTATGCTTTTATGCTGATTATTTTGTATTTGATGGCGGGCTTATATAAATTTCAATCTTGTTTTAGATGCCGCCAAAGAGAACCCATCAAACGAGAGAAAAGGCATGGGAGGAAAGCCCAGAGAGGAACATTAGTATGGAACATAAGAAAGGAAGAGGAAAGGGTTTTTAGGCCATTCACCACCACCTAGTACCACCGTTGCCGTCAAAATTGAGAGGAACACAATGAGGAGCAACCTCCATCACCAAATTACTGAAATCAGACCTTCATCATCTAAGGCAAGTGTTTAAACTTGCCTAAATTGAGTAGTTATAATGTCAATGCTGGTCTAGAATTATGTCTACAATGAAAACATGTTATGTTAGGTGATTTCATGAGATTTAATTATGGTTTTTATTAGGAATCATATTAGAATTTAACCTCCTGGGATTATATTTTGAAATTAGATTTTGAAGACACAAAAAGATGGAATCTTATTGGGCTCTTAGTTAAAGAACATGAATCTTGAATAACTTATGGTTTAATTGATAAACATAAGATAACAATCTGCAAAAAAATTATGTTACTTTAAATGTACGCAATTTTAATTGTACTTAGAATTAGATTAGAAGCTATTGATTTGTGGAAAATTCTAGGTCTTAGCTTTCCAATGAGATTTAAATGAGGTCATTTGGAGTTTTGTAGAGGGAGTAATTGAATTTTTATTCTTGGGTGTCTAATCTATCAACATATCAATCTGCCAGAATTTTTTACATTACTTTAAACGTGTGCCATTTTAATTGTACTTAGAATTAAATTGGGAGCAATAGATAATATAACATCCCGTAATTTTGCTAAAATAAATAATAAAATATTTATTTATATTTACGAAAATTTGACTCCGTTGGAAAATTTAATTTAGTAATTGCACGAGTGAAATTTATTATTTATTTATATTTGTGTGTGATTGATTTTCTACGTATATCTATGTGTATAATTATAGCAACACATGCAATTTAGGAAAAATACATAATTAATGTGTGACGCAATTTAAAAGCATCCAATGTTAACATAAAATAATTTAGAACATATTTCGTGGTATATATGGGATCGTTTAGATGTCTTAAACCTTTTGAAAATAGTCCCATGTCAATGGTATATAAGTTGGAGAACTTTTGGGCTAGTTTGGATATCGATTCGGATCCATTTGGGGGGGTCCAAATATTGGGTTTTAAGCCTAACTCGGGATTATGATTAATTAGTGGTTAAGTGGGGGTAAACCACTTCCCCACTACTATTCAGAAAAGACCTAAACACAACTATGAACGTGAGAGGAAAGGAGAAGAACCAAAAGAGGGAAAAAGGGCAAGGAATCAAGGAGGAATCAAAGGGATTTTTTCTCACAAACTTCTAAGGTAAGAATTGTCTTGCTTAATTTAAGTTTTTCAATGTATTTCTTGATGCATCATGATAACCCTTAAAAAATTTAGGATTTAGGTTTGATATGAATGATTTGATGATGAGTAAACATTATATGCATGTAAAGGACTGAATTTAATATAGGATTAGTCCTATAAATTTAGGTGTCGTATTCTGAAATTGAGGTTAGATCCCTTAGGGTTCTTGATAGTAAATGGGGACATCTTGATTGTTTAATGTAGAGAATATTAATATTGGACTATGGATTGAAATTATGATGTAAATCCCATTATTGATGCCCCGAAATATGAATTAAAAAGTGTGGGAATTGGGATTGAAATCTAAGATGAAATAGGTATTTAATGTTCATAAATTCTGGGAAAACATGAAATTGGGATTGATTCATGTAATTAATGATCCTAATAAGACTAATTAAGTTGTATGAACTTAACTACATGGATATAAAGTGGACTAAACCTTTAAAATTGAATTTTGGAAGAGAAGTGGAAATCTCGTAATAGAATAAACAAGAAGATTTGGGCTACTGCATAAAATCGAATCGATTTGATTTCAGGGCGAATCGATTTCGTTTGGCAGCGGATTGATTCGGCCCAGAATCGAATCGATTCGGCCTTGGGGCTGATCGAGTTTGGCCTGGAGTTTGGTTATGAATATTTTTAGGACTCTAAGTGAATGAGTAGTACCATGTTTGGGACAATAGATAATTTATTAAAAATATACATGTACCCATATTAAACTGGGAAAATTACAATTAACTAGATGGTTAAGTAATTATTTAATGGAGAGGAATTAATAATTCACTAGACGGTAAATTATTAATAAATGGGAAATTGTGAATCTTGTGTGTGACTTCCCTATGGTAATTATGGAGTAGTTACCTATACATACCATACGAGCTAATAATATGTATTTGTGTGGGCATACCAATGTTTGGGGACTATTCTATCGGCTTGGGGTTCATACGTTCGGACCGGGTACCACATGTCGGCACTGGTTGGCTGGGAGATTGTGTAGGTCATATAGGTACTAAGTGGAGGCACCATCTACGAGAGGTAGGTGTTAACGCTGACCCAGCCTGTGTCACCACTAGGTATGGGTCATGAACACGTATCTTGCGTGATGATGCTGTAATAAACACCACCGGATTGATGATGAGATTATGAATAGCTTAAGCTTAAGCTCAATCACAGCACAACAATGGAGATGGATATATGTATATTTGAGAGAAGGAGATGAGTATAAGAGGATGAACATAATGATATAAAGTGGTTCAACCAATTAGGCCTACATCTACTGTGTGAATGTGTGAGAAATCCACTAAACAAGGGCTCTAATGGTCATGGATACAACACTCAAAACACTCTCTCTTTCTCTCTTTTGTATACAAATGGACAGAGTTCTATCATGGATATGAATTAAGGATCCTTTATCATGGATAATATGAAGTGTATATGTAGGGATTGGGGGCTATAATGTACCCCCTAAGCATGTAATCCGCATGTGCATGAGGAAACCCCCAGTAAGATGAAGGCACTTGTTCCTGGCACATGGATATAATAATGATGTAATATTCCCTCACGTGAGGGAATGGTCTTGTTATAACAAAATTGTTTTCATGGGCATGCCACTTCTGCACTTGCATACGCTCGCACTACTTGATACCATTCGCTGGAAGCTCGGCCTGGAAGGATACAAGGCTGATGACTCCGACAGGATAATCCCATGCTCACAGACACAAGTATAACCTTAGATGAATAGATCAGGGTGAGGTTGGATTAGCAAGGTTAATCCTATTATTTGCCATGGCAGAGGATCAAGCAGGTTCTTGCTGAACACGTGATGCTCTTGCAATCTCGATTTTAAATATAATCGAGGCTAGTTGAGATGAGGTCGACCCTTATCAGGATAACCCCGCCAATGATACGCGGGGCCCTTATGACAACTTGGCCATGAGATGTTACGCCACTCATCCTAGGAGGTGAGGGTAAACTTTGGCCATATTAATCACCTCTAGGCATTAGCCTTCTGTGTGAATAGGAGGTTGAAGGGTACAAGTTGCTGAGGGAATTGATGGGACATTTTTGATGTGTTGGTTGTATGCATCTTGATGGATGAGTGGGTAACACATGTCACTGCTCTGGTGGGTTGGCATCTGCCTCAAGTTTAATTGGGTGCCAGCGTACTTAGGGTTTTGTGCCCTTAATGATGGCACTATTGGGAGTCATGCATAATCATTAGTGGAGATTTAAAAACCCCAAAAAATTTTATTTCCCTTTCGTCCCTAAACAAACCTTCGCACCTTCTCTCCCTTTCTACAAAAACCTCCATAGCTGCCAAACTACAAAATACCTGCAAGTCTCCCTTTCTAAGGCCACTTTCTATCAACCTCCCTGCCTAAAGAGCTCAGGCTTGTTCAGTTACCTTCTTTAAATTTCTTCATTTTTAGAAATTCTAATCGTTGTTTGAATTTTTCCAGTTGGTGTTTTGATTTTTTTGTGGAACCTATAATTTGATTGATACAAACGAGATATAAGGGAACACGTGCAAGATAATTTTGATAACTTTCATTTATAGACTATATCATACAATGTAAAAAGAAAAACATACGAGATAATCTCCAAGATCTATTATTGGTAGTATCTTCTTAAATGGTCAGCATTCCCGAGGTTGGAGAAGGGCTCTCCCTTTTGATTTTCTAGTCAGTAGGTCCCTGGGACGAATTCATAAGTAACTCTGTAAGGAAAATTCCAGTTGGCATGGAGATTGTTATATTTCTACCATGTCCTTTTTAAAATTAAATCTCCCACAGCTATCGTCCTTGCTTTGACCCTCTTATTGTAGAAGTTGGTCGTCCTCTACTAGTAGGCTTCTTGCCTAACATCTGCATCTTCTCTTCTCTCTTCAATTATATCTAGGTCAAGTCTTCTCTCTATCATATTTCCCTCAGGATCATACGTCTGAACTCGGTGAGTCTATAGGCACCACAGATTTTGAACCATAAGCTAACATGAATGGGGTATCCCTTGTTGGCGCTTTCACTATCGTTTGGTAAGCCCATAATACAGCGTGTACCTATTCAGTCCATCTCCCCTTATCATATTTTAACCTTTTCTTGATTCCATTAAGAATAGTTCTATTGATGACTTCAGTCTGACCATTGGCTTGGGATCGGTCAGACGATGAGAAGAACTGTTTGATGCTGACCCTTTTACAATATTTTTCTAGGGAGATGTTATTAAACTGGGTACCATTGTCTGAGATTAGTGTATTAGGTAATCCATATCTGCAAATAATGTTCTTCCACATGAACTGAAACGTCTTCTTTTTTGTGATCTTGATTGTGCCCTCGGCCTCTACCCATTTTGAAAAATAGTCTATCACCACAATCAAAATTTGTAGTTGCCCATGGCCCTTAGCAGAGGTCTAACCAAATCAATCCCCCACACTGTAAATGTCCATAGTGAGGTAATAGACATCATAGGTTGATGGAATTGATGAGGGATGGTGGCAAACTGTTGGCACTTATAGCACTTCTTTACGTACTCGACTGAGTATTTGGCCAGGGTCGTCCACTAATACCCTTGAGTGACAATACTCTTTGCCAATGATATTCCCCTAATATGGATAGAGCAATAATCTTTAGGAACATATTTAAAAATATAATCTACTTCGGCTTGGTGGACACATCTGAGTAGAGGTAAAAGAAATCCCTTCTTGTATAGCATGTCCCCTAAGAGAGAGAACTTCACGGCATTGTATCTCAGCTTCCTTCTTTCGGCTTTAGACTCTGGCAAAACTACCCTATCAGATATACTAAATTATGGGGTCCATCAAAGATGGTCCTAGGTTTATACTGAAGTAGAAGTTCAGCCTCGTGTCTTCCTCTTCTATGGTCGGCTGAGGAAGGATTTCTACTGGCACCATCCTCCTAGTCTCTGCCCGTGTGGCCGAGGCTGGCTTTGCCAAAGAGTCGGATCAATTATTATCCAGTCGAGGCACCCTTTTGACTTTGATCTCATTAAATCCCTTTATTATCTTTCTCACCTTTGTTAGGTACCTTGCCATTCTGTCGTCTTTGGCTTCATAAATCCCCAGGACTTGAATAACTACAAGTTGAGAGTTGCTATGGGCTAAAAGTTAACTGACATTGAGAGCTCAAGCAAGGGAGATTCCGGATATAAGGACCTTATTCTCTAACTCATTATTGGAAGCCTTAAAACTGAACCTCAACGCGTAATCTATATCTATTTTGTCTGGGGCCGACACAATCAGGCCGGATCTACTCCTATTTTTGTAGGATGAACCGTCAACAAACAAGTTCCACACTGCCCCTTCTGAAAATGTCCCTTTTTCAATAACACCATATCTGAGCAAAAACTTATTAGTCTCGGCTGTAAGAGGTCTCGTCGTACTTGTCTTGGCCTCTGTCGGTTCGATACTAGTTTCGTCTTTTTAAGACTGTTTGCTTCTTCAATATCGACTTCAAACCAAGTGAATTCTTCCATAAAGTCTGCTAAGGACTGCCCCTTGATTGCCACCCTCGACAGATAGACTATGTCGTATTCTCCTAACACAATGGCTCAGGCCATCAACCTACCCGATTTCTTGGGTTTATGGATGACCTGTCTGAGGGGTGAGTCTGTTAATACGACCATAGTGTGGGATTAAAAGTATGGCTTCATCTTTCTTGAATAATGGATTAGGTCATAGGCCAATTTCTCCATCTTCAAATACCTCTTTTCAGCTCCCTGGAGGACGTTGCTATTGAAATACAATGTTTTTTGCACACCCTCGCCATCTTGCACTATCGCCGCACCAATAGCCGACTCAGACATAGCCAAGTATAGATAATGTTTATCTCCTTGGATAGGATAAGACGGTAAAAGTGGAGAGCCGAGATAAGACTTTAGATCCATAAAGTCTCTCTCACATTCCTCGTCCCACTCAAAACCTTTTCTGAGCACTTTAAAGAATGGTAAACATTTATCAATAGCTTTAGAGACGAACCTATTTAGAGCTGCCACTCGTCCAGTGAGCCTCTGAACTTCCTTGATGGTCTTTGGGGTCTGCATTTCTATTAAGGCCTTGATCTTCTTAGGGTTTTCCTCTTTTCCCCTATTATTTACGATGAATCCCATAAACTTGTCATCTCTAACTTCGAACATGCACTTCACTCGATTGAGCTTTATTATGTATTCGTCCATTATCTTGAAAGTTCTTTCAAGGTCAGCCACATGTGTATCGGCCTTCAGAATCTTCGTAAGCATATCATTGACATATACCTCCATCATTTTCCCTATTTAATCTTCAAACATCCTATTTACTAGACACTTATAGGTGGCCCCGACATTCTTCAGATCAAAGGGCCTAACCTTGTAGTAGTTAGTCCCATTATCAGTGATAAAAGTTGTCTTCTCTTCGTCCGTCGAGTCCATAAAGATTTTATTATAGCCTAAGTAGTCATCCATAAAACTCCTCAATTTATGCCCGACCGTGGCATCTACCATCTGATTAATATGAGGGAGAGGAAAGTTATCTTTAGGACAAGACTTATTCAAATCAGTGAAGTCCACGTACATTCTCCACTTGCCGTTGGATTTAGGTACTATGACAGCATTTAAAAGACATTCAGGGTATATCACCTCTCTGATGAACTCAACCTTCTCAAGCTTTTTAACCTCGTCTCTGATGACCTCGTACTTCTCCCTTGAGTAGATCCTCATTATCTGTTTTATCGACTTTGCACCATCAACAACATTCAACTTGTGAGAAATTACTTTTGGGTCAATCCCAGGCATGTCGTCATGACTCCACACGAAGATGATTTGTCTCTTCCTCATAAATTCGATCAGCTCATCCTTGATCTCTTGTTTTAGGTATTTGTCGACCTGGATGATTTTTTCGGCTCATCCTTATTGAAGACGATAGATTCTACCTCTTTTGCGGCCTCCCCTTTCTTGAGTTTTATCTCGTCTCTAGGATCAAGGGTGTCAATATTTTATGTGGTTGTTGTTTTATTATGTGCTTCTATCTCCTCTGCTGAGTTAAAGTAGCACTCTCACATTGATGTTTGGTCACCTTGAAATTCCCCTACTCCATAAGGAGTTGGGAATTTAATCATTTGGTGAACCGCTGAAGACACAGCCTCAATCTCTTTGAGAGCTACCCATCCTAATACGAGGTTATAAGTCGAGAAGACATTCTCATACATCACAAAAGAGTTTATCTTCTTAGTCAGCCTCTTCGTCCACTCGTCTCCCATTCTGGCATCCATTTCGTACATCCTCAGAGGGTGAACCTTTTTTCCACTGAATCCTATCAGAGGATGATGGTACGGGATAAGCCTATCTCGACTTAGTCCTAATCCTTTGAAGCACGGCCAGAACATAACGTCTGCAAAGCTCCCTCCATCAACTAAGATTCTCGGTACCTTATATCCATGTATCACGAGGAACTAGGATACCTTTAAAATATAGCCTCAAAAAGCCAACTATGAGGGTTTCCATATCCATATGCTTCCTTTTTTGGGGCATTACATCAATAGAGGTTCAGTTTACAACATCGGCCTTAGTTATTGATTTTGCCTCGGCCACGTGCGCCTTAGGGTCTGCTACCTCAGAGCCTCCTCCTTTTAGGCCACCACAAATCATTCCTACACCAATGAAATCATATTTAGCCTCTTCACTGGGATGTTATAGTCCTTTGGCGGGAGATCTGAATCATCACTATCATTATCTAAAGGGTCATCCTTCTTGGTTGGGGCGTCCTCTCTGCATTTATCATTTCTTCATTTCCTGGGGTTATCTCGACCTCAGCCTAAATTTCTCTTATCAACATACTTCCTCAACTTACCAGACTTCAGCATTTTTTCTATCTCGTCTTTGAGGGTGAATAATTTATCAGTTATGTGCCCATAATCTTGGTGAAATTTGCACCAAAGGTTTCTATTTCTCTTGTGAAGATCTTTCTTCAACTTTTCTGGCCACCTAAGGGACCAGTCATTTTTTATCTCATTCAGGATGTGCTCACAACCAACTGTTAAAGGCATGTAGTCCGCAAACTTATCGTTTATCGACCTTTTCTTACTATTTTCCCCTTGGACTTCTAGCCCTTTCCATCACTGTGGGCTTTATTTTCTTCATTTTTTAGTGACTATCGCCTCTTCTGCTTTCATGACTCTCCCGACCATAGCCAAGAGTTCAGCCATGGACTTTGGAGGGTCCTCATCCAACTTCCAGAGTAGCTTTCCTTTCTGAAGACCTCCCATAAGGGTTATTATTGCGATACTTTCTTTATAATCCTCGACTTCTAACTTATCCTTGCTAAAATGGGTTATATATTCCCCCAGACTCTCGTTTTCCCCTGTTTCATGTACAACAGGTGGGTTGTCTACTTCCTAGGTTTTACCGCAAAGAAAAAATTATGGATAAAAATATCGGTTGGCTACTTAAAACTCCCTATTGAACTCTTGGTAAGGGAGGTGAACGATACATGGGCTTCCCCTGTCAATGTGCTAGTGAATTCTCGTCATCTCATCACATCTGAGATTGAATATATCTCGGAGGCCAATTGATACATCTCTACATGGTGCACCAAATTCAAGCTCTCGTCATAACTTGGAGTAACCACAGACGGCTTGAACTTGGCTGGGGTCGGGTAGTTTAGTATCTTTGCCACAGATGGATATCCTTCAGCATATCCCCTCTGCAAGGTGTCTTGGCTTTTTATGATATCCCCAATTTTGTTCTCCAACCTTTATATGGACTCATTCCAAGGCTTGTCTGTCATAACATTGGCTTTTATAGGTATAGAATTTTCCCAGGCTCCTTCTCTGCCGTCTGGCTGAGCTGATCGCTCTCTATTAACTAGATGGGCCGAGGGTACCCTTTCTGGACACCTAGGTCGGCTGACGACCTCTCTTTGCTCCTCTCGGTCTTGTGGATGTCTACAATCATCTCTCCTCTCATTTCTTCTTGAGCCAAAAATACTCCTTGATCTAGAAAGACGGTTCCTCATATCTCATTAGGGGCCGAGCCTATCAAAGGCCGACCCTCTACTTAGCCTATCCAAGGCTTATTACCTTGGTCTTCCATCTCGGCTTTAACGACACTCTTGTTCCCTGCTCATCTGTAGAGGGAGAACAGTGCCCCTAAAGACCTGATATGGTTCCCAGTAGTCCCTCTCTTCATTGTCCTTATAGAGGTCGTCTCCCACCCTGTCATCATCATGGAGTTCTTGACTTTGCCTCCCAAGGCATAAACGCCTAGGGTCAGCAATGTCTCTCTGCCTCTGCTGTGGAGGGAGGTCTTTTTTCGATGCCGGGGGTGGTCCACTGGCTTGCTGATCTACAACACCTTCTCTGACGATCGGGGTTACAAACTCAGCTCCAGCGTAGCCAATCCTGGCCATGAAATTCTGCCTAAACATAGCAAATTGGTTTTCTATCTACTGTTGGCTAGCTATGAGGGAGCGGAGCGTCATCGCTACCTGAGATATTTCTGACAAAGACGGTGCTAAACCACCTCCACATGGTGGTGCCAGTTGATTCTCAGGGGGAGGATGTGGATTCATAGCCGTTGGTGTAAACTGTATGAGGTGTGAGCTGAAGAAGGAGAGCCTAAAAGCTCAACAGGATCTCCTTCAATGGAGAAATAGCTCCACAAAGAAGGAGGACTGGTTCACCACCAGAGATTTCAATGATTATAAGCTGAAATAGGGAAGAGATGACTATCCTCATTCCCACAGATGGCGCCAAGTTGATGATGATGTAGCAGTACCACCGGATTGATGATGAGATTATGAATAGCTTAAGCTCAATCACAGCACAACAACGGATATGTATATATGTATATATAAGAGAAGGAGATGAGGATAAGAGGATGAGCATAATGATATAAAGTGGTTAAGCCAATTAGGCCTACGTCCACTATGTGAGTGTGTGAGAAATCCACTAAAAAGGGCTCTAATGGCCATGGATACTGTAGACACCCCATTCTGTTACCCCCTAAGTCTCCTTAGGTCCCTAGTACCTCCTTTCATCACCATAAACCCAGGTCATGTCCCGAGTACTGACCTGGAGGCCATCGGGCACTCCCCGACTCAGTTTGACCCAAAAGTCAAACTCTTCATCTCGATCGAGACTAAATGAATCTTCGAAGGGCACTAAATACCCTTTACAACGATCTACCCCGTGCACAATTCCGACTTACCATGCGGATGAACGATCCGTTTACGTCCGAAACCTGACCTGGAGAACACCGGGCGCTCCCGGGCTCTGTTCGACCTATGTTAACTCTTCATCTCAACTGAGGCTGAATGAATCTTCAAAGGGCACTAAATACCCTTTCCAACGATCCACCCCGTGTGTGATTCTGACTTTCCATGCGGACGAATGATCCGTTTGACTCCGAGAGGTCACTGAATGCTTCCTGGGCCCGGTTGACCAAAGTCAAATCCTAAAATTGGGTCAAACTCTTCGGAATGTCGAATTACATCTCCTAACCTTTCCAACGGTCTGCCCCGTACGCGATTCGGACTTACCATGCGGACGAACGATCTGTTTGCATTCGAGCAATTCCCCGTCCAATGGATCGACAAATGCTTCCGAGCCATATTTGACCCAAAGTCAACTACCGAACCCAGGAGAGGTCCAAAGGACTTTCCAAGGTCTCTGAATTACCTTTCCAACGGTATGCCCTGTGAGAGATTCTGACCAACGGTTTGTCCTCGGCGGCCGATTTTCCGAAAAATCCTGAAGCGCACTGCCAAATGGCAGGTTCCAAACCCTACCGATAGGCAGGAACAAGTCTATGCTGATCGGCACTCTCCTGGGACTATAAAAGGAGGCCTTCACCTCATTTGCAAAAGGAGCCCATATCTGATAAAAATCTCTCTCAATGAATCCCAGAAACCTCTCTCGAAGGCAGCGTGATTTCAACATCCAAATCCCCTTTTTACTTCCACTTTTCATCAACCTTGGTGAATTAGCCACTCTCCATCATTATCCAAGTGCAAGGGATTCTCCCCAATATTCAAGATCAAGCTCAAGATCTTCAAAAAGGTCCAACTTTATCAAACTCTCTCTTAAATTCTCTTAAATTCCTAATAACTTGTTTTCTTACTTAGCGCTTTTCTTATCTCATCTCACACATCCTAATATACTTTTTTATCTATTATTATTTCACATCTCCTATGTTCATATAAATAAAACCCAAAAAATAAGAAAAAGAGGGTTTGCTCATAAATTCCAAGTAGGGATTCTCACACTTTTTCCACACTTTTCTCACAATCTAAAACCCTTTTTCTACACACACACACACACACTCACAAATAAGAGATTCCCCATTTGGATTTTTGGGATAAACCCCACCCCTCATTTTGTATGCGAACTACGTGGATTTTGATGCCTTTATAGGCTACGTAGGCTTCTCGGGGTAAAACTCGAGACTCGAGTCCCTTTTTCCCACTTTTTCTCTCATCTTTCTATCTACACTAATCTTCTTATATTCTATATACTTGCCCATAGTGACGTATTACCCCACATGCGTTATCGTTCCATTATAATGATCAACATAGGGGTAATCACGTAAATCTTATTTTTCTAATATTATTCTTATATCTTCCTACGGATGACTCGCTTCATCTTTTCCATGATACAAGTCGAGGATTCCTACCTCCATTATATACATACACATGCACACATATCACGGGGGGAACAAAAGGAAAATAGCAAATATTCATGAGAGACCGAAAGAGCGGAATGGGTGCCTAACACCTTTCCGTTTCGTAACTAAGCCTTAGAACCCTTCTCGAATCATCTTGGTTTCACACGCACCAGTATGTCTTTGGATGCCATCCTTCGGGGTGGCTTCCCCTTTTTCTTTTGTCTGTTTTAAGTAAAATAGACTGGAGACTCTGAATCTCTCTACATTTCCACACCACAAACGACGTCGGTTGAAGCACTCCCTAGAGGGACGCGCGGGACCTGAAGGATCCTTTCCTCCACGCTACCCGCCCACGCAGCGAGGATCGGGGATGGCCACATTGGCAACTCTGCTGGGACATTATTTTTTTTGAGGGCCTGACTCTGTTTACATGGATGCTATATTTGTTTATATTTCCTCCCATATTTGCATGTTCCCCTTTCTCATGTGTATCCCATGCTTATGCTTATGTTCACACACTTGAAAAAATTTCTCCATGTACACTTCACACCATGTGCACCTAGGATCACATGTATATCCCCATGTTGCAGGCATCACCCATCCATACTTGGTGTACCTTTTGGGGTACTTGTACTTTGCTCCCTGTTTGGCATAATCAAGAAAGGCATTCTCATCATAAGATACTAATAAGAGAATCACGCATGATTCACACGACATCACCAAAGACCATTGATATTGACCAAATTTTACCAAGTAACTGGAGGGTCACTTCGTAATGGGCGCTCGTCCGGCAGGTCGCAGTTATCCTAAGCGATACGACTCTCACCTTCCATTGGCCAAGTACCTTCGACGTATATCGAACGGTTACCTCGCATCGTACCGCTTGACCGAAGTCATGATGGGAGGTATATCGTAGGGAATTCGTTCGCGTACATCGAGTATATCGAATTCGCTCTCACATGTACCGTCCCCATGAGGTATATGGTGAGGCAATTCACGTACACTCAGGTATATCAAATGGCTTGTCCACACGCACCGATTGGCCTCAAGAGCAAGACGTATATCGTGGAAGTCACGCCAAAGAGGGGAACCCATGCCGATTCACCCAACCAACTCCATACCCGCATATAGGTGTCAAACCTAGGACACGCACTTTAGATTATCGATTTCAACCCGAAACTCTGCTAAAATTTTAGGTCGGCCTGCCGCCTAATTTTTGGACATTTTAAAACGGGACCCTGACCTTGAGCCTGGTTACAAGTCCAAATCGTAGCTTTGCATATATTAAGACACCCACTTCTCTAGGCTCGGGTCCTGTCCGGCATTGCATTTAGGAGAATTAAATACAAGTGAAAACATAATAATCATAATAATCATGTTGAGTTCCGTATCCAAAAACATTTATTCCCTCTTTATCAAAAATCCAAAAACATTTATCCCTTCTTTATCAAAAATCCAAAAACATTTCTCCCTTCTTTATCAAAAATCCAAAAATAGTTCTTCCTTTTTTCTCAAAAATAAATCTCATCCTACGCCTTCTCGGGTCGATTGCAAGCCCTTGTCCTGGCTCCTTATTGGCTTCGGTCTTTAGTCAAATCACCCCGGAGTTTCATCCGTTCTTCTACTACTTCTTTCGAGTCCAGAATCCATCCATCTTCCATGAAGAATACAGATTAAGCACCAATCATACAGTCGGATCTGACGACAGTCCTAGCTCAGATCATGTCTAAGATTGACAACCTCCAAACTGAGGTCTGAGAGATGCAACGAAATCAAGTTCATATTCCTCAAGAGCCAGAGGCCCTGTTCCCTCGAGCTATGGGTCCACCCGACCCTAACTGGGTTCCGAAAGAATATCAGCACACTCCACATGCCCCTCCTGCCAATGGGTCGCCGCCTGCCCAGCTTCCAATGCCAAACATTTCCCACCTTATGGCTAACCTGCCTGTGGTCGCTGATCCAAAGGAAGAGGAGTTGAATAAATTCAAAGAGGATCTCAAGATGCTCACCAAGAAGTTTGACCAAGTCAGGATCTATGGGAATTACATGGACTACACCAACATGTCTCCTTATCCTAAAGCGAGGTTACCTGAGAAGTTTAAGATGACAAATATCGAGAAGTTCGGAGGGAGTGGACCCCCAATTGTTCATCTTCGCAGTTATCATCGTTCCATGACTCTACTAGGGGCTTCTGAAGAAGTGATGGCCCAATTGTTTCAGCAAACTTTGAAGGATAGTGCCCTCCAATGTTTTTTATCTCTTGGGGAATCCAGAATCCATTGCTGGGAGGATGTAGCCCGAGAATTCATGTCACAGTACAAATACAACGAAGAGCTTGAGGTCACCCATCGTGATTTAGAGCTGCTCAAACAGAATCTAGGAGAGTCAGTCAGTAACTTCATAACTCGGTGGATAGAGCAAGCAACTACCATGACTAATCGGCCATCCAAGGAAGAATAGGTCAACATAGTGAAGAAAACTCCTTGCCCCATGTCCGAGCGACGATGGGAGGACAATACTATCCCCACTTTCGAGCTCTCGGAGAGGCTGGAGTGGAAATCGAGGAGAGCCTCGTTAAAATAGAGTTTGAACCAAAGAAGGTGTCTGGACAGTTCACCCCTAGAAAGTATGACAAGCCTTCCAGTGCTACCGTTTCAACCATCAACAACATCTCTCAACCAACCACGTCATGGGCAGCAGAAAGCCGCCATGCCCCCATCCGAAGGGAATATACTGAGCTCCATGCTCCCCTCTCCAAAGTTTACCAAGCCATGTTAAGCCGAAACCTCATCAAACCCTTGGATCCCCATCCATTGTCAAATCCACTCCCAAGAAACTTCAAGGCCAATGCTCATTGCACCTTTCACCAAACTGCCGGACATACCACCGATCAATGCTTTCACCTTCGGAACGTAATCCAAGATCTCATTGACCGGGGTACCATTGCCCCACCAGCCAATCCTAAGACAAACACTACTCACAATCCACTTCCGAATTATGCCAATTCCATCTTCTTGGAAGAAAACCCAGATTTCGATCCCTCAACTCAAATCACACCCATATACTCTCCTAAACCTCTTCAAACTTGCCCATATTTCCTCCTACACCCTACTAGCCTCGCTGATCAGGCATGGTCACTCCTTACCAGAGCATGCATTGATGTTCGTACCCGTTCTGAAAATGTAATTATGGAATTGTCAGAGGTGTTAAACCAACTCCTAAAGTTCGGGCTAAAATTGCCCTCATAGATGGTCATCGATTGCCAGAAGTTCAGCACACTGTTCTTGGAGGCACGAAAATGGGCCCGAGATTCAAACAAGTGGGTGGTACCAACCATTGAAGTCAGCATAGATGATGTTGTCCAGACTATGGCAGAATTATTCGGGGAAACCAACAACATTTGCAATATCACCGGGTTACTTGACACTTTGAAGCTACAAGGGCACTTAGTCCCTTCAATCACATATATCCCCACAGAATTGGAGAACTTGTATGAAGAAGCCGTTAAAGTTATGGAATGCATTAACTTTATAGGGAAAGACAGAATTGTTGCCACCAGATGGGGGGAAGAATTCAAAGACTCGAGTGAAGAACAAGCTTCAGGAAGATCTGGCCCAGTAGCCGATATATGTGAGATGATATCATTTGAAGAACTCCTCGGAGAAATAAATAGGGTGGCAGAACCACCTGAGATTGACGAGGAAACATTCATGTTCTTTCCTTTTTCAGTAAATCACATGACCAGATCAGGGAGACATTACCAGGCTCCAAGCTCACTACCAGCAAATGACAAAGGGAAGGGCGTTGAGAGCCTTCCTATGCCAGAGATGACCATCGAGGAGAGCAAGATCCTCGATCAACTGAAGAAAACCCAAGCTAACATCACTTTATGGGGGCTTTTCTTGTCTTCCCAGCTGCACAGAAATGCTTTAATCAAGTTCCTCACTGGACCCGTAGTTCCTCCATCTACCACACCATAAGAAGCGATAAATCTGGTCGGATCCTTAACCTCTACCCAAATGCTATCATTTTCTGAAGAAAAAATCCCCAGAATTGGGCCGAATCACAATCATGCACTCAATATCTCCGTCGAAGTTATGGGGAAGGTTGTTCCACTCTCCCTTGTCGATAACGGATCCGCCTTAAATGTTTGCCCATTGAGAACCTTCAAGTGTTTAGGCCTGAAAGAAAGCGACCTCGCTCCAACCTCCGCCGTTGTGAGTGCTTATGATAATACCCATCATGAGGTGATGGGATCCATAAAACTTGCAATAGGGGTTGGCCCTATAAACCCCGTCGTTGAATTCCAAGTCATAAACATCCCAGCCTATTTCAACCTGTTGCTCGGACGCCCCTGGCTCCATAGTATCAAGGGTGTGTCTTCCTAACTCCATCAGAAATTGAAGTTTTTCGCCGACGGACGAGTCATCACCATTTTGGGCGACAATAAAAATGCCGAGGGGGCAAGCACCAGCAGTCCAGTTCTTGAGATACAACATGGGTCAAATGATATGCTCCTATCAGGATTCCGAGTTGAACCACTCCTACTCCCGGCAGGGGAAGGTTTCAAAGAAAGGGTTTGTCCAGAATATGACCCTCATGGAAATGTCAATGTGATTCAAATGTTCAGAAACATGCACTTCATGCTCGGACTGGGGCTAGGGAAAAGACAACAAGGGATAATCGAGCCCATCGAACTAAAGAAAGCTTTCCCTCCTTGCGGCTTGGGGTATCAACCATCAGAACAAGATCTCTGAATGATCCGTCAGTCTCGACCAAAGAGAAGATCAGACTACATCCCAACTATATCAGGAGACTCCTTAAATGGACGATTCATCAAAGAAGGCGAGGACTTCCCCCTTTGCGGTTTTCCAGAACCATGGTATGACCACACAGACAAGAAGATGAGGCCGAGAATGGAGATCTTTTTCCAAGATGGCTACCCATGGGCCAAAATTTTCCCACACCAAGTACAACCACTCATCAAAGATGCCGAAGAGAGTGAGGAAGGAAATTCTGAAGATTCCTTCAACTTACAGAAACTGGGGCTGGCACTCTGCATGGTTCGTTCAAGCACTACATCAATGGACCCATCCCGTCTAATTAAAGCTGCTGATATACCTCTCCTCAACTGGCATGCGACGCCAGTTCTACCTCTTGAAATCTTCCCTAACCGCAATGTTTACCCTAATTCTTCTTCTGTTGTCTATCCTTGCTCAAATGTAATCAAGACCTCTTTTGATGAGGTTCTCAATGCTGCTTTTCCTATCAATGAAATAAACGAAGATTTTGAGTATCTTGGTGTGCCTTACATTAACTGCTTGGATTCTAATCAAACTTTTGATGATGATGACTTTGCAAATGAACTATTCTTAACTGATCTAAATAAGGTTAATAATAAACAACAACCGCGCTCAAGTTAATGAAGAAGAGACTGTTGTTATTAATCTTGTTTCTAGTAGCCAACTGTGTGAGATTAGGATAGGGCCACCCTTGACGAGCATGAGCGTGCACAACTCGAAGAATTGCTGAAGGAGTTTGTAGATGTCTTCGCATGGTCCTATGATGATATTCCCCGCATTGATCCTGAAATAGCTCAGCACGAGATCCCCACTCTCCTAGATTACAAGACAGTTAAACAAAAATTGAGAAAACTCCGCACCGAATGGTCGCTCAAGGTCAAAGAAGAGGTGGTCAAACAGTTAAACGTGGGTTTCATTCGGGTGATCGAATATCCCACATGGCTAGACAACATAGTACCTGTGCCAAAATCAGGAGGGAAGGTTCGAATGTGTGTAGACTACCGAGATTTAAACAAAGCTTCTCCAAAGGATGACTATTCGCTACCCAATATCGACATGATTATGGACAACACAGCCATTCATGCTCTCAAGTCTTTTGTCGGCGGATTTACCGGATACAACCAAATCAAGATGCATCCCGACCACCAATAAAAAACCGCATTCATCACCCCATGGGGAACCTTTTGCTACACCGTTATGCCATTCGGTCTCAAGAATACTGGGGCTACCTACCAAAGGGCTGCCACAACCATCCGGTGCGATCTAATTCACAAAGAGGTCGAGGTTTATGTGGATGATATGAGTATCAAGTCCAAAACTAGGGAGGGTCATGTTCCCGCTCTTCGAAAGTTCTTCGAACGACTACGACGTTATAAGATGCGATTTAATCCACAGAAGTGTGTATTCGGTGCTACAAAGGGAAAACTCTTGGGATTCATGGTCAGCGAAAAGGGGATAGAAGAAGATCCTGCAAAGCTGAAGGTCATACTTGAAATGCCACCGCCCCGAACAGGGAAAGAAGTCCGAGGTTTTCTTGGGAAATTGCAATATATCAGCCGGTTCATCAGCCATCTAACCTCCATCTGCGAACCGATCTTCAAGCTCCTCCGAAAGGATTCAACCAAGGTTTGGAATGAGGCCTGCGAATAAGCTTTTGACCGAATCAAACAATACCTAACCCAACATCCAGTGCTTATGCCACCACAGTCTGGTCTCCCTTTACTCCTATACCTAAACATAACTGACACTGCATTCGAGGCTTTGCAAGCCCAATACCTTAAGAACTCCCATAAAGAAAGATCCATCCATTATGCCAGTCGCAAATTATTCGGGAATGAGGTCAACTACACTGCTTTAGAAAAGGCATGTATCGCACTTGTCTGGGTCACCCAAAAGTTACGACACTATATGCTCGCCTTCCCCATCAAACTTGTATCCCGAATGGATCCCATCAAATACCTACTTGAGAAACCCGCCTTATCCAGTCGAATGGCTCGATGGTTGATGCTCCTAACCGAGTTCGATATCGTGTACGTCACACAGAAAGCTATTAAAGGAAGATCCACCTCTGACTACCTCGCCTATTACCCCTAGACGAAGCGGATGTTCGGATTTTCGAATTCCCAGATGAAAATATCCTCTGCACCACTCAAGACCGCCTTCGATGGAAAATATTCTTTGACAGTGCTGCCAATAAAAAGGGATATGGCATTGGGATACTTCTGATCGCCCCAGATGACTTCTACACTCCCATCGCCATAAAATTGGATTTCCCTTGTTCCAACAACAGGACGGAATACGAGGCATGCACAGTGGACCTCAAGGTTTCTCTCAAGAAAGTTATTCAATACCTTGATGTCTACGGGGATTCTTCCCTTATCATCAGTGAAGTGCTCAAAAAGTGCGAAGTCAAGGACGAAAAACTCCAACCCTTTCATGCCTAATTAGAAGAGTTAGCCTCTCGATTCCGAGATATTACCTTCCATTACCTGCCCCGAGCAAAGAATAACCTAGCAGATGCACTCGCCACCTTGGCCTCCATGGTCGACATGCCCGAAGGAATAACAATGACCCCCTTCCTGGTTCAAAAGCAAGACAAACCGACCCATTGCTACCATATTTATCTTGTCTCCACTGAAGATCCCGAACTAGCTGATTGTTGGTACTATGATATCTGGTGCCTCATCAAACATGGTAGGTATCCCAAGGGTTCCAACAAGAAAGATCGAACAACCCTTCGAAGACTGGTCGCCCAGTACACCATCTGTCATAAAGCTCTGCTCAAGAGGAACTTCTATGGAACTCATCCACACTGCATCGCAGGGGCTGAGATTGAGAAAATAATGCAAAAAATCCACAGCGGGGAATGCGGACCCCACATGAATGGTCACATGCTCGACAAGAAGATCATCCGACAAGGCTACTACTGGACCACCATGATCCAGGATTGCACCGCCTATGTCCGGAGGTGCCTCAAATGCCAATAACTATCCAATCTTCAACACTTGCCTCCGCGAGAATTATACAACATGACCTCTCCCTGGTCGTTCTCCACCTGGGGTATTGACATCATAGGGAAGGTTACACCAAAGGCTTCAAACAGACATGAGTTCATCCTAGTTGCCATCGATTATTTCACCAAATGGGTCGAGGCTGAGTCATGCGCAGTATTGAATGCCAAGAAAGTGGCCAAATTCCTCAAGAAAAATATCATCTGCCGATATGGGGTCCCGCACGAGCTGGTATCAGATAACGGGTTACATTTCGAGGAAGAAGTCACAAAAGTAGTCAACGAGTACGGAATTCAGAGACACAAATTTTCTCCCTACCTACCTCAGACCAATAGTGCAGTTGAAGCCGCCAATAAAAACCTTAAAGCCATCATCAGCAAGATGATCGAAAGTTGTAGGGATTGGGCCGATCGGATCCCATACGCCCTCTGGGGCTATCAAACCTCAATCCGAACCTCTACTGGGGCTACCCTTACTCCCTGGTCTACGACATGGAAGCAGTCCTACCTGTGGAGCTGGAAATACCCTCGCTATGCGTCATGCTCGAAAGCAAGGTTAGTGAAGAAGACTGGTGCCAAAGTCGTCTTGATGAGCTAGCCCTCCTAGATGAAAGAAGATTAAAAGATCTTTACCACATACAGGGGTACCATCGCCGAATAGCGCAATCATTCAACAAAAAATTCAAGGACCGCGGTGTTCGGGAGGGGGATTTAGCCCTCAAGGAGATAGTAGAACCCATCTGGGACCCCAGAGGGAAGTTCAAGCCCAACTAGAGCGGCCCCTACATTGTGAAGAAAATCTTATCCGGCGGTGCCGCCATGCTCACTGACCTGGATGGGGAGGAGATGGCTCGTCCAGCCAACCTGGACCGTCTCAAGAAATTCTACCCCTAGTCCGAAATCTCGGCGCGCTACGACTCTTCTCATCCCCCTACTATTCTAAAAAAAAATCATTTCCCTCTACCCAGAACTTCGTGGGCCTGATCCTCTACAAAAACTATTTTAAAACATTTTCAAAAAACCCCAGAGGTACGTAGGCAACTCATGCACCTCATATGAATGCGGCCCCTTTCTTTTTCACAAAATACTATTCTTTTCTTACCTCCGAGAACATCGGATCATTCTAAAATTATTTGAACAAAAGGATTATATATGCCTTAGCGATCAGTATAGATAATTCAAAATACAAAATTCATCGAAAGGCACAGCTGGATGATCATAAACTTATTTAAGAAATTACAGTACGGATTACATAAGAAAAAGGAACGAATAACTCCCTTCCCCACTACCATAAAAAGCCAAATAAAATCCCAACACCTATCACACAAATAAACTCCCCAGAAGTCCTACCCACAATTACCAGAGGAGTCTGTACCCTCATCATCTACGTCCTGAGGACCCCAAGTTTCCCCTGCCCTAAATATCCCATTGATCGATGAGCCTTAACCATCTTCGAAAATATCACAACGCCTCCTTCCATGGAGTCAGATAAAACAAACCATCTTTATCCAGTCTCCACTGCCAACATCTTGCTGACTACTTTCCTCCACACCCACTTCATATAATCTTTGGGGACATGGAAAACCTTCCTGACAGACTGAGAGGGACGGGTCGACGGATGCCAGTTTTCCCACAAAGACCCAAGCAACAAACGCAGGCGCTCAGTCAAATCTTCTATGGGAAAGAAGTTTGAGGTCCGAGGGGGCACGACCTACGCCCAGCCGAATTGGCGCAAAAGCCGCCAATGGAAATAAAAAGAGGTCTGTCTGAGACCAACCAGCCGCACATATGAATACTCTCCTAGCTCCATAATAGGCTGCAACTGTTCCCACCAAGGCACTGACCAATACAGGCCACAAGCCCCATGCTCCACAAGCCAATTCTCCCAGTTCTCAACATGCAGGCCAACGCAGATGGAGTAGCGTGAAAAGAAGTTGAGTACAACCGACAAGGGATATTCTGGAGGAGTCGACAAGCGGAATATTTCAGACAACCACATGAACAGCATCACGGGGCTACCCCTCAAAAAGTCAGAACGACCTTCTCTCCAGGCATCCAGGCCATTCAGAGTCTCCGCTAATATCACCGCCACAGGATTACGACGGTATGACATCCATAAAGTAATGGCTGTAAGTTGTGGTTCCACCTGTAATTCCCCAGCAACCAGCAATAATTTAAAAACCAGACCCAGAACAACGGCTCCAGCGTAGCCAGCATCACCTACTTCTCGCAAATGCACGGACTGCAGCACCGCCGGGAGGGAGATCATTCCTCTAGCAACCAATGATCTAGCCGTTGAAGGCGAAATATGAAGAAGACCGACCAACAAATCCCTAGGAGAATGGGAAAATTCGAGCAAAGTCGCAGCAACACTGGGATTTACACCCAGTATGGCATAATATTCCTCGTAGGTAGGACAAACTTCTTCCAACCCAAAGCGGAATACATGGTCTTTGGGGTACCAGAATTGTACCGCTGTCATCAGCATATTCCACTCAATAGGCCGATTGCGCCACAAGGAGACTCGACGCATGTTGAAAGCATCGTAGTCCACATTATAAGAGCACATAGCTTCCAAGGCTTCGAGGTAGTTGGAAAACTCGGTGCTACCAGGGAGAGCCATCTTGCAAGGCTAAGAGATGGTGTGCAAGTAGGTAAGATTGCAAAGGTGTGATGAAAACACTCCACCCTTACCCCTTTTTATACTTAAAGATCCTCACAAGAGACACAATCCCTGCAGAAATAGGAGGGAACCCTACCCCACAAGGTACCAAAGGCTGAAAAGGGTACCATTCAAATCTTTGAATTGATGGGACTGGACTGAAATGCCGATAGCCAGGTTAGGGTGCTTGCCGATCGTTAACCCCACCATTTTTAGAAATTTGTTTTTTTTTCCTCTTTTGTCAAATCAGAAAACTCAATAAAAATAAATTGATATTCTCAACAGAAGTTAAAAATCCCTTTAATTCTCCCTTTTTAATCAAAAACTTTACTTCAAAAAATTCCAAAAATATTTCCTTTTTACGGTCTCAGCAGCAAAGTAAAAAGTGCACATGCATACATTCATCATTAAATAAAAGATAATAAAAAAAACTGCATTGCATTGCATATATCTATTTTCTGTGTTACATCATATTTGCAGGAAATAAAAAGAAAAAAGCAAAAACAATGGAACTCAGCCCGAACCCACATTCTCTCTCTCTTTCTCAAGAGCTTCCACCCCTATGACGTGCTCTCTTCCCCCTATGGCGAGATGATGCGCCACTACTACCCGAGCCCGATTCCTCTCCGGAAGAGGCAGACGGCACCAAGCAAGAAGGGATAGGAACCGCATCCCGAATGTGGGAACTCGCTGAAGATATCCAGTCTCTGATGTCCCTTAGCCAAGTGGTCGACACCCGAACTTGCTGCAAGAAAAAGCGAAATTAGTATCAAAGCAGAAATGACCAAAATAGAAAAGAAAGAAAAAGAAGAATAGAAAGGTATACTGAAGGTCGGAGGACCTCCTCTATCAAACCCAACTCCTCCGGATCCATCACATGAGGACGGTGCAGCATAGGCACCATCCCTCCATCAGCCCGTCGAATGTTGTATGAAGGAGTGTGCAACCGCACAAAAGGGACCTCTGAGGTCGCCGCCGCCGCAGTTGTCGACGGACCACCACCGCTGTGGGAAGATCCCACCGTCCGACTCGAACCCACCGGAGGGAAGGGCAGCGCATCAACCAGCTCGTCACAAAATCCATATAGTCATAAGGTGCAGACGTATCGGTGTATAGCAAGTAGGACTCATCGATCATAGCCGCGATCCTCTCATCCTCCAACATCAGTCGCTCCCGCCTCATAGAAGTAGGAGGCTGCGCAGGTGGCACCACCACCTCCTCCTCGGTAATCTGACAAACCACCTGTAGACACCCCATTCTATTACCCCTAACTCTCCTTAGGTCCCTAGTAACTTCCTTCATCACTATAAACCCAGGTCACGTCCCGAGTACGGACCTGAAAGCCATCGGGCACTCCCCAGCTCAGTTTGACCCAAAAGTCAAACTCTTCGTCTCGATCGAGACTCAATGAATCTTCAAAGGTCACTGAATACCCATTCCAACGGTCCTCCCCGTGCGCGATTCCGACTTACCATGCGGACGAACGATCCATTTGCGTCTGAAACTTGACCCAGAGGCCACTGGGCGCTCCCGGGCTCTATTTGACCTAAGTCAACTCTTCAGCTCGACCGAGGCTAAGTGAATCTTCGAAGGGTACTGAATACCCTTTCCAATGGTCCATTCCGTGTGCGATTCTGACTTTCCATGTGGGCGAACGATTCATTTGACTCCGGGAGGCCACCGAGCGCTTCTCGGGCCTGGTTGACCAAAGTCAACTCTCTAAATCGGGTCAAACTCTTTGGAATGTCGAATTACATATCCTAACCTTTCCAACGGTCTACCATGTGTGAGATTCCAACTTACCATGAGGACGAACGATCCGTTAGCGTTCGAGCGATTCCCCGTCTAATGGATCGACAAATGCTTTTAAGCCATAATTGACCCAAATTCAACTCCCGAACCCGGGAATGGTCCAAACGGCTTTCAAAGGTCTCCAAATTACCTTTCCAATGGTATACCCCGTGCGTGATTCTGACCAACGGTTTTCCCTCGGTGGATGATTTTTCGAAAAAGCCTGAAGCGCACAGCCAAATGGCATATTCCAGACCCTACCTATCGGCACCTGCCGATTGGAAGGAACAGGTCTATGCCAATCGGCACTCACCTGGGCCTATAAAATGAGGCCTTCACCTCATTTGCGAGGGAAGCCCAGATCTGATAAAAATCTCTCTCAACGAATCCCAGAAACCTCTCTCGAAGGCAGCGTGATTTCAACTCCCAAATCCCTTTTTTACTTCCACTTTTCATCATCCTTTTCATCAAAATTGGTGAAATAACAACTCTCCATCATCATCCAAGCTCAAGGGCTGCTATTTAACACTCAAGATCAAGCTCAAGATCTTCAAGAAGGTCCAACTTTCTCAAACTCTCTCTTAAATTCTCTTAAATTCTCAATAACTTGTCTTTTTATTTAGCACTTTTATTATCTCATCTCACACATCTTAATATACTTTTTATTTAGCACTTTTATTATCTCATCTCACATATCTTAATATACTTTTTATTTAGTATTATTGCACATCTCCGATGTTCATATAAATAAAACCCAAAAAATAAGAAAAAGAGGGTTTTCTTATAAATTCCAAGTAGGGATTCTCACACTTTTTCCACACTTTTCTCACAATCTAAAACCCTTTTTCTATACACACACACACACACTCACAAATAATAGATTCCCCATTTGGATTTATGGGATAAACCCCACCCCTCATTTTGTATGCGAACTACGTGGACTTTGATGCATTTATAGGCTACGTAGGCATCTCGGGGTAAAACCCGAGACTCGAGTACTTTTTCTCACCTTTTTTCTCTTATTTTCTATTTTCTCTAAATCCAATTTCCTTATATTCTATACACTTGCCCTTAATAAAGAATTACTCCATATGCGTTATCGTTCCCTTATAACGATCAACGTAGGGGTAATCGTGTAAATCTTATTTTTCTAATATTACCTTTACATCTTCCTACGGATGACTCGCTTTATCTTTTCCATGATATAAGTCGAGGATTCTTACCTCCATTCTATATATACACATGCACACATATCACGGGGGGAAACAAAAGGAAAATAACAATATTCATGAGAGACTAAAAGGGCGTAATGGGTGCCTAACACCTTCCCATTTTGTAACTAAGCCTCCCAACCCTTCTCGAATCATCTTGGTTTCGCACGCACCAGTATGTCTTTGGAAGCCATCCTTCGGGGTGGCTTCCTCTTTTTCTTTTGTCTGTTTTGAGTAAAATAGACTGGTGTTTCTGAATCTCTCTACATTTTTACACCACATCTCAAACGTCGCCGGCCGAAGCGCTCCCGAGAGGGACGCGCGGGACCCGAAGGATCCTTATCCTCCACGGCAGGGATCGGGGATAGCCGCAGTGGCGACTCTGCTGGGGAAATTATTTTTTATATTGAGGGCTTGACTCTATTTACATGGATGCTATATTTTCTTATGTCTCCCCCCATATCTGCATGTTCCCCTTTTTCCATGTGTATCCCATGTTTATGCTTATATTCACACACTTGTAGAAATGTCTCCATGTACACTTCACACCATGTGCACCTAGGATCACATGTATATCCCCATGTTGCATGCATCACCCATCCATACTTGGTGTACCTTTTGGGGTACTTGTACTTTGCTCCCTGTTTGGCATAATCAAGAAAGGCATTCTCATCATAAGATACTAATAAGAGGATCATGCATGATTCACACAACATCACCAAAGAGCATTGATATTGACCAAAGTTTACCCAGTAACTTGAGGGTCACTTCGTGATGGGCGCTGGTCCGGTAGGTCGCAGTTGGCCTAAGCGATATGACTCTCACCTTCCATTGGCCAAGTACCCTCGAAGTATATCAAACGGTTCCCCCGCATCGTACCACTTTACCGAAGTCATAACGGGAGGTATATCACAGGGAATTCGTTCACGTACATTGAGTATATCAAATTTGCTCTCACACGTACCGTCCTCACGAGGTATATGTTGAGGCAATTCACGTACACTCAGTTATATCAAATGGCTTGTCCACACGTACCGATTACCCGCAAGAGCAAGGCGTATATCGTGGAAGTCACGCAAAAGAGGGGAACCAATGCAGATTCACCCAACCAACTGCATACCCGCATATAGGTGTCTGACCTAGGACACGCACTTTAGATTGCCGATTTCAACCCGAAACTCTGTCAAAATTCCAGGTCGGCCTACTGCCCAAATTTTCGCCCAATTTTAAAACAGGGCCCTATACGTGAGCCTGGTTATAAGTCCAAACCATAGCTTTGCATATATTAAGACCCCCACTTTTCAAGGCTCAGGTCCCGTCTAGTATTGCATTTAGGAGAATTAAATACAAGTGAGAACATAATAATCATAATAATCATGCTGAGCTCCGTCTCCCAAAAACATTTCTCCCTTCTTTATCAAAAATCCAAAAACATTTCTCCCTTCTTTATCAAAAATCCAAAAACAT
Organism: Sambucus nigra; assembly: GCA_949130495.1. Lineage (NCBI taxonomy): Eukaryota > Viridiplantae > Streptophyta > Magnoliopsida > Dipsacales > Adoxaceae > Sambucus > Sambucus nigra. Next base: position 464,920,336 of record OX422212.1, on the reverse strand, counting down.
TTCTCCCTTCATTATCAAAAATCCAAAAATATTTCTCCCTTCTTTATCAAAAATCCAAAAATAGTCCTTCCTTTTTTCTCAAAAATAAATCTCATCCTATGTCTTCTCAGGTCGATCGCAAGCCCTTGGCCTGGCTCCCTATTGGCATCGGTCTTCAGTTAAATCACCCCGGAGTTTCATCCGTTCTTCTACTACTTCTTTCGAGTCTGAAATTCATCCATCTAACATGGAGAATACAGATCAAGTACCAGTCATACAGCCGGATCTGACAACAGTCCTAGCTCAGCTCGTATCCAAGATTGACAACCTCCAAACCGAGGTCCAAGAGATGCAACGAAACCAAGTTCCTATTCCTCAAGAGCCCGAGGCCCTATTCCCTCGTGCTATGGGTCCACCCGACCCTATCTGGGTTTCGGAAGAATATTAGCACACTCCACGTGCCCCTCCTGCCAATGGGCTGCCACCTGCCCAACTTCCAATGCCAAACATTGCCCACCATATGGCTAACCTTCCTGTGGTCGTTGATCCAAAAGGGGAGGAGTTGAATAAGGTCAAAGAGGATCTCAAGATGCTCACCAAGAAGTTTGACCAGGTCAGGATCTCTAGGAATTATATGGACTACACCCACATGTCTCTTTATCCTAAAGCAAGGTTACCCGAGAAGTTCAAGATGCCAAATATTGAGAAGTTTGGAAAGAGTGGACCCCCAATTGTTCATCTTCAAAGTTATCATCGTTCCATGACTCTATTAGGGGCTTCTGAGGAGGTGATGGCATAATTATTTCAGCAAACTTTGAAGGATAGTGCCCTCCGATGGTTTTTATCTCTTGAGGAATCCAGAATCCGTAGCTGGGAGGATGTAGCCCGAGAATTCATGTCACAGTACAAATACAACGAGAGCTTGAGGTCACCCATCGTGATTTAGAGCTGCTCAAACAGAATCCAGGAGAGTCAGTTAGTAACTTCATAACTCGGTGGATAGAGCAAGCAACTACCATGACTAATCGGCCATCCGAGGAAGAACAGGTCAACATAGTGAAGAAGAACTTCTTGCCCCATGTTCGAGCGACGATGGGAGGACAATACTATCCCCACTTTTGAGCTCTCAGAGAAGCAGGAGTGGAAATTGAGAAAGCCTCGTTAAAACGGAAATTGAACCAACGAAGGTGTCTAGACAGTTCACCCCTAGAAAGTATGACAAGCCTGCCAGTGCTACCGTCTCGACCATCAACAACATCTCTCAACCAACCACATCATGGGCACCAAAAAGCCGACCTACTCCAATCCGAAGGGAATACACTGAGCTCCATGCTCCCCTCTACAAAGTTTACCAAGCCCTGCTAAGCCGAAACCTTATCAAACCCTTGGATCCACGTCCATTGCCAAATCCACTCCTAAGAAACTTCAAAATCGATGCTCACTGTGCCTTTCACCAAACTACTGGTCATACCACCGATAAATGCTTTCACCTCTGGAACGTAATCCAAGATCTCATTAACCGGGGTACCATCTCTCAAAAGCCAATCCTAAGACAAACACTACTCATAATCCACTTCCGAATCATACCAATGCCATCTTCTTAGAAGAAAATCCAGATTTCAATCCCTCAACTCAAATCACACCCATATACTCTCCTAAACCTCTTCAAATTTGCCCATATTTCCTCCTACACCCTACTAGCCTCGCTGATCAGGCACTGTAACTCCTTACCAGAGCATGCATCGCTGTCCGTGCCCGTTCTGAAATGGAAGTATGGAATTGTCAGAGGTGCTAAACCAACTCCTAGAGTTCGGGCTGAAATTGACCTTACAGATGGTCATCGATTGCCAGAAGTTCAGCACACTGTTCTTGGAGGCACGAAAATGGGCTCGGGATTCAGACAAGTGGGTGGTACCAACCGACGAAGTCAGCGTAGATGATGTTGTCCAGACTATGGCAAGATTATTCGAGCAAACCAACAGCATTTGCAGTATCACCAGGTTACTTGACACTTTGAAGCTACAAGGGTGTTTGGTCCCTCCAATCACACATATTCCCACAGAATGGGAGAACTTGTATGAAGAATCCGTTGAAGTTGTGGAATGCATTGACTTTACATGGAAAGACAAAATTCTTGCCATCGGATGGGGGGAAGAATTCGAAGACTCGAGCGAAGAACAAGCTTCAGGAAGAGCTGGCCCAATAGCTGACATATGTGGGAATATCTCATTTGAAGAACTCCTTAGAGAAATAAATAGGGTGGTAGAATAACCTGAGATTGACGAGGAAATGGGATTCATGTTCTTTCCTTCTTCAGTAAATCACATGACCAGATCAGGGAGACATTACCAGGTTCCCAGCTCACTACCAGCAAATGACAAGGGGAAGGGTGTTGAAAACCTTCCTATGCCAGAGATGACCATCGAGGAGAGCAAGATCCTCGATCAACTAAAGAAAACACAAGCTAACATCACTCTATGGGGACTTTTCATGTCTTCCCGGCTACACAGAAATGATTTAATCAAATTACTCACTGGACCCACAGTTCCCCCCTCTACCACACCAGAAGAAGCGATAAATCTGGTCGGATCCTTGACCTCTACCCGAATGCTATCATTTTCTAAAGATGAAATCCCCAGAATTGGGCCAAATCACAATCATGCACTCAACATCTACGTCGAAGTTATGGGAAAGGTCGTGCCACTCTCTCTTGTCGATAACGGATCCGCCTTAAACGTTTTCCCTCTGAGAACCTTCAAGTGTTTAGTCCTGAAAGAAAGCGACCTCTCTCCAACCTCCGCCGTTGTGCGTGCCTACGATAATACCCGTCGTGAGGTGATGGAGTCCATAAAACTTGCAATAGGGGTTGGCCCTATAAACCCTGTCGTCGAATTCCAAGTCATAGACATCCCAGCTTGTTTTAACCTGTTGCTCGGACGCCCCTGGCTCCATAATATCAAGGGTGTGTCCTCCTCACTCCATCAGAAATTAAAGTTATTCGCTGACGGGAGAGTCATCACCATTTTGGGCCACAGCGAAAATACCAAGGGTGGAAGCACTAGCAGTCCAATCCTTGAGATACAACATGGGTCAAATGATATGCTCCTATCAGGATTCCGTGTTGAGCCACTCCTACTCCCGGCAGGGGATGGTTACAAAGAAAGGGTTTGTCGAGAATATGACCCTCACGGCAATGTCAATGTGATTCAAATGTTCAGAAACATGCACATCATGCCCGGACTGGGGCTAGGCTAGGGCGAAGGCAGCAGGGGATACTTGAGCCCATCGAACTAAAGAAATATTTCCGTCCTTGCGGCTTGGGGTATCAACCATCAGAACAAAAGCTCAGAATGATCCACCAATATCGACCAAAGAGAAGATCAAACTGCATCTGAACTATCTCAGGAGACTCCTTAAATGGACGATTCATCAAATAAGGCGAAGACTGCCCCTTTTGCAGTTTTACAAAACCATGGTATGACCACACAAACAAGAAGATGAAGCCTGGAATGGAGATATTTTTCCAAGACAGCTACCCATGGGCCGAAAGTTTCCCACACCAAGTACAACCGCTTATCAAAGATGCCGAAGAGACTGAGGAAGGCGCTTCTGAAGATTCCTTCAACTTACAGACACTGGGGCTGGCACTCTGCATGGTTCATTCAGGCACTACATCAATGGAACCATCCTATCTGATTAAAGCTGCAGATACACCTCTCCTCAACTGGCATGCTGCGCCAGTTCTACCTCATGAAATCTCCCCTAACCCCAATGTTTACCCTATTTCTTCTTCTGTTGCCTATCCTTGCTCAAATGTAATCGAGACCACTTTTGATGTGATTCTCAATGATGTTTTTCCTATCAATGAAATAAATGAAGATTTTGAGTATCTTGATGTGCCTTACATTAACTGCTTGGATTCTAATCAAACTTTTGATGATGATGATTTTGCAAATAAATAATTCTTAACTGATCTAAATAAGGTTAATAATAAATAACATAACCGAGTTCAAGTTAATGAAGAAGAGACTATTGTTATTAATCTCAGTTCTAGTAGCCAACTGTGCGAGATTAGGATAGGAGACACCCTTGACGAGCATGAGCGTGCACAACTCGAAGAATTGCTTAAGGAGTTCGTAGATGTCTTCGCATGGTCCTATGATGATATGCCAGGCATCGATCCTGAAGTAGCTCAGTACGAGATCTCCACTCTCCCAGATTACAAGCCGGTTAAACAAAAATTGAGAAAACTCCGCACCGAATGGTCGCTCAAGGTCAAAAAAGAGGTGGTCAAACAGTTAAACGTAGGCTTCATTCGGGTGATCGAATATCCCACATGGCTTGCCAATATTGTACCTGTATCGAAATCAGGAGGGAAGGTTCGAATGTGTGTAGATTACCGAGATTTAAACAAAGCTTCTCCGAAGGATGATTATTTGCTACCCAATATCGACATGATTGTGGACAACACAGCCAGTCATGCTCTCAAGTCATTCGTCGACGTGTTTGCTGGATACAACCAAATTAAGATGCACCCCGACCACCAAGAAAAAATCGCATTAATCACCCCATGGGGAACCTTTTGCTACACCGTTATGCCATTTGGTCTCAAGAATGCTGCACCTACCAAAGGGCTGCCATAACCATCCTGCACGATCTGATCCACAAGGAGGTCGAGGTTTATGTGGATGATATGATTATCAAGTCCAAAACTATAGAAGGCCATATTCTCGCTCTCCGGAAGTTCTTCAAACGACTGTGATGGTATCAGATGCGACTTAAGCCACAAAAGTGTGTCTTCGGCGTTACAAAGGGAAAACTCTTGGTATTTATGGTCATAGAAAAGGGGATAGAAGCAGATCCTACAAAGCTGAAGGCTATACTTGAGATGCCACTACCCCGAAAAGAGAAAGAAGTCCGAGGTTTTCTTGGGAAATTGCAATACATCAGTCGGTTCATAAGCCAGCTAACCTCCATCTGTGAACCAATCTTCAAGCTCCTCCAAAAGAATTCAACCAAGATTTGGAACAAGGCCTGCCAAGAATCTTTTGACCGAATCAAATAATACCTGAACCAACCTCCAGTGCTCATGCCACCACAGTCTGGTCTCCCTTTCCTACTATACCTAACCATAATCGACATTACAACTGGGGCTTTGCTAGCCCAATACCTTAAAGACTCCCGCAAAGAAAGAGCCGTCTATTATGCCAGTCGTAAATTGGTCGGGTACGAGGTCAACTACACTGCTTTAGAAAAGGCATGTGTCGCACTTGTCTGGGTCACCCAAAAGTTACGCCACTACATGCTCGCCTTCCCCATCAAACTTGTATCCCGAATAAACCCCATCAAATACCTACTTGAGAAACCCGCCTTATCCAGTCGAATGGCTAGATGGTTGATACTCCTAACCGAGTTCGATATCGTGTACGTCACACAGAAAGATGTTAAAGGAAGATCCATCTCTGACTACCTCGTTGACTACCCTCTAGAAGAAGCGGATGTTCGGATCTCAGAATTACCAGATGAAAATATCCTCTGCACCACTCAAGACCGCCTTCAATGGAAAATGTTCTTTGATGGCTCTGCCAACAAAAAGGGATACGACATTGGGATCCTTCTGATCGCCCCAGATGACTCCGACACTCCCATCGCCATTAAATTGGATTTCCCTTGCACCAACAACATGACGGAATACGAGGCATGCACAGTGGGCCTCAAGGTTGCTATCGAGAAAGGTATTCAATACCTTGATGTCTACGGGGATTCTTCCCTTATCATCGGTCAAGTGCTCAGAAAATGGAAAGTCAAAGACGAAAAGCTCCAACCCTTTCATGCCCAATTAGAAGAGTTAGCCTCCCTATTCCGAGATATCACCTTCCATTACCTACCCTGAGATAAGAATAACCTAGCCGACGCTCTCGCTACCTTAGCCTCCATGGTCGACATGCCCGAAGGAATAACAATGACCCCCTTCCTAGTTCAAAAGAAAGACAAACCGACCCATTGCTACCACGTGGAGCTTGTCTCCACCGAAGATCCCGAACTAGTCAATTATTGGTACTATGATATCTGGTGCCTCCTCAGACATGGTAGGTATCTCGAGGGTTCTAACAAGAAAGATCGAACAACCCTCCCAAGACTGGCCGCCCAGTACATCATTTGTCATAAAGCTCTACTCAAGAGGAACTTCGATGGAACTCATCAACACTGCATCGCAGGGGCTGATATTGAGAAAATAATGCAAAAAATCCATAGCGGGGAATGCGGGCCCCACATGAATGGTCACATTCTCGCCAAGAAGATCATCCGACAGAGCTACTACTGGACCACCATGATCCAAGACTGCACCGCCTATGTTCGGAGGTGCCTCAAATGCCAATAATTCTCCAATCTTCAACACCTGCCTCCGCGAGAATTATACAACATGACCTCTCCCTGGTCGTTCTCCACCTGGGGTATCGACATCATAGGGAAGGTTACACCAAAGGCTTCAAACGGACATGAGTTCATCCTGGTCGCCATCGATTACTTCACTAAATGGGTCGAAGTTGAGTCATACACAGTGTTAAATGCCAAGAAAGTGGCTAAATTCCTCAAGAAGAATACCATCTGCCGATATGGGGTCCCGCATGAGCTAGTGTCAGATAATGGGTTGCATTTCGAAAAAGAAGTCACAGAAGTAGTCAACGAGTACGGGATTCAGGGACACAAATATTCTCCCTACCGACCTCAGACCAATGGTGCAGTTGAAGCCTCCAATAAGAACCTCAAAGCCATCATCAGCAAGATGACCGAAAGTTATAGGGATTGGACCGACCGGATCTCGTACGCCCTCTGGGGCTGTCGAACCTCAATCCGAACTTCTACTGGGGCTACCCCTTACTCCCTGGTCTACGGCATGGAAGCAGTCCTACCTGTGGAGCTGGAAATACCCTCGTTACGCATCATGCTCGAAAGCAAAGTTAGTGAAGAAGACTGGTGTCAAAGCCGTCTTGATGAGCTATCCCTCCTAGATGAAAGAAGATTAAAAGCTCTTTACCACATACATGGGTACCATCGCCGAATAGAGCGATCATTCAACAAGAGAGTCAAGGACTGCGGTGTCCGGTAGGGGGATTTTGCCCTCAAAGAGATAATAGAACCCATCTGGGACCCCAGAGGGAAATTCAAGCCCAATTGGAGCGTCCCCTACATTATGAAGAAAATCTTATCCGGCGGTGCCACCATGCTCATTGACCTGGATGGGGAAGAGATGGCTCGACCAGTCAATCTGGACCATCTCAAGAAATTCTACCCCTAGTCCGAAATCTTGGCGCGCTATGACTCTTCTCATCCCCCTTCTATTCTAATAAAAAAAACTCTTCATTTCCCTCTACCCAGAACTACGTGGGCCTGATCCTCTACAAAAACTATTTTTAAAACTTTTCAAAAAACCCCAGAGGTACGTAGGCAGCTCATACTCCTCACATGGGTGCGCCCTTTCTTTTTCACAAAATACTATTCTTTTCTTACCTCCGAGAACGGCAGTTCATTATAAAATTATTTGAACAAAAGGATTATGTATGCCTTAGCGATTAGTATAAATAATTTAAAAATACAAAATTCATTGAGAAGCACAACTAGATGATCAGAAACTTGTTTATTTCATTAACAAGAGATTACAGTACGGATTACATAAGAAAAAGGAACGGATAACTCCCTTCCCCACTACCATAAAAAGCCAAATAAAATCCCCACACCTGTTACACAAATAAACTCCCCAGGAGTCCTACCCACATCTACCAGAGGAGCCTGCACCCTCATCATCTACATCTTGAGGTCCCCAAGTTTCCCTTGCCTGAATAGAGTGCCGTAAACATTTCATGGATCGATGAGCCTTAACCATCTTCAAAAAGGCCACAACACCCCCTTCCATGGAGTCAGATAAAACAAACCATCTTTATCCAGTCTCTACTGCCAACATCTTGCTGACTACTTTCCTCCACAACCACTTCATATAATCTTTGGCGACATGGCAAACCTTCCCGATAGACTGAGAAGGATGGGTCGATGGATGCCGATTTTCCCACAGAGACCCAAGCGACAGACATAGGCGCTCAGTCAAATCTTCTACCGGAAAGAAATTAGAGGTCCGAGGGGGCACGACCTGCGCCCAGCCGAATTGGCGCAAAATCTTCCAAGGGAAATAAAAAGAGGTCTGTCTGAGACAAACCAGCCGCACATATGAATACTCTCCTAGCTCCAGAACAGGCTGCAATTGTCCCCACTAAGGCACTGACCAATACAACCCACGAGCCCCATATTCCACAAGCCAATTCTCCCATTTCTGAATATACAGGCCAACACGGATGAAGTAACGCGGAACGAAGTTGGGTACGGCCAACAAGGGATATTCTGGAGGAGTTGACAAGTGGAATCTTTCAGACAACCACATAAACAGCATCACAGGGCTACTCCTCAGAAAGTCAGAATGGCCTTCTCTCCAGGCATCCAGGCCATTCAGAGTCTCCGCCAATATCACCGTCGAGGGATTGCGACGGTATGACATCCATGAAGTAATGGCTGCAAGTTGTGGGTCCACGTGCAATTCCCCAGTCACCAGCAGCAATTTTGAAACCAGACCCAGAATAACGGCTCTAGCATAGCCAGCATCACCTACTTCCTGCAAATGCACAGACTGCAGCACCGCCGGGAGGGAGATCATTCCTCCAACAACCAATTATCTGGCCGCCGAAGGCGAAATATGAAGAAGTCCGGCCAAAAAATCCCTAGGCGAATGAGAAAATTCGGGCAAAGCCGCAGCAACACTGGGATTTACACCCAATATGGCAGAAAATTCCTCGTAGGTAGGATAAACCTCTTCCAATTCAAAGCGGAATACATGGTCTTCGAGGTACCAGAATTGTACCGCCACTATCAGCATATTCCACTCAAAAGGCCAATTGCGCCATAAGGAGACTCGATGCATGTTGAAAGCATCATAGTAGACATTATAAGAGCACGTAGCTTCCCAGGCTTCGAGGTAGTTGGCAAACTCGGTGCTACCAGTGAGAGCCATCTTACAAGGCTAAGAGATGGTGGGCAAGTAGGTGAAAATGCAAAAGTGTGATGAAAACAGTCCACCCTTACCCCCTTTTTTATACTTAAAAATCCTCACAAGGGACATAATCCCTGCAGAAATCGGAGGGAATCCTACCCCACAAGGTACAGGATGAGGAGGGTACCAATCAAAGCCTTCAATTGATGGGACTGGACTGAACTGCCGATAGGCAGGACAGGGTGCTTGCCGATCGCCAACCCCCCCCCTCCCCCCCCCCCATTTTTAGAAATTTCCCTTTTTCCTCTTTTGTCAAATTAGAAAACTCAAATAAAAATAAATTGACATTCTCAACAGAATTTCAAAATCCTTTTAATTCTCCCTTTTTAATCAAAAACTTTCCTTAAATTTTTTTTTCCAAAATATTCCTTTTTACGGTCTCAGCAGCAAAGTAAAAAGCGCATGTGCATGCATTCATTCATCATTAATAAAAGATAATCAAAAAACTCCATTGCATTGCATATATTTGTGTTCTGTATTACATCAGTTTTGCAGGAAATAAAAAGAAAAGCCAAAAACAACGGGACTCAGCCCGAACCCCCATTTCATTCTCACTCTCTCTCAAGAGCTTCCACCCCTGCGACGCGCTCTCTTCCCCCTACGGCGAGACGACGCACCCCCACTTCCCGAACCAGAGTCCTCTCCGAATGAAGCAGACGGCACCAAGCAAGAAGGAACAGGAACCGCATCCCGAATATGGGCAGTCGCCGAAGATATCCAGTCTCTGATGTCCCTTAGCCAAGTGGTCGACACCCGGACTTGCTGCAAGAAAAGGTGAAATCAGTATCAAAAGAGAAATGACCAAAACAGAAAAGAAAGAGAAAAAGAATGGAGCAGAAAGGTATACCGCAGGTCGAAGGACCTCCTCTGTCAAACCCAACTCCTCTGGATCCATCGCATGAGGACAGTGCAACATCGGCACCATCCCTCCATCAGCTCGCCGAATGTTGTATGAAGGGGTATGCAGCCGTACAAAAGGGACCTCTGAGAATACTGCCACCACAGATGCCTATGGGCCACCACCGCTGTGAGAAGATTCCACTGCCCGACTCGAACCCGCAGGAGGGAAGGGAAGTGCATCATAAATGCTAGGCGCCAACAACTAGCTCGTCACGAAATCCATATAGTCATACGGCGCAGCCATATCGGTGTATAGCAAGTAGGACTCGCCGATCATCGCCGCGATCCTCTCATCCTCCAACATCAATCGCTCCCGCCTCATAGACGTAGGAGGCTGTGCGGGTGGAACCACCACCTCCACCTCAGCAATCTGGCGAGTAACCCTCTCCCCGAGGTACCAGGAATGGCTGAACTCATGCGCCAGCAAATGCCTCATCCGCGTGTTCACCCAGGTCGCCCCCGCATCCTGAATGCCTGTCCCCCACAGGTAAAAGGTCACCTGAAAATCTCCAAGTGAGCATAAATCAATACAAGACCAGAAGGAACAAAAACCAAGACCGAAATGGAAAGAGTCTTACCCTACCACTGGTCATGTCATTCAAGACCTGACGCACCGCCTCCTGGAAAAGAGATCCCTTCGACTGTCAATTGGCCTTACGCCATCGATACAATTGATAGAAATCCCCAACAGTGTCGTCTTTCAATGTAATCAGCGTGATGTTGCACCCAATCACCTCATACAACCACGTCTGAATTCACAAGCAAAAAAGAGACGCATAAGGAAAATGCGAATGCATGAAAGGAAAATGCTAATGCACGAAAAGAAAATGCGCGAATTAATGACTACCTCAAGAAGGTACGTGGCCCCAGTAAAGGTCTGCCGGCAGCACCGACTGAATGCATCCAGAGAAAAGTAAAGGGTCGCCAAGGTCAGACTCCCCCAATCATAGAAAGGGATGTTCGAAAACATCCTTAAGTACGGCAAAAACCACAAATGAACGACGTCGCCGCTCGACGCCATCATGAAACCTCCCAGCACCAGAAGAATGAATCTGGCCATCTGCCTCACTTGCTGCCCGTCCTCCACATCGATCTCCCTACCCAACAGAACATCCTTCAGCAGGGACAGCCGGATAGAATCCCCAGAAACTATCCTCCCTACATCACCAAGTGCCGCTCGCACTGCCTCTGATCTCACCCGTAAAGAGCGATTCACCTCTATCTGCTCTCCATCATAATCCAGCCCCAGCAGCTGCTGCATGTCTATGGGAGTCACCGTCATTTCCCCGAATCCAAAATGAAAGGTATGGGTAGTGTCCCACCACCTCTCTCCAAAAGCGCACAAGACCGATGTCGAATGAGGTGTCTCATCCAGCACAGATGCCAACCGCCCAAAACCCGCTGATGATACCACCCAACGCACCATAAGCGGGAGATGCTCCCAGACATCCTTGAGCCCCGTTATCCCACGGGCACGCATGTTCTTCAAAGAAATATCAGACTGGAAAAAAGAAAAATCTCATCAAAGATCAAGAAAGAAAGATCAGCAAAAAAAGAAGAAAGCCAAAAGTCGGGTTACTTACATAACCATCGGGGATCACTCTCGAAGAGAGATGACGCGATGGCTCCCACAGTAAGGTCCACTCATCCGCAATAGGATCAAACGCATCAAAGGAGTTCTCACTCCCCAAAGCAAGAGGCGCCCTAGCCCTCCACTCCACATTCGCCCAATCATCAACGGTTAACCACTCCCAGTGGACTACAGTGCTCACGAAAGTGGCCATTGCTTGAAGATCGGAATACTAGAACGATTTGCAGAAGAATCGCAGAGAGAGGAGGCAAAAGAAGCTGTGAAAAAATAAGGGGATTCACCCCCATTATACAGGATGCCAAGCGCCATGCCGATCGGCATCTCCCCCTACTATACTGATCAGCACTGACCCCTCACCTTCCCGAGGCAACCCAAAAGTCCGTGCCACTGCCGAATGACACCTCTCACACCATGTTGACCGGCACCCCACCTCAAATTTCGTACAAAAATTCCCAAAAAATACCAGAAAGCCTAAAAAAATCCCCGAAAAATTCCTAAAAATCCCAAGAAGGATCTAGAGGCTTTTTACCAAGAAAAATTCTCATTCCCTCGAGCGGAACCCCTCTTACCCAGCAGAATCCTCAAAAAAAAGTGAAAACTCCTCCCGGCAAAGATCCGGAGGATCCCTAAGGATCACCTGATCACTTCCCCAGCAGAATTCTCTTATAGCACCCAAAATAGGTTATTCCTCCTGCGAGGTATCCTAAAAGCTTCCCCATCTATCAGCTCCCCAGCTCAGGTCAAAATCACAAAGCCCTTTCTCTAGCAGAATCAAAATCGATAGACCTTTACCCCAAGCCTGGAGATTCATCCTTGACCCGCATAATTGGTCATCCCCAGCACACTCCTTAGGTCCTCAGAATCGACCTCGGCCCTCTGAATCGGTCATTCTTCCTCAAAAGCATCATGTGGTGTCCATTCGGTGGTCATTATTTGTTCCAAACTCACCCATCGAGGGGCTCTGTAGACACCCTCATTATATTATCCCCTAACTCTCCTTAAGTCCCTAGTACCTCCCTTCATCACTGTAAACCCAGGTCACGTCCTGAGTACTGACCTGAAAGCCATCGGGCACTCCCCGGCTCAGTTTGAGCCAAAATTCAAACTTTTCATCTCGATTGAGACTCAATGAATCTTCAAAGGTCACTGAATACCCTTTCCAACGGTCCACCCCGTGTGCGATTTCCACTTACCATGCGGATGAACGATCCGCTTGCGTCCGAAACCTGACCCAGAGGCCACCGGGCGCTCCCGTGCTCTATTTGACCTAAGTCAACTCTTCAGATCGACCGACGCTGAATGAATCTTCAAAGGGAACTGAATACCCTTTCCAATGGTCTGTCCTGTGTGCTAATCCGACTTTCCATGCGGACGAACGATCCGTTTGACTCCGGGAGGTCACCGAGCGCTTCCCAGACCCAGTTGACCAAAGTCAACTCTCCAAATCGGGTCAAACTCTTTGGAATGTCGAAGTACATCTCCTAACCTTTCCAAGGTCCGCCCCGTGCGTGATTCGGACTTACCATGCGGACGAACGATCCGTTTGCATCCGAGCGATTCCCCGTCCAATGGACTGACAAATTCTGCCGAGCCATATTTGACCCAAAGTAAATTCTCGAAACCGGGAGTGGTCTAAAGGAATTTCAAAGGTCTCTGAATTACCTTTCTAATGGTATGCCCCGTGCACAATTCTGACCAACAGTTTGCCCTCGGCAGCAAATTTTTCAAAAAATCCTGAAGCGCACTGCCAAATGGTAGGTTCCAGACCCTGCCTATCGGCACCTGCCGATAGGCAGGAACAGGTCTATGCTGATCGACACTCACCTGGTCCTATAAAAGGAGGACTTTACCTCATTTGCAAGGGGAGCCCAGATCTGATAAAAATCTCTCTCAACGAATCCCAGAAACCTCTCTCGAAGGCAGTGTGATTTCAACTCCCAAATCCCTTTTTTACTTCCACTTTTCATCATCCTTTTCATCAAACTTGGTGAATTAACCACTCTCCATCATCATCCAAGATCAAGGGCTGCTATTCAACACTCAAGATCAAGATCAAGATCTTCAAAAAGGTCCAACTTTCTCAAACTCTCTCTTAAATTCTCTTAAATTTTCTATAACTTGTGTTTTTATTTAGCACTTTTATTATCTCATCTCACACGTCTTAATATACTTTTTATTTATTATTATTGCACATCTCCTATGTTCATATAAATAAAACCCAAAAAAATAAGAAAAAGAGGGTTTGCTCATAAATTCCAAGTAGGGATTCTCACACTTTTCTCACAATCTAAAACCCTTTTTATACACACACACACACACACACACTCTCACAAATAAGAGATTCCCCATTTGGATTTATGGGATAAACCCCACCCCTCATTTTGTATGCGAACTACGTGGACTTTGATGCCTTTATAGGCTACGTAGGTGTCTCGGGGTAAAACTCGAGACTCGAGTCCTTTTTCTTTTTTCTCTTATTTTCTATTTTCTCTAAATCCATTTTCCTTATATTCTATATACTTGCCCTTAATAAAGCATTACTCCATATGCGTTATCGTTCCCTTATAACAATCAACGTAGGGGTAATCGCGTAAATCTTATTTTTCTAATATTACCTTTATATCTTCCTACGGATGACTCGCTTTATCTTTTCCATGATATAAGTCGAGGATTCCTACCTCCATTCTATATATACACATGCACACATATCACGAGGGGAAACAAAAGGAAAATAGCAAATATTCATGAGAGACCGAAAGGGCGGAATGTGTGCCTAACACCTTACTATTTCGTAACTAAGCCTCCTAACCCTTCTCGAATCGTCTTGGTTTCGCACGCACCAGTATGTCTTTAGAAGCCATCCTTCGGGGTGGCTTCCCCTTTTTCTTTTATCTGTTTTGAGTAAAATAGACTTGCGACTCTGAATCTCTCTACATTTTTACACCACATATCAAATGACGCCGGCCGAAGCGCTCTTGAGAGGGACACGCAGGACCCAAAGGATCCTTCTCCTCCGCGGCGGGGGATCGGGGATGGCCACACCATCCTCTCCCCAAGGTACCAGGAATGGCCGAACTCATGCGCCAGCAAACGCCTCATCCGCGTGTTCACCCCAGTCGCCCCTGCATCCTGAATGGCTGTCCCCCACGGGTAAAAGCTCACCTGAAAATCTCTGAGCAATCATAAATTAATACAAGACCAGAAGGAACAAAAACCAAGAATGAAATGGAAAGAGTCTTACCCTACCACTGGTCAGGTCATTCAAGACCTGACGCATGGCCTCCAGGGAAAGAAATCCATTCGACTGTCGATTGGCCTTACGACATCGATACAATCGATAGAAGCCCCCAATAGTGCCGTCCTTCAAAGCAATCAGCGAGGTATGGCACCCAATCACCTCATAGAGCCACGTCTGAATTCACAAGCAAAAGAGACGCATAAGTAAAATGCGAATGCATGCAAGGAAAATGCGAATGCATGCAAGGAAAATGCGAGTGCATGAAAGGAAAATGCGAATGCATGAAAAGAAATGCACAAACTGAAGAATACCTCAAGAAGGTACGTGGCCCCAGTAAAGGTCTGCCGACAGCACCGGTTGAATGCATCCAGAGAAAAGTAAAGGGTCGCCAGGTCAGACTCCCCCAATCATAGAAGGGGATGTTTGAAAACATCCTCAAGTACGACAGAAACCATAAATGGATGACGTCGCTGCTCGACGCCACCATGAAACCTCCCAAAACCGGCAGAATGAATAATCGGGCCATCTACCTCACTTGCAGCCTGTCCTCCACATCGACCTCCCTACCCAGCAGAACATCCTTCAGCAGGGACAGCAGGATATAATCCCCAGAGACTATCCTCCCTACATCATCAAAAGTGCCGCACACACTACCTCCGGTCTCACCCGTAAAGAGCGATCCACCTCTATCTGATCTCCATCACAATCCAGCCCCAGCAGCTGCTTCACATCTATGGGATTCACCGTCATCTCCCCGAATCCAAACTGAAAGGTGTGGGTAGTGTCCCACCACCTCTCTCCCAAAGCGCACAGGACCGCTGTCGAACGAGGCATCTCATCCAGCGCCGATGCCAACCGCCCAAAACCCACTGATGATACCACCCAGCGCACCACATGTGGGAGATGCTCCCAGACATCCTTGAGCCCCGTTGTCCTGCGGGCACGCATGTTCTTCAAAGAAATATAAGACTGGCAAAAAGAAAAGTCTCATCAAAGGTTAATAAAGAAGAAATCACCAGAAAGAGAAGAAAGCCAAAGGTTGGGTTACTTACATAACCGTCGAGGATCACTCTCGAAGAGCGATGACGCGATGGCTCCCGCAGTAAGGCCCGCTCATTGGCAACAGGCTCAAACGCATCGAAGGAGTTCTCACTCCCCAAAGCAAGAGGCGCCCTAGCCCTCCACTCCACATTCACCCAGTCATCAACGGTCAACCACTCTCGGTGGACTGCAGTGCTCACAAAAGAGGCCATTTCTTGAAGATAGGAATGATAGAACGATTTGCAGAAGAATCGCAAAGAGAGAGAAAGAAAAAGAAGCTGTGAAAAAAAGAGGGGATTCGCCCCCTTTATATCGGATGCCAAGCATCATGCCAATCGGCATCTCCCCCTACCATACCGATCGGCACTGACCCCTTGCCTTCCCGAGGTAGCCCAAAAGTCCGTGCCACTGCCAAATGGCACCTTTCATACCATGCCGACCAGCACCCCCCCTAAATTTCGTACAGAAATTACCAGAAAATACCAGAAAGCCTTGAAAAATCCCCGAAAATTTCCCAAAAATCCCAGGAGGGATTTAAAGCCTCTTTACCAAGAAAATTTCACATTCCCCAAAGCGAAACCCCTCTTCCCCAGTGGAATCCTCTAAAACCAAGTGAAAACTCCTCCCGGCAAAGCTCCGGAGGATCCTTAAGGATCACCTGATCACTTCCCCAGCGGAATTCTCTTATAGCACCCAAAATTGGTTATTCCCCCTGCGAGGTCTCCTAAAAGCTTCCCCAGCTATCAGCTCCCTAGCTCAGATCAAAATCACAAAGCTCTTTCTCCAGCAGAATTAAAATCCAATCTTTATCCACTCTTGGGTCAGAATTGGCCCCGGTCTTGGATCGTCACCTGAGTTAGGTCAGAATTGACCTCGATCCTCGGTCGTCACCACTCTTGGGTCAGAATTTGTCCCGATCTTAGATCATCACCTGAGTTAGGTCAGAATTGACCTCGATCCTCGGTCGTCACCATTCTTGGGTCAGAATTGGCCCCGGTCTTGGATCGTCACCTGAGTTAGGTCAGAATTGACCTCGGTCTTCGATCGTCACCACTCTTGGGTCAGAATTGACCCCGGTCTTGGATCGTCACCTTAGTTAGGTCAGAATTGACCTCGATCTTCTGTCGTCACCACTCTTTGGGTCAGAATTGGCCCCGGTCTTGGATCGTCACCTGAGTTAGGTCAAGATTGACCTCGGTCCTTGGTCGTCACCACTCTTGGGTCAGAATTGGCCCCGGTCTTGGATCATCACCTGAGTTAGGTTAGAATTGACCTCGATCCTCGGTGGTCACCACGTTTGGATCAGAATTGGCCTCGGTCTTGGATCGTCACCTGAGTTAGGTTAGAATTGACCTCGATCGTCGATCTTGGATCGTCACCTCAGTTAGGTCAGAATTGACCTCGATCCTCGGTCGTCACCAGTCTTAGGTCAGAATTGGCCCCGGTCTTGGATCATCACCTGAGTTAGGTCAGAATTGACTTCAGTCCTCGATCGTCACCACTCTTAGGTCAGAATTGGCCCCGATCTTGGATCGTCACCTGAGTTAGGTCAAAATTGACCTCGGTCCTCGGTCGTCACCACTCTTGGGTCGAAATTGGCCCCGATCTTGGATCGTCAAATGAGTTAGGTCAGAATTGACCTCGGGCCACGGTCGTCACCACTCTTAGGCCAGAATTGACCTCGGTTATTAAATCTTCACCTTAGGCACGCAAATTTGGCTTTGACCTGCAAAATTGGTCACCCTCCCCAACACTACTTCAGTTCCTCAGAATCGACCTAAACTTCCAATCGTCACTCATCCCCGGCACACTCCTTAGGTCCACAGAATCGTCCTCGACCCTCCGAATCGGTTATACTCCCTCAAAGGCATCATGTGGTGTCTATTCGACGGTCATCATTTGTTCCAAACTCACCCGTTGAGGGGCTCTGTAGATACCCCATTCTGTTACCCTCCAAATCTCCTTAGGTCCCTAGTACCTCCCTTCATCACCATAAACCCAGGTCATGTCCCGAGTACTGACCTGGAGGCCATCGGGCACTCTCCGGCTCAGTTTGAATCAAAAGTCAAACTCTTCATCTCGACCGAGACTGAATGAATCTTTGAAGGGAACTAAATACCCTTTCCAACGGTCTTCCCCGTGCGCGATTTCGACTTACCATGCGGACGAACTATCCGTTTGGGTCCGAAACCTGACCCAGATGCCACCGGGCGCTCCTGGGCTCTATTTGACCTATGACAACTCTTCAACTTGACTGAGTCTGAATGAATCTTCAAATTTAACTGAATACCCTTTCCAACGGTCCACCTCGTGCGCGATTCCGACTTTCCATGCGGAAGAACGATCTGTTTGACTCCGAGAGGTCACCGAATGCTTCTCAAACCCGGTTGACAAAAGTCAACTCCCCAAATTGGGTCAAACTCTTTGGAATGTCAAATTACATCTCCTAACCTTTCCAACGGTCCACCCCGTGCACCATTCGGACTTACCATGTGGACGAACGATCCGTTTGCGTCCGAGCAATTCCCCGTCCAATGGACCGACAAATGGTTTCGAGCCTAATTTGACCCAAAGTCAACTCCTGAACCCTGGAGAGGTCCAAAGAACTTTTGAAGGTCTCTGAATTAACTTTCCAATGGTATGCCCCGTACGCGATTCTGACCAACGGTTTACCCTCGGCGGCCAATTTTCTGAAAAAGCCTAAAGCGCACTGCCAAATGGCAGGTTCTAAACCCTGCCAATCGGCACCTGCCGATAGGCAGGAACAGGTCTATGCCGATTGGCACTCACCTGGGCCTATAAAAGTAGGCCTTCACCTCATTTGCAAAAGGATCCCAGATCTGATAAAAATCTCTCTCAACGAATCCCAGAAACCTCTCTCGAAGGCAGCGTGATTTCAACATCCAAATCCCCTTTTTACTTCCACTTTTCATCATCCTTTTCATCAAACTTGGTGAATTAGCCACTCTCTATCATTATCCAAGTGCAAGGGCTGCTCCCCAACATTCAAGATCAAGCTCAAGATCTTCAAGAAGGTCCAACTTTCTCGAACTCTCTCTTAAATTCTCTTAAATTCCCAATAACTTGTTTTCTTACTTAGCGCTTTTCTTATCTCATCTCACACATCCTAATATACTTTTTTTATCTATTATTATTGCACATCTCCTATGTTCATATAAATAAAACCCAAAAAACAAGAAAAAGAGGGTTTGCTCATAAATTCCAAGTAGGGATTCTCACACTTTTTCCACACTTTTCTCACAATCTGAAAACCCTTTTTCAACACACACACACACACTCACAAATAAGAGATTCCCCTTTGGATTTATGGGATAAACCCC
This sequence comes from Sambucus nigra, assembly GCA_949130495.1. Classification (NCBI taxonomy): domain Eukaryota; kingdom Viridiplantae; phylum Streptophyta; class Magnoliopsida; order Dipsacales; family Adoxaceae; genus Sambucus; species Sambucus nigra. The sequence continues at coordinate 464,901,149 of OX422212.1, read as the reverse complement.
ATCCCTCATTTTGTATGCGAACTACGTGGACTTTGATGCCTTTATAGGCTACGTAGGCGTCTCGGGATAAAACTCGAGACTCAAGTCCTTTTTCCCACTTTTTCTCTCATCTTTCTATCTACTCTAATCTTCTTATATTCTATATACTTGCCCTTAGTGACGTATTACCCCACATGCGTTATCGTTCCATTATAACGATCAACGTAGGGGTAATCGCGTAAATCTTATTTTTCTAATATTATTCTTATATCTTCCTATGGATGACTCGCTTTATCTTTTCCATGATACAAGTCGAGGATTCCTACCTCCATTCTATACATACACATGCACACATATCACGGGGGGAAATAAAAGGAAAATAGCAAATATTCATGAGAGACTGAAAGGGCGGAATGGGTGCCTAACACCTTCCCATTTCGTAACCAAGCCTCCGAACCCTTCTCGAATCATCTTGGTTTCGCACGCACCAGTATGTCTTTGGATGCCATCCTTCGAGGTGGATTCCCCTTTTTCTTTTGTCTGTTTTGAGTAAAATAGACTGGCGACTCTGAATCTCTCCATATTTCCACACCACAAATAACGCCGACCGAAGCGCTCCCGAGAGGGACGCGCGGGACTCGAAGGATCCTTTCCTCAACGCTACCCGCCCGCATGGAGAGGATCGGGGATGGCCACAGACACAACACTCAAAACTCTCTCTCTCTTTTATATACAATTAAATAGAGTTATGTCATGGAAATGAATTAAGAATCCTTTTATCATGGAGAAGATGAAGTGTATATGTAGGGCTTGGGGGGTATAATGTACCCCCTAAGCATGTAATCTGCATGGAAACCCCCAGTAAGATGAAGACACTTATTCCTGGCACATGGATATAATAATGATGTAAAATTCCCTCACGTGAGGGAATGATCTTGTTATAATAGAATTGTACACGTGGTCATGCCACTTCTTAACTTGCATATGCTCGCGCTGCTTGATGTCGTTTGCTGGAAGCTCGGCCTGGAAGTATACGAGGTTGATGACTCTGACATGATGATCCCATGCTCATAGACACAAGTATAACCTCGGCTGAATAGATTAAGATAAGGTTGGATTAGCGAGGTCAATCATGTTATCGGACATGGCAGAGTATGAAGCGGGTCCTTACTGAACACGTGATGCTATTGCGATCTAGGCTTTCCATATGTTTGAGGCTGGTTGAGACGAGGTTGACCCTTATTAAGATAACCCCACTAATGATGCGCAGGGCCCTTATGAGAACTCGGCCATGACATGTGATGCTACTCATTCGAGGATGCAAGGGTACACTTTGACCATATCAATCACCCCTAGCCCTTAGCCTTCTGTGTGAATAGGAGGTTGAGGGGTACGAGTTACTGAGGGCATCGATGGGATATTTTTGATGTGTTGGATATATGCATTTTGATGGATGAGTGGGTGACACATATCGCTGCTCTGGTGGGTTGGCATCTGTCTTAAGTTTAATTGGGTGCCTGCGCGCTTAGGGTTTTGTGACCTTAATGATGGCACTATTGGGAGACATGAATAATCATTAGGGGAGATTTAAAAACCCAAAATTTCGTCATTTCCCTTTCTTCCCTAAACAAACCTTTGCACCTTCTCTCCTTTTCTACAAAAACCTCCATAGCTTCCAAACTGCGAAAAACTTATAAGTCTCCCTTTCCCAGGCCACTTCATGTCAACCTCCCCTGTCTTAAGAGACTAGGCTTATTTAGGTACCTTCTTTAACCCAAATTTCTTCAATTGTAGCAATTCCAATCACTATTTGAATTTTTCCAGTTGGTGTTTTGATTTTCCGGTGGCTTTCCTGCCATTGTTGTGAGGTCTTTAGGTTGGGGAAGGAATTTTATTGGTGGTTTGGAGCGTGATTAGGTGGTTGCGAGGATTTTTTAGGGTTAAACTGCAAGTGTATAGGTTTTCAGGAGAATTGCGGTCATCATCTCCGGATGGTCATGTTTGGTTTGTTCATGGTCTTCTTAGGAAAACCTTTAAAACTCCCAAGGTTTGATTCTTGAGTCAACTAAAGTCAAACTTTAAGCTCTTTTCCCTTTATTATATTTTCCTGTTTCACCCAAGTGTAGCCTCGTCCTTCGGATGCTACGACCCTTGTATAAGTTAGCAGATAACTTCCCTAGCCTGAGAGATAAGTGCTTTGACAAGATTAGGCAGATAGAGGAAGCCCGAGCCAAGGGTCGAAAGGCCGAGGCTTTTCCAGTTCGTCCTATCTTTTCGCCACCTTTGGCTGTAGTATACCCCCAAGTCGTTGAGACTGGTGAACCAATGTTAGAGTCGTCTTCTACCGATCTTATGTCCACCTCTGAACAAGCCGAGAGCGTGGATTCATACGAAGTGGATATGGATTATTCTGCTATGTAAAGTGCAGAGTCTGATGCTGAAGAGGTTTCCTCTCGTATCTCATCTTCTAAAGAAGTTGGGTCATCACGTGACTCTGGTTCTGTGGAAAAATTAGAGCCCAATGTTACATTCCCTCCTCCAATAAATGCCATTCCATCATCGGCCATAACTGGAGCCGAGTTCGCTGAGAGGTTACCTAGCGGTGACCAGAACAACACCCAGGTCGAGGGCCCAGCGAATAATAGTAAGGAGGAGAGTGAGGTTGATACATCCATCGCCGCTGAGTATGAGAGTTCTGTATCTGAGGTTGATCTCTTAGTCTTCAGACACCTTTATAGTATAGATCCCGTTATTTCTATGAGGATACCTCTTGACAATGAGAGAGACTTTAACGGCTGAGATGGTGAGATCTGCGTCTACGAGCAGATGTTTAAATTAGGATTTTGTCACATAAACCTTTCCCTTTATAATATCTCTCCGAATGCGTGGAGAGTTATGATTGGATCCATCATACTTTGGAAGGCGGTACATCAAACCGACATTCCAATTAACATATTCCTTGGTTGTTACGCACCATCATCTGCTAAGACTCATCCAGGCTACTATCATTTTGTAGCCAGGAAGTCTGAAAACAAAATCTTACTGGTGTCTCAGAGCTCCAACCGCAATTGGAAATGCCGATACTTCTTCGTTTCGAGTGCTTGGGAGTTCGTCCCCTACCAAGCCTGTGGGACATCTGTGCCTAGGACTTCTCTGTGGTGGGCCAATGTCCCCATATCGGTCAGAGCTGACCTTGGAATGAGCCCTGATGCCTATGATAAGATTAAGAAACTTCGTAAACAAGGTGATAAACATCGTCTTGTGAATTTTGAGCATCTGATGACCCCTTACTACCTTGCTCAGACAGGTTTGGGGGGTGGCCCCCTGAATGAACTTCGTGAGTTATTTTATTATTGTTGCTAAGTGATGTATGTACCTTTGCATAGGCAATACATTGATTCTTAGAAAAAAAAAATTGCAGATCGTCCAGAAGGATATATATATATATATATACCTGGACTTTATAGGAGATAAATTGAAATGTCTAAGAATGTGGGCATAAACTACAACTTTTATTTTATAATGCATAATAGATGTTTATGTCATTTATGTGGAGCTTATGAGACTGGGATATTACATGTATTGGCAATTAAATGTATTCAATATACTTAAGCATTAAGCTATCAACAAATCCATTATTATTATTTTGACATATTGTCATAATTATTATTTGGAACTCATTGGGGTGCGAATAATATCACACTTAGATGAGGGGTGAGGTGTTAAAACGCATGAGCGTGATGAACGGGGAATATTTATTTTGCATCAACTGTATTATTGCATCTTAAATTTATTAAGTTAATTCTTGCACACCTCGGGATCTAACCCAAATTTAAATATTTTCTTCACCAAGTGCACCTAGGCAAGGATAGCTAGATTGTGCTGCAATAATCTTACAGTCTTTATTGCTCATCAATCTTCAAATTTATCGATTCTATCATGGGTGATTTTTTTCCAGAGTTGTTTATTTTATTTGGAACATTTGTAAGGGCATAAACTAGAGACTCCTTTAAATTATGGGTTGAGACTTTCTGTTATACTGGTTGGATTTATTATTTAGTTTGTGATGGTTTGGATGTATTTAATTACTATGGATATATTCGTGGAATTTCACATATAATCCTTTAAATATAGTTACTTATAATTAGATTTGTGTTAAGAATGATATTAATTGACAAGCCAGCCCTATCTTAGGCTTATCGTTCCTGGCCAGCCTTTATGTGAGCAAATAGGGGTTGTTACAGTTGGTATCAGAGCCAGATTCTAGTATTCTTAAGATTTGTGTTGCTCTCATTACGTTATGTGTTGTATTCTTTGATATGTAGAACCTATACTTAGGGTCCATTGTATTTTTACATTGATACTAATTTGAATATTGTTTGTTTTCGAATGGAAAACATATAGAGTGGCAGACTGAGGTGAGTAGTCCCACCAGTTGACGAGGAGGAGGCTCACCCAAAGACACAGCAGCAGCCATAGGCCCCACCGGCCCCACAATTGATTACACATGATAATATAGTCACCATCGTGTCTTAGGCGGTATCTACGGCAATGGAAACAATTCTTTAGCACTTCCCACTGCCACAGGCACATCTGTAGCCACCACCACCATAATAGGTGGCCATACCAACTAGCACCGGGTTATATGTTGGATAGAGTGAGGGAGACCTTTATTAAGGGCAAGCCTCCAGAGTTCGTAGGCGGTTCTGATATAGTGGTGGTGATTAGGTGGAAGAAGGATATTGAGAGTCACTCCTGGATGGTTGAGTGCTCATCGGTACAGAAGAAAATGCTAGCTTCGTTCAAATTAGTGGGTTATACACTTCAGTGGTGGGAGGTAGTTACGACAGTTACTGAGAGGACAACCTCACTATTGATGAGTTTTAGGAGAGTCTTGAGGGGAAATACTTACCTATAGCCATGCAGTTTGAGATGAGGAGCAGGTTCACAAAGCTAAAGCAGGAGGGGGTACTGTTGTTGAGTATAAAGAGAAGTTCACCACCCTCTCGTACTTCGCAAAGGAGGTTGTTAATACTGAGCAGAGACTGATGGATAGGTTCATTTTGAGACCATCCTGGCACATCTGGAAGGCTCTTCTAGGGAATCCATCCTTCATGACATACAATCAGTTGGTTAATGTTGCACTCTTCTATTTCAAGGATCACAGGGCATTTTTAAAAAACAAAGGAGAGAAATGTCACGGAGTAGAGTCGTTGAGCCAGTAGGGAAAGGCGATTGGGGGAAGGGTATCTGGGACCCATCAGCATAGGGTCACCCCATCCTCTTATTATAATAAGAAATTTAGAGGTGTAGGTTACTAACAGAGGCAGGGCCAACAGGGCACATGGGGCTATCAGTACATAGGCCATCAGGGCCAGGGATAACAGGGTAAAGATTAGGAGGGCCGATGGTTTGAGTGGGATCCGTTTTAGGGAAATTATTATACTTGTTGAGATAGAGGGCATACCTTGAAGAATTGCCCTCGGGGAGACACGGCAGCCCAGGGGCATGGAGTTTATAGAGGACAACAGGCGCCACAAGGACAACGCCCTCCATTTTCGTCTCAGGGAGCCGCTGCACCAACTGCTCCAGCACCCGTTGCCCCACCTCAGGGGAAATAACCGTTACAATATGGGCGGGTCTATCATGTCACATCCGCAGACGGGCCAGCACCACCACAGGCATTCGAGGGTATTTTTCCCATTTTTGGTCATATTGGTCGCATTCTTTTTGATATCAGTGCATCTCATTTTTTGTTAGCATGGGGTTTACACGAGATACGGGTATGATAGATTTTACATTCGACACCATTTTGCACATAGACTCACCAGTGGGTAGAGTGTCACCCATACGATCAGTATGCCGATGTATCGGTATTGAGATAGGTCGACTCACCTTTGTAACGGATTTATTAGTACTTGACGTGCACAAGTACGATGTTATTTTAGGGATGGACCGACTAGATACGTATAGGGCATGTGTGGATTGTTATGGTAGGTCCATCGTCTTCGCCATTTCGGGGCAGGAGATGTACCTAGTTATGATGTCGCAACCTGAGGGTGGGTTGAGAACGCATTTGTATTACATAGAGGAGATACTTCTTTGGAGGTCATGGTGACGCTAGATTCCATCGCGATGGTGAATGAGTTTTCTGATATTTTTGGGGAGATTTCAGGGTTACCACCTAGTCGGGAGATCGACTTCGTGATCAACTTAATTTTGAGAACAAGACCTATTGCCCATACTCCGTACCAGATGGCTCATTTAGAGATAAGGGAGTTACGTGAGCAGATTGAGCATCTAATAGGGTAGGGGTTTATTAATAGGAGTACTTCTCCCTGGGGTGCTCTAGTACTATTCATCAAGAAGAAGAACAGGTCACTACGACTTTGTATTGACTACCGGGAGCTGAACAAAGTCATTATTCAAAATAAATACTTTCTTCCATGTATTGACGATTTGTTTGACCAGCTGAGGGGTGCTGCGTATTTTTCGAAGATTGATTTGAGTTAGGGTACCACCAGTTGAGAGTCTAGGGGCAGGACCTCTCAAAGACAACCTTCATTACTCTATATGGGTCGTACGAGTTTTTGGTGATGTTATTTGGGCTAACCAATGCACCGTCGGTATTTATGGACTTAATGAACCGAGTGTTCAGGGACTATTTGGATCGATTTGTTATCGTGTTTATAAACGATATTTTGATTTATTCTCAAACTGCGGGGGAGCACACGGAGAAATTATAGGTGGTCTTACAGATGCTTCGAGATCATCAGTTATATTCAAGCTTCGAGAAATGTGGGTTTTGGCGCTGAGAGGTACAGTTCTTGGGCCACATTGTGTCTTAGCGAGGGATATCTATGGTTCCAAGGAAAGTTTCTATCGTGATGGAGTGGGGACAACCCACTACATCCATCGAGGTGCACAGCTTCTTGGGACTAGTCGGGTACTACCGTCGATTCATCCAAGGGTTCTCCAAGATAGTCGAACCCTTAACGAATTTGCCTCATAATGGGATGCCATTTATTTGGGATAAGTTGTTCCAGCAGGTATTTGAGGAATTGAAGACTACATTGACTACAACACGGATTTTGGCATTGCCTTGTGCAGGGGTTAACTATAGAGTATTCACAGATGCGTCCTTAAGGGGGCTTGGCAGGATTTTGATGCAGAAGGAGAGGCCAATATCTTATGCTTCATAAAATCTTAAGCCTCACGAGGTACATTACCCCTCCCACGACTTAGAGCTAGCAACCATAGTTTTTGCTCTGCAAGTGTGGTGTACATTATCTCCTGGGGGAGAAGTTTAAGCTTTTCACAAACCACAAAAACCTTTAGTATTTTTTCACACGGCATAAAGTGAACATGGGACAGAGGAGGTGGCTAGAGTTTGTAAAAGACTATCAGTTCGACATTCAGTATCACCCGGGGAAGGCGAATGTCATGGCGGATGCCTTGCACCGCAAGAAGATTTTGGAATTAGCGGTAATGTGGAAGGTGAAGTAAAAATCACTTCATAGGGACGATGACCTAACCTGCGCTTTTATAACAGTTCTCACCTTTACCCTCGAGATCATTATTCGGGTGGTGAAGGCACAGACAGGAGATCTGCTTTTCCAGGAGCGAGTGAGACAGTTGCTAGCTAAGGGGGTGGAGCATTTTTCCATTGGTTCGGATGGTGGTTTGAGATTTCAACAGAGACTAGTTGTACCTGATGATGAGGATTTGAGATGAGCCATTATGTCTGAGGCTCATGGGTTATAATTTGCGGTACATCCCTGAGGGGATAAGATGTACCACGATATGCAGCGTTAATATTGGTGGGCCAGGATAAAAAGGGATATAGTTGATTTTATGTCCAAGTGTGTTACATGTCAGCTAGTAAAGATGGACCATCAGCGTTCCACGGGAGTTTTACAGCCTTTAGATATCCTGGTGTGGAAATGGAAAATCATATCCATGGACTTTATTACTAGGCTACCGACATCACAGAGGGGGCATGATTTGATATGGGTGATTATCTAAAGATTGATGAAGGTGTCTCACTTCTTACTGGTTCGAACAGATTATAGCTCCGAGCAGTACGCCAGACTCTTCCTTGTAGAGATTATTAAGCTGCATGGGTTACCGCTTAACATTGTATCATACAGGGACATGACGTTTGTATCCCACTTTGGGAGGAACTTTCAACAAGCCTTGGGGGAAAAGTTGAGATTGATCATGTCATATCATCCTCAGATCGATGGGCAGACGGATAGGGTAAACCTGATGTTGGAGGACATTTTGTGAATGTGCATTCTGGATTTTAAGGGGAGTTGGGAGAAGTATTTACCTTTAGTGGAGTTTGCCTACAATAACAGCTACCAGTTCGCGATAGGAATGGCACCTTTTGAGTCACTCTACGGGAGACCTTGTCATTCACCCTCATGATGGTTAGAGGTGGGGGAGAACAAGTTACTTGGGACAAACTTCATTTAGGACACCTCGGAGAAGGCGAAGATGATTCGGTCTAGGATACGGATTGCTCGGGACTGGAAAAAGAGTTTTGTGTATGCGGGCCGAAGACACTTAGACTTTGATGTTAGAGATTAGGAGTTGATAAAAGTGATTCCCGCGAAGTGGGTGATGAGGCTTGGGAAGAAAGGAAAATAATCTCCCCGATACATGGGACTGTTTTCTATTCTGGAGAGGATTGGACCCATAGCATATCGATTGGGATTACCCGATCACTTACAGCGGATGAACAACGTTTTCCACATATTTTCATTGTGGAGGTTCCTTAGAGATAAGGTAGCGTACCATCACATATATATTGACAAGATAGAGCTCCATCCAGATGCTAGTTATGAGTAGATACCGAAAGCCATTTTGGACCGATGGGAGCACCGACTTCGATCCAAAGTTGTTCCTTTAGTTTCGATACAGTGGGGACACCATCGGGAGGAGGAGTCAACTTGGGAGAGGGAGGACGACATGAACACAAGGTATCTAGAACTCTTATAGCTAGGTACGTGCACTTCTTGATTCCGAGGAAGGAATCTCGTTATTAGGGGGAAAATGTAATACCCCATAATTTTGCTATAATAAATAATAAAATATTTATTTATATTTGCTGAAATTGGATTTAATTGGAAATTTAATTTAATAATTGCACAGGTGAAATTTGTTATTTAGTAATATTTGCGTGTAATTGATTTTCTACGTGTATCTATGTCTATAATTATAGCATCACATGTATTGTAGGAAAAATACATAATTAATGTGTAACACAATTTAAAAGTACCCAATGTTAACATAAAATAATTCATAACCTATTTCAGGGTATATACGAGCTCATTTTGATGCTTTAGACCTTTAGAAATAGTCCTGGGTCAATGGTATATAAGTTGGGGAAGTTTTGGGCTAGTTTGGGTATGGATTCGGATCAATTTAAGGGTCCAAAGATTTGGTTTTAAGCCCAACTCGGGATTAGAATTAATTAGTGTTTAAGTGGGGTAAACCACTTCCCCACTACTATTCAAAAAAGACCTAAACACAATTGTTAACAGGAGAGGAAAGGAGAAGAACCAAAAGAGGGAAAGGGGTAAGGAATCAAAGGAACTTTTTTCTACAAACTTCTAAGGTAAGAATTATCTTGCTTGATTTAAGTTTTTCAATGTGTTTCTTGATGCATCATGATAACCCTTAAAATTATGGGATTTACATTTTATATGAATGATTTGGTGATGAGTAAACATTCTATGCATGTAAAGGACTAAATTTAATATAGGATTAGTCCTAGAAATTTAGGTATCGCATTATGAAATTGAGGTTAGATTTGTTAGGGTTCTTGACAGTAAATAGGGACATCTTGATTGTTTAATGTAGAGAATATTAATGTTGGACTATGGACTGAAATTCCAATGTAAACCCCACTATTGATGCCCCGCAATATGAATTAAATAGTGTGGGAATTGGGATTGAAATCTGAGATGAAATTGGTATTTATTGTTCATTAATTCTAGGGAAATTGGGCATGAAATTGTAATTGATTCATGTAATTAATGATCCTAATAGGACTAATTAAGTTGTAGGGACTGAAATACATGGATATAAAGTGGATTAAACCTTTAAAAGTGAAGTTGGGAAGAAAAGTAAAAATCCCGTAATAGAATAAACAAACAGATATGGGCTTCTGGATAAAATCGAATCAATTCGGTTTCAAGTCGAATCGATTTGATTTAGAAGTGAATCAATTCGGCCCAAAATCGATTTGATTCGGCCTTGGGCGCTGATTGAGTTGGGCCTGTAGTTTGGTTATGAATATTTTTAGGAGTCTAAGCGAGTGGGTATAACAATTTTTGGGACAATAGATAATTTATTAAAAATATACATGTACCCACATTAAATTGGGAAAATTACAATTAAATAGTAGGTTAAGTAATTATTTAATGGAGTGTAATTAATAATTCACTGGAGGGTAAATTATTAATAAATGGAAAATTGTGAATCTCATGTGGGACTTCCCTATGGTAATTATAGAGCAGTTACCTATACATATTATACGAGATAATAATATGTATTAATATGTATTTGTGCGGATATACCAATGTTCGTGGACTGTCCTATAGGCTTGGGGGTCCGTGCGTTTGGACCGGGCACCCCACGCTGACACGGGTGGTCTTGGCAATTGTGTAGGTCATATAGGTACTACATGGAGGCTCTATCTATGAGAGGTGGGTGTTGATGCTTACCTAGCATGTGTCATCGCTGGGTATGGGTCATTAGCAAGTATCCTTTATAGGGACCACCCCCAACTTATGTGTGTTTTGTGATGTCTGCTTAGGATAAGAAATTCCTCTGGACTTGCCGATAGAGTACGAACTAAACACCAATGGTAGATTCCTTTGTGTGTCAAATATACGAAGGACATATATATATATATATATATATATATATATATATATATATATATATTTACCTGGACTTTATATGAGATAGATTGAAATGTCTAAAAATGTTGATTTAAACTATAACTTTTATTCTGTAATGCATAATATATGTTTATGCCATTTATGTGGAACTTATGAGACTGAGATATTACGGGTATTAGCAATTAAATGTAGTCGATATACTTAAGCATTAAACTATCGATAAATCCATCATTATTAATTTGATATGTTGTCATAATTATTATTTGGGACTTATTGGGATGCGAACAATATCACACTTAGATAAAGGGTGAGGTGTTAAATGCATGTGAGTGACGAACGGAGAATATTTATTTTCCATCAACTGTATTATTGCATCTTAAATTGATTTAAGTTCATTCTTGCACACCTCAGGCTCTGACCTAAATTTAAATGTTTTCTCCCCCATGTGCTCCTAGACAAGGATAGATGAATTGTGCTGCGACAGTCTTGCAGTCTACATTTCTCATCAGTCTTCAGATTTATCGATTCTAGCATAGGTTCTTTTCCTTCCAGAGTTAGTTATATTATTTGGAACATTTGTAAGGGCATAAGCCCGAGATTCCTTTACATTATGTTGGTTGAGATTTTCTGTCATACTGGTTGGATTTATTATTTATTTTGTGATGGTTTGGATTAATTTAATTATTATGGATATATTCATGGAATTTCAATTATGGGCCTTTAAATATAATTACTTATAATTACATTTGTGCTAAGAATGGTATTAATTGACAAACAAGCCATATCTTCGGCGTATCGTGCCTGGCCAGCCCTTATGTGAGAAAATAGGGTTTGTTATAGAGGCCTGGAAAGGTACAGGTCTTAGATTTACAATGAGCTTTGAATGGGGTCATCTGGACTTCTATAGAGGGAGAAATTGTGATTCTACTCAATGGTGTTTAATCTGCCGAAAAATTTATGACCCGATTCGGCTGCTCAGAAAATGACAATTTTGTTAGTTTGTGTAAAACTTTAAAAAATATTGGAACCATAACTTGACTAGTTTGGGATTATATAAAAATTAATTGAATACCAGTCGTATATAATTGAGATATAGGGGTAGTCGAGGAGTCGAATTTATAGACCATAACACATCAGATTGAACGTATTAGCATAGGGAATAAAATGGTGATACATTGAGAATTAAGATGAACCTGAGATTCGGATTAGTAGAATAATGTGATATTAACTAGCGAAATTACAAAAGAGATAATTAGAAATCTTCAAATAGCGAATGATATTCATAATAAAGTGAATAAAAATAAAGTGTGAAATAGTAATACGTCGAATAATTGAGATATATATGGGACGTACTATATGAATATGCATGGGTTGTATGAATTCCTATTATGTATGATTTATATATATATATATATATATATATATATATATATATATATATATATATATATATATATATATATATATATATATATATATATATATATATATATATAAGCATACCTACACTGACTGCTATCACGGGAGGTCACATGCTATGGGCAATCCCATCTTGGCAATGCGAGCAAGGTCTGGATATGTGCCATATAACATAAAACTTAGGGCTGACCACTATTTGAATGTACGATAGTGTGACCAGTCATTTAGGCGCGTAGCCCAAAGGCTTAGGATTATGTTTGCCTCCATTATGTGTTTATTTGAAATAGGGTTCGAGGTTGATCTTGACTTGGTAGTCCTTGATTTGGTACGTGAGGTACATGGACTCGATAGCAGCGTATGCATGTATCGCGATGCTCATCCCATGGATGTGGTAGTTTTATATATATATATATGTACGTGTGATTTGTTCTACTCTTGTGTGGTAGTAGAAGATATTGATAGTGTATATCTAAAGTAACCTAAATAAGAGAAACTTAAATAATTGTTCAGTAATAATATTCATCTAATGATTATGTTTTTACGGTAGCGTATTGTTTGGGCGATACCGGTGGTCTAAGAGTATTATTGGTTAGGTAGATGCTTATTGTGACTAGTTAGGCTAGGTAGCATAATTAGATGAGTTTTGTAGGACACGTTAAGTGTGCACTATAGTTGAGAGGTGAGGAACTCAAGGGAGTGTACATGAGTCTAACGTGTATATAATAAATGTTCTTACTGCATTTTAAATACTTGCAAATATTTTTCAAATGTTTTGAGCCCTGATCCGTATGAAATCTATTTTCAAAACTTTTAGGTGTCCAGCCATAGGGACACCAAAGATCATTGCTCTTTTTAGGGACACATAGATGCAGTTAATGTGGAGGCTTGCAAGACTTTTGAGTAGCCGATTCTATTATTAATATTCTAGTGTATGTTCTGTATTCCAATATTGGTTGGCCGTGTTGCCCTTTTATTTAGATTTATGTATTCCATACTATTTTAGATGTTGGATTGGATGTATTGGATTTTAACCTGATGGTTTATTCGGAGACATTATTTTTATCTCAACTTCAGACTTTACATTGTGGTTTCATGTATATCAGTCATTGTGTGTGGGTTTATCATTGATTGATTTATATTCTTGCATGTTAATGAAAGAATCAAATTTAACGTTGCTTATTAAATTAATATGTGGTTAGTAATTAATTGAATTTCGATAATGATGCTAAGAATGAACCATATGAGACTCTTGTTTTATTTTAGTAGGGGGCTAGCTACCCGTTATTTTAATAGGTGGGGCACTTGTATCTTTTGTATTCTATTTTTATTTTATTGATTCATATTGGAAAAATGCAAAAAGATTTTATTTTGATAAAAAAAATTGAAAAGTACAAAAAGATTTTTGATTTTTGTGTATTTCAGTTTTACCCATTTAGTATGTCATATTGGTGTGTTTTAATCCAATTCACTCCGCAGTTTCCATGTGGCTAGGGCATTTGATTATAACTTTAGATTCTTAGAATGATCTTAACCATGCTTATGGAGTTCTTTCGAACTTAATTTGCTTTATGGATTCGACTTTGTATATGCCTCCGCACACACATGCACGCACTTTTTGGATATTAACTTTATCATGTACATTTGATATAGGTAATATGTTATCCCATCTGTTTATCCATCTACATGTTTATGTGAAAATGGGGGATTTGTGAATGTAAGAACCATTGCTCATGAGAGATTTTGTTTAGTATTAGAAAAAAATATGAATGTACACGGGAAAGAGCTGCGAAAGATAGGTTGAATTTGCGTGAAAGCCACTGTTAAAAAGATCTCAAGAAAAAATAAAGGCAATAAAAATAGAAAAACTACCAAAAAGGGGCCAACATCATTTAGTTTCATTGACCATTCAAAAGAAATAACTTCAAAAGAATAAAGAAAAGAATAGAAAATATAATTATGTTTATCTTTTGAGGGAGTTTAGTTGAAGATCAGCATGTTTGCAAAATGAATTTTAGTATACTCATTTTGTCATGACGCTATTGATTTGTAGAATCATCAATATTCTAGGCTTGTGTGCCTTGTACTTATTTTATTCATTAAGTTCAACTTTATTTGTCACTTGAGGCTAAAGCATAGTTTGATAAAGTATTGCGGTTAATTAGAACTTCTTGAACATATTTGAGTATTTTGGTCACAATTCATTTGTATATTGGTCACATTTATTCATTCCATCCCACATGTTTAGACACATCGATACTATGCTAGTGTGCAAAGATTTTGTGTTTTGTGTCATGTTTTGTGGTCGTTTATACCTATATATGTGTGATGGATATTCTTTGTCATATTTTGAATATATTATATATGGTATTGAATGTTGTACTTATGAAATTTTTTCTGAAAAAAGATTTTTTTTTTCTAAAAAATGAAAATTTTCAAAGTAGTTGGTTATGTTTGCCTTTAAGATTATCATTGCATGTGCTTGATTTATATCATTTTGTGATTATATCTTATCATCTACTTGATTCTTCGTATTTAATGCCTATATTTCTACTTATGGGGGAGAAAATTAAAAGTGATATTTACATAAGTTTGACTTATGGGGAAGAATTTAGTTAAAGTTTTTATCCTATTTTAAACTCAATGCATCACGAGGCATATTTCTTTGCCTCATGTGTGTAGGTACTTAAAGAGAAAATCAACATGCACCGGATAAAGACAAAGTTTTCAAAAGGGAAGAACAAGTGAAGATTTAAGACAATGTTCTATGTCATTCCATTTCTAGGGTTTGGGAGGGTAGTAGGATTTTTTTAATAGAAGATTTTTTATTTTAATTCGGTATTCGATGATGTTTGTTTATTTTGTACCAGAATAGCCAAAAGGGGAGATTTATAAGATTAATTTTTCTGATATTGTTCGTAGTATAGGCCGTTTTTTTTATTTTAGGCTAGTTTGGCATATCCCGTTACAAATCGTCACGCAACGTCATGACAAACCGAACTCGAGCATCTCCAAGTTTGAAGGCTTCTCAACATCCCATAAAGGTATAAAGCAATTTAGCGTTTAAATTAATTCACATAATTTATTTTTGGGATGTTTATTTTTACCTGGAACGAATAGGAGTTTTTTTTTAAATAAAAAATATTTTTGATTTTAAACGTCGTTCAAATGAGATGTAAGTATCATTCAAACGAGAATGATTTTTTATTATAAGGGCCATTCGAAGCTTTATCTAACGATCATCAATTGAGGGCATACTGTTTTGACTCGTTAGAAGGTCGTTTGAAGCCTATTCACATGAGATGTCTTATTCGTTCAAACGATATTTTATTTTGTTCAAGCAAGTTGCTTTTTACGTTCGAATGAGCCTTGAATTTCGTTCAAACGAGTCATCGCCTCGAAATTGTGATTGCCCTATAAATACATATTTCGTGTTTAGATTTTTAAGACTTTTGCCAGATTCGCCTTTTCATGTCTTTTGCAAAAGTTCTTCCTTCTTTAGTATTCAAAAACACTTTTAATTCACAACATACGTCCTAAAAATTTTTTTTGTGAATAGGTTTAAACCCTAAAAAGTTTTAGTATCTTGAATACACCTTTATGGAGAAGGCATCTCCATAGCTGACTTATGAAACCCGATGGGATCACTGTTGAAGATGGAGGACTGAGGTTCTTGTGATTCTTGTGAGGATCATTACTGATGGAAGGTTGCGGTCTTGTGATTCTTAAGATAATCAAAGTAGATTCTTTTATAAAATTTGCAAGTTGCAATTTGTAAATTTTATAAAGTGAATAAAAAGTTTTCCCTGAAATATTTTTTTTCTTTTGAAACTTTGCCTTTGTTGAATACTTGATTTGCTTTATCTATTTTATCACATAGATGTATGTTTAGGATAAACAGATAAAATTGATTGAGATTAAAACTTGGAATATTTATTTGTTACTATCCTTGTCGAGCACCTCTGTTTCTGCATTCTCATAGTGGTATCGGTGCCTTCCACGCTTTCAAGTGATGTAAGAGCATTCTTACCCTTTTACACAATAGAACTTGTTGTTTCTATACCCTTAATTGATAAATTATATGTGAGGATATTTTCTTAATTATATAAAAGGGAAAACACCAAGGAGTAAAGGAATTCTTCCTTGTCCAATTTTGGTAGTTAATCTCATAGCACCTAATGTTCGACTGATTATCTCACAAATATTTTTCTTATTCTCATCGTGTCTCATAAAACTCATATTTTTATATTATATTGTTTATTTTAGGTAGAGGGGGTTTTAAAGGCGAGGTAAAAACATAATAAATATGTTGGAAAACCTAGTTTATTTCTAAAAGATCCATGGGATCGCAAGTTCAAGAAAGATTCACATTTGAGGGTATGTTATGATTCCAAAAGGTAATAAAGTTCATTTAGTTTTATATACATGTTTTGTGTTTCCAAAATTATGATTTGAATAATGTAGAGGGGGCTTGAAGGTAATTTTGAAATTAGAAGTAATTCCACATTAGCAACAGTGTTTTGGGGATTAAGGCACCGCGGCAGCTCAGCGTGGAAGCTCAAGCGAGGTAGCTCAATGTGACAACTTGTATTCTAGCTTGTTGTATTAGTAATATTGTATCTTTGTTTATATTGACTGTAAGCTATAACGGTTGTAATTATGTAATGAGAATAATAATGAGTTTTAGTGTGAGGTCAAACGGTACTCGCGAGAGACCAGGCTTGGCAGGGCTTGGGAGAGCTTTCATGCTCTATTGAATGACCTCACCGTGGGAACTTTAGAGGGACTTGGTTTGGAGGATTGAGAACTGAGGCACCATTGGGGTCTGTTCGACTATCTTAGACACACCTGGTAAAACACCGAAGAACCCTGATCGTGGAACCTCGGGCAGAGCAGCTTGGAGTTCCATCGGGCGTTGAGTTATGAACCAAACAACCCTGTACTTAATGTCACATCTACTATAAATGATGTCACTAGCTAGCTAAACAATGTCAGAACTGCACTTGAGTAAACCATCGTGATATTTGGGACTGTCAGGCAGTTGGTGAGCCACCTCTGCTACAACAGCCCCCTGACACATAGTGGTTAGGCAAAAGGCATGTCTTGGCATTTAATGTTTATGACGTAGAGACAACTAGTGCATCAGGCATTTAATGTTGTGATATAAAGTATGAGGGATGTCTTTCATAGTCTTTAATGACTGAGTTGCCTCGGGGATGGTGTGGGGGGCTATTTAAGGACCCCAACCACCCCTGAGGAGAGGAGGATCTTTTTAGAGTTCAAAAGAGATCTTTTTGAGAGCTCAGAAGTTATTGCTAGAAATACTATACATTAGAGAGAGTTTTCTTACTCACCCATCATTGTCATTTATTACGAAGCTTTTTATATTTGATAGAGATTCTTGAGGGTGGTTGATGGATTTGGTTGCCTGCCAAGGTGTATCTAGGGTGCTTATTTCTCTCTTCCTGTAGCTAAGTTACTTCTAAGTTCATCATTATCTTCTGAGTTATAGACGAGAGATTTGTGAGATAAAACTGAGTTCATCTTCATTAAGTAGTGCTTGTATGTCCTGTGGTTAATCAATAGTGTTGCTATTTAACTTATCATTACTGTACTCAAAAGGGGTTACGCCTCCATCTTATCTAAACTACCCTCTTATATTTGGTGACTCTGCTGTGAAGGTATTCTTCTAAGTAGGGAGTATGGCGCAAGATAATGTTAATCGAAGGCTCAACTTTGATGACATCCAACACAATGAAGAACAAGCTGCGAGAGAACTGGAGGCTCTAAGGGATGGAGCTCCTCGAATAGAGGTACCTCCAGTTCAGGCGACGACAGGCATTCCAGGGGTGACACATGCTTCCACGAGTACAGGGTTAGGACCCACTATGGTGGCAATCCTCATGAGTAAGTTTTATGAGTTTTTGCAAACTCCGGTAGATTCAATGGTATTAGGGCGATTTGAACCCAACTCCTTCGTAACAACATGGGCAGCCCCAATGGACCCACCAAGTGCATATATAACGGGAACAGTCCCAGGGAGTATACCCTCTATTGTGAATCCAGTCGTGGGAACCTCAAGAGTTTCAATGGCTCCAACTATGACGACTGCTCCGGCTGCAATGACCACTCAGCCCATGGTCCCGTTGGTGGTTACACCAGTGGCATCACCCATGGAGGAAATGATAAAAGAGATGCAGAAAGAGATGTTGAAGTTCATGCAAGCCTCCTCGCAATCTACTGGTAATGTAGCTTCAGTTTATGATGAATTTCGAACACCTTATCCCCAAGAATACAACAATGAGCCCTACCCAAAGGACTATATTCCTCCTATTTTTAAAAAATACACAGGGAAGGGTGGGAATCCTAAGGAGCATATTAAGTGATTTGTTGAACACTTGGGGGTGCATTTCAATAATAAGAAGCTCAGGTTGAGGGAGTTCTCTAAGTCCCTAACCGATAAAGCATACACTTGGTATTCTCATTTGGCTCCCCAAAGCGTTTCTACGTGGAAAGAGATGCGTGTTTTGTTCGTCTAGAAGTTCTTTCTGGCAGAAGATGAATTTACTTTGACCCAACTGGGGAGGGAGAAACAATGCCCCGGGGAAGAAGTGGTGGCATATGTTCCAAGGGGAAAGAAAGATCCCTCGACGTGAGGGAGGAGGACAAAGAATCCAAGTTATTACAAATCTGCGCTGAGGGACTGCTTACTGAGTACATCTGCCATCTTATCAATGAGACGTGCGAGGGGACTTTTTCGGCATTCTTAAAAGCAGCAAGAAATATCTCCTTGGTGGTACGACCAAATCCGGTGGCGGTGCCCATAATGTTTAGGCAGCCGATACAACCTGTGGGGGGGAGGTCTCATCCCCCACGGGTAGGTTACACCAAGGGAGGAGATGGGGGCAAGGCATCGGAGAAGGACAATAAGAGGAAGTTTGGAAGGGACAGGGAGGACCCACTACCATTGCCTTATACAGTGGAGGAAGCTGTCAGCTGCTACAATGCAATGGTCCAAGGAGGAATGGTTTATGAACCAAAGGGCATTCCCATTGGGGAACCCAAGTATTTCCAGGTCCATCGGAAGATCCATCACTTAACAGAGAGTTATTTCACGCTGAGGATAATCATAGACAAGTAAGTTAAGGTAAGGACATTACAAATTCCTCCACAGAACGTCAACAACAACCCACTGCCATCGCATGGGGCCAATCTCATGGTGGCCTATGATGAAGAGGCCGAGGGAGAAAGAAGAGAGCCAATGTCGAAACGGGAGGAATTCGAGGAAGCTCTGAAAGATTGTACGAAGGGAATAGCTAATGTAGTGTTGGCCTATGACGAAGAAAGTGCCAAGGATGTGGAGGATGTATACGGTGTTAAAGGTGAGGAAGTAGACCCAGTTCTAGAATACTGCGCAATTTTAAAATCCCCAAAGTTCACCTGGTTCTTTGACTAGGTGAGGAATCCGAAAGAGAGTAGGTTGGAGATAACCCAGGCAATACTTGATATAGCGAGGAAGAACGCAGTCCCTTCGCTGAGATGGAAGGGACCCATGGACAGGTTGGTAAGAAGATGCAGATAGGGATGTAAGGTTCCATCATAACAGGCCATTGTATGTGACTGCCAGCGTCAACGGAGTTAGATTTGTAAGGACTCTTATGGATGGAGGAGCTTCCATCAATATCATGCCAATCAACTCGTTCCACGCAGCCAATATCCCAGAAGAAAGGTTGGTCCCTATGCCTTTGGTGATTTCGGGGTACGATAACCAATCTTCCAAATCCATTGTGTATGTTAATGTTGGGATCAGTGTTCTAAAAAATGCACCTAGGCACGAGGTTTTTTTTATACGCCCCGTTTAGGGCCTAGGCGTGGACAAAGGTGTGGTCAACTTTGGTCAACGTTTTTTTTAAAAAGGCATAAAAAATGCATTTTTGGAGATAAAACGCGCCTCAGGCGACGTTTTTTTTTTTTTTTTTTTTTGGGGGGGGGGAGGGGGGGGGGGGTTTAACCAAAACGACATCGTTTTGGTATCTTTTAAACCCAAAAAAAACATTTAATGCAAAATGGGTCCAAAGTCTAAACCTAATCGGTCCAAAGTCTAAACCCAAAATCGATCTGCCGTTTTGTTCTAAAGAAAAAAAAAACTTTCCGTGCTTTGTGAAGGTGAGTTCTCACGATCGTATTGTTCTCACGATCGGCCCCTGTTCTTCTCATGTGAGTTCTTCACGATCGGCCCCTGTACAAACTTTGTGAAGGTTGGTTAAAGGCAGCAACGACGAGAAGGAGCAACGACGGGTATAAAAAAAAGTCCTCCATTATGTTAGCTTTTGAATAACCCAGATTAATTTTTTTATTAAGTTGTATTAAGTTCACTAGCATGTTCTCAAGTTCAGAATAATGATGAATGTGTTGTATATAATTATAATCTTTTATTTGTACTTTGTACTATTCCATATTTAAAAAACCACATGGATTTGTTGTTCGTCGCAGTGTTTGTTTCTGTAGTTGATTTGATTTGATTTATTTATTGGTGCAAATTGTTGTGGATTTTTGTTGTTGAAGGAATTTGTAGCTTCTGGAACAAAAAGAAGTTTCTTCTTTGGGTTGTTCGGTTCAATTCCACAATTTCCTTTCATCTGAATTGTTCTCCTTCCCATTTGATGTTTCAATAGATTTTTTAGATTTTAGTAATGATACAACTTCTTAACTGTACAATTTCTTCACTCCCCTTTGATTTCTATTTGGGATTTGGGATTCAATGTGATATAGTGCAATTTGATTTCTATTTTTTTATAATATAATTTGTATTTGTTAACTGTTAATCTGCAAATTTTATTTCTATTTTTTTTTTTGCAAACTGTATTTATAATATAGTGCAAATTTTCAAATTTGATTTTCTGCAAATTTAGGATTCAATGTGATATAGTGTAATGTGTATTTGTTTTTTATAATATAATTTGTATTTGTTAACGTTTAACTGTTTTTTATAATATAATTTTTTTTGCAAACTATTTTTCTATTTTTGTAATGAGGCGTCATCAAAGAAAGATCTTAGTGATGTTGGATGGGAAACCGTGATTCGTGCGAATCCAAAAGACAATAATGATATCAAGTGCACATTGTGTGGAAAAATTACTAAAGCAGGAATCTATAGACATAAAATTCATGTATCTAGAATCAAGGGGTTGGGTGTTGCACCATGTAGTAAGGCTAATGAAGAGAAAAAGGCCAAATGTATTGAGGCACTTGAAGAGGCGAAACACAAGAAAGTCCAAAAATTGGTGAGTGATAAAAGTAGGAGGAGTGAGGTAAGTTTAACGAATGAGGAGGAGGATGAAGAAGAAATTGAAAGTCTTAAAGGTGGGAGTCGTAAAAGGGCTTTTCGTGGTCCCATGGATCAATTTACGAGGGAAATTAGGTTGGATGACTCATATTTATCTGCTTGCATGGAGAAGAAGCAACAAAATATTAACGATGTTGTTGACAAGAAAAGGGCATTAGGGGTTCATCAATATTTGGCGAAGTGGATATATGAAGCGGTGGGTACCTTTTAATGCAATTGACAATGATAGCTTCAAGAATTTTGTTGATGCGGTTGGGTTATATGGCCCGGGTTACCAACCCCCTTCACAGTACCAACTGAGGGAGCCGCTTTTAAAGGGGGAGATGGAGTCCACCAAAAAAGAACTTAAAAAGCAAGAGGAGGAGTGGAAAGCGAATGGGTGTTCAATCATGACCGATGCTTAGAGTGATAGAAAAAGGAGAAATATAATGAATTTGTGCGTGAATTGTAAGTTAGGTACCACCTTTCTTTCTTCAAAGGAAGCGTCGGGTGATGCTCACACCGGTACTTACATATTTGAGTATGTGAATGGGTGTATTAAAGATGTTGAGCCAGAAAATGTGATTCAGGTGGTGAATGATAATGCAACTAACAATATGGCGGCGGCGAATTTATTGTCTTTAGAAAGGCCAAATATCTTTTGGACCTCATGTGCTACCCACACTACTAACCTCATGCTTGAGGGGATTTCTAAGCTTCCCACCTTTAAAAATGTGATCCAAAAGGAAAAGTCATTCACTATTTTCATCTATGCACATCACAAGACTTTGTCATTGATGAGAAAATTTAAGAAGAAGGAGATAGTTAGACCGGGAGTCACAAGGTTTTCTACTTCTTTCTTGACTTTACAAAGTTTGCTTGACAAAAAGCAGGAGTTGAGAAATATGATGACTAGCAATGAGTGGGATGAGACTAAATGGTCTAAGAGCAAAAACGGGAAGGAGGCTTTTGCTATTGTTGTTCCAAATGAGTTTTGGAATTTGATTGAGTTGTGCTTGAGAGTGTTCACTCCATTAGTAAAGGTGCTTAGACTTGTTGATGGTGATGTTAAGCCTGCAATGGGGTTTGTGTTTGGGGAGGTAGTAAAGGCTATGGAGGAAATCAGAAATGCATTGAAGAAAGAGCATGATTATAAAACCGATCTTGGACATTATTGATACTAAAGGCAAGGGTCGCATTGATAGTCCACTTCACACAACGGGTTATTTGTTGAATCCGTTTTATTATTACAAAAATTTGAGTATCAAAGATGATCCAATGATTACAGATAATTTGATTAATTGTGTTGATAAGTTCTTTCCTGATGATGATGCAATCCAAAATCATGTGCTAAATATTGAGTTGCATAAGTATTTCAAGAAGGAGGGTGCATTCGGCAAAAAGCAAGCGATTAGTGGATGTGAGAACAATGATGATAATTATAACCCTGGTATGTTACTATTCCTCTTTTTCAATTTTGTACATTTACATTAGTCACACTCTTTACATTGTTCTCACCCACTTATTCTATTCATTTCACATTAACTAGTTGGTTGGTGGGACTTTTATGGAAGTGGAACTCCAAATTTGAAGAGAATGGCCAAAAGGAAACTTGGTTTGACTTATAGTTCATCGGGGTGTGAACGAAATTGGAGTGTCGTTGAAGGGGTAAGTTACATAAATATCTTGTTTAGTTGCATTTTGCTATTAGTTTTGTAATTTCAAGTATACTAATATCCTGATATTTTGTTTTCTTAATGTAGATACACACCAAGAAGAGGAATAGATTAGATACCACGAGAATGAATAATCTAGTATTTGTGCAATTCAATGCAAGGTTGAAGAACAAGAATGATAAGAAAAAGAAGAAGCATAAATTGCTAGCAAGTGATGCTACTAATGCACAATCGTGGATTATTGATAGTTGTGATGATGATGAGAGTGTAGATGGCGTGGAGGCGGGTTCTGTACTTACATGGGATGCGGCTGTAGAAGCGACAAATGATATTTTACAACCTAGAAGAAGCGGTAGAAATGCCCATGATGAAAGTGAAGTAAGGGAACCCGATGAAGAGGATTTTGTATCGAATGGCACAGAAGATGGAATGGATGAAGAAGATGATTTTGAATTGGAGTCCGATAAGGAATTAGATGATTAAACATGTTTGTTTAAGTTTAAAAGATTGTAATATTTATGACCTTATTTGAGAGATATGTTGTTTGGTTGAAACTTGGGTTGTACTAATTAATGGATCGTTTTAGAATTTTAATCTGAATTATTGTAGTGTAAGTTTATTAGGGTGATGTGGACTTGAGCACATGGAAAAGGGCTCCCAATGCATATATTGGTATTCAATTTCAAGGTATGTATCATTTTCTATTTTATAATGGACTATTTTGATTTTATTCATATTGATTAATATTATTTATTTAAATTATTTTATTGACTACTTTGAATTTTGATTGCATGGAATTGGGAGATAACATGATGAGGACTTATGGAGCATGCATATGGAAAAGGCGTTCTAATTGCAAATATACGGACATATTTTTCAGGTATGTACCATTTCAGTATTATTTTTATTGCGTATGTACCATTTTCAGTATTTTTTATTAACCTTGTTATAATTAAAATATATTAAAAATGCCTAAACGCCTTTTCACGCCTTTTTATGCCAAGGCCTGCCTAGGCTTCTAAGGCTTAAGGCTTGGCCTCTATGCCTTGGTCACGCCTCGCATTTTTTAGAACCTTGGTTGGGATTTTAATGGGAAATCTGAGTTCCCATGTCAATTTCCACGTAATAGAGAGTGCAACTTCCTATCATTTGCTAATATGAAGGGTATGGATGCACAATCAAGGGCTAGTTCCTTCAATGTACCACCAATGTGCTAAAGCAAATATCAAGGGAACATAGGTGACCATTAGGGCTATGAAGAGGCCCTTCGCTGTTAAGGAAGCTCACTTGGTGGACGTAACATTTTACACAGAGTTAGAGGAGGATGTCCGGGTCCCAACGAGAAGAATGGAGGGGGCATGGTCCCCTCGATTAGAGAAAGGATGGGACTCATGAACGAGCAAGGTAAAGAGGTTGTAAGCAGCACATAACTGATGATCGAAGAAGCTCACCAGGTGGTCCCTCAGCCCCAAAACATCTCAAAGCGTCTCAAAGACAGGATGAGGCCCAGAGTGGATCCGATGGAGCATGAGGTCCAACGACAAAGTGTGATGAGCCAGTTCTCAGGAGAAAGAGTGGTCGAGGCTTCTAGAGAGAAGAAGATGAAGGCAGTCACCACTACCAGCAGACAGTGCAAGAAGGTCATTATCGAGGAAGGAAATGTGGTTTATCGATTATAATGGTGTGAGCAGGCGACTGAAGAAACTGATGATGAGGTTGACCCGATATATGAATGCTTTCTGGTGGATCAACGGGGACAATGCATGGTGATAGACAACTCCAACATACAGGAATTCGTAGAGGATGTCGTCGAAGAACCAGACTACATAGAAGATCAGCCAAAGCCACAGGTACAAGGGTTGGAGCAGTTGAACCTGGCAAAAGAAGGGGAAGATCCAAGGCCTATCTTTATCTCGAAGGATCTCGGTGAAGAGAGAAGAGAGGCCTTAGTTAAATTGATTCGTGAATTTATAGACGTTTTTGCCTGGAAATACACAGAGATAGAAGGGATGGATGAGAAAGTGAGTTGCCACAAGTTGAACGTAATACCATCAGCCATTCTAGTGCAACAAGCGATGAGAATGTACAAGCCTGAGCTAGATTTGAAGATCAAGGAAGAGGTTCAATGCTTACTAACGGCAGGGTTCATCACACCGATACAACACCCACTTTGGCTATCCAATATTGTTCCGGTGGGGAAGAAAGACAAAAACTAAATAAGGATCTACGTGGACTTCAGAGATTTGAATAGAGCTTGCCGCAAAGATGCGTTCCCTCTACCCTCCATCGATAGCCTGATAGATGCAACGGAAGGCCATGAGATGTATAGCTTCATGGATAGGCATGTAGGGTACAACCAGATCAAGATGGATCCCATGGATGCAGAGAAAATAGCGTTCAGAACCACGTTGGGCAATTTCATGTACA
The DNA here is from genome assembly GCA_949130495.1 of Sambucus nigra. Lineage (NCBI taxonomy): Eukaryota > Viridiplantae > Streptophyta > Magnoliopsida > Dipsacales > Adoxaceae > Sambucus > Sambucus nigra. The sequence continues at coordinate 464,875,413 of OX422212.1, read as the reverse complement.
AGGTGATGCCGTTTGGACTTAAGAATACTGGGGCGACTTACCAAAGAATAATGATGGCCATTTTTCATGATTTCTTTCACAAATTTGTGGAATTCTATGTGGATGACTTGGTCATCAAATCGAGGAAGGAGGAGTCCCATCTGAGCGATTTGAGGAAGGTGTTTTCCCGTTATAGGAAGTATAAATTGAAGATGAACCCATCGAAGTGTGTTTTTGGAGTGACAAGTGGGAAATTCCTAGGCTTTGTGGTTGATCGACAAGGGGTGCATATGGACCAGGACAAACATCGAGCGATTTTAGAAATGCCATGCCCAAGAACGGTAAAGGAGCTGAAGAGTTTCCTCGGTAAAGTCTCCTACCTTAGAATATTTGTGCCTGGATTAGCCAAAATAACACATTCGTTGATGCAGATGTTGCGAAAGAACACGAAGTTCAAGTGGGAGGAGGTTCACCAGGAGTCTCTCGACGGGCTGAAGAAACTGCTCATTTCACCACAGACCATGGTTCCCCCAAAGGCAGGAATACCATTGCAGCTGTACCTCACATCCACCATGAGATCCGTGGGAGCTTTGCTAGAATAAGAGATTGACGGGCAAGAACGACTAGTTTACTGCCTCAGCTAGATCGTCCATGGGCCAGAAGTAAGATATAGCATCTTAGAAAGGCATTATTTAGCCTTAGTGTTTGTAGTGCAAAAACTTAGACATTATATGCTGTCTTTTATAATTTATATTGTGACTAGATGTGATCCTATTAAGTATTTGCTAGCAAGAATGATTTTGATTAGTAAAGAAGCTAGGTGGTTCCTAATCCTATCCGAGTATGACTTAAAGTGCGTGGTTCCTCACGCAATCAAAAGTTAGGCGTACGCTGATCTGTTGGGTATTTTCCCCCAGGAATATTTAAGCCACCAAAGGAAAGTATCCCAGGAGATGATTTATAGGCCAACCACCTAGACACAACGGAGGAGGAATGGATAATGCAGTTCGATGGGTCTTCAGCGAAAAAGAGAGCAGGAGCAGGGGTTATTCTTTCAAAAGGAATGGAGGAGATTTGTCTTTCCTACAAATTAGATTTTCCTTGTTCCAACAACGAGGCAGAATATGAAGCATTAGTGTTGGGATTACTAGAGGCTCTTCGAAGGTGGATCCGTTCACTTTTCATCAAAGGGGATTCAAACTTGGTGGTTCATGAAGTGAATGGAGAATACACGTTGAAACACATGAGCCTGGCACCATACAGAACAATCATTCAGAGGCTCCTCGGCCAGTTCCATCGGACCAAGATCAAGAGGCAGCACAGAACGATGAACCGCCACCCAGGCGCATATGCTACCATTGCCCAAAAAATGGTCATGAGGAACGATACAACTACCGTCGTGATAAAATGAAGAACAACTATTTCGATGGTACAGTCAATTCTACTAATAGAAGAGGACGCAGATTGGAGGGGAGAGATCAAAAGTTAATTGGAATCTGGGGAAGGAGCGATGGGGTTGGGAGAATTAGCCTAATACTTCACGAATTAGGGGAACCTTTACTTTAAAAATGCAGGAGGATGGTTGTCGAGGTGAATCGACCTAGAAGAGGCAGAGCGAAGATTGAAGAAAACACACAAAGAGCACTGCAAAACAACTGAGATACCCCTCTACCAAAGAATTCAAAGAGAGGGGTACTTTTGGCCTAGAATGAAATAGGATGTGGCGGAGCTACAACGGAAGTGCGACAAATGCCAATTATTCTTTGAGGCAGCTGAATGCTATTTCGTGGAGGCTCAGACTGGAGACAGACCTATATTGACTTCATTAAAGATGGAGTTATCCCGACAGAGAAAATTGATGCTATGGGTCTCCGATGAAGGGCCCCGAGATTCTACGTTCAGGAGGGGCAGCTTCATCGAAGGGGATACTTCAATAGGCCATTGCGTTGCATCACGAAGGAAGAAGCGGTCGATGTCCTCAAATAGGCGCACGATCCAGCTCACATAGGAGGGGGCAAGTTATATGACCAATTGATGACTTTGGGATACTATTAGCCAATGATGGAGAAAGACTCTGCTGAGTTCGTTCGGAAGTGCAAGGCTTGCCAACTTCATAGAAATATGATCGATGCCCCATCAGGGGACCTACACTCCCTAGCAACGCCTTACCCTTTTCACACTTGGGCGTTCGACCTAGTGGGGGCAATACACCCTTCTTCAAGAGGGAAGATATGGATACTAGTAGCAACGGAGTGCTTCACAAAGTGGGCTAAGGCGATACCACTGAGAAGGGTAACAACAGGTGTTATGAGCAACTTCATCAGAGAATACATCATTTGCCGTTTTAGGATACCAAAGGTTATCCTTTTAGACAATGGGACCCCTTTCGTCATTTTCTCACAGATAAATACTCCATTGTCTATCATACTTCGACAGAGGCATATCCAAAGGGAAACAGTTAGGCCTAAGCAACTAACAAAACCTTGGTTAATATATTAGCTAAAATAATGGAGGATTTTACAGGATCGTGAGATGACAAGATACCAGCCGTATTATGGGCCTATCGAACAACTAAGAGGAAGCCCACAGGGTACACACCGTTCGCTCTTATTTATGGGGCCGAGGCGATTCTCCCAGTGGAGTTAGAAGTTCCCTCTACTCGATATTCTTTACGAAGTAGCATGCTCCCTCTGAATAGACATGTGGAGTTGGAAGCGTTGGATGAACACAAAGATAATGCGAAGCAGCACTTTTAAATATATACGAAACATCTCTCTAGGGCATATGATAACTTAGTAAGACCAAGGAAGTTCGTGGAGGGAGATCTCGTATTGAAGGCAGCAGTGAAACACATCAGGGGGCTTCCTCTACCCAAGTTTACAGCAAATTGGGAAGGACCTTTCATTGTGAAGGAAGCTCATGACTCAGGTTATTGCTTAATATTTAGGATGGAAGAAGACAAACCATTCAAATCAATAATAAATGGTTAAAAGTCTATCATGTGTAGGCAGTTATGTTTGATCACGAATGTATTTGGTTGTTGTTATGAATACAGAAGTTCTTTTTATGATAAGTATGCAAGTTATTTTTATTATAACTCAAGTAAAGATAAAAGAATTATAGAGTTTCACAAGCTCCGCAAACAGTTGTAACACAAAGAAATGGCATGAGAAAATTGATATCTTTCTTCATTCATAAACTTTGGGGCATTACAAAAATTGGGAGCTATTGTCGAAGAATTACATGAGAAGAAGAAGAAAAAAATACATATACAAAAACTCATTGGCCTAGGAGAAACCACAGATCTGGGGAGGAGAAAAAATTTGTAGGAAGACCCGAAGAGGCTGCTAAGCAAGACCGTTGGGCATTAATGGAAACCTCTAACCTTGTATGTGCTTGCGTGCGTTCAATAAGGAGTTTTTCTCATTTTAGCTTCGCCAGACACAGAGTCTCTTCGAGGTCCTCCACTTCCTTATCCATAGCTCCAAGAAGAGGCGCTAGCTCGACCAATTTAGCCTCCTCCGCCCGCTGATCCTCCTGATGTTTCCATAATAGTTCCCTCTGGTTGTCCAATCATTGATTATTCAAGGTCTTAAAATGTGTGATAAGCCAACCAAAATGGAAGCCATCGCGACCCAACTCCCTTAGATAACCCAGAAATTGGTTAAGGAGTGGTCGGGTAATGCTTGAGGTCGGAGTGCTAGCAATTTCAGCAATGACGGTGGCCATGCCTTGAAGCCTGTAACTCATAACGGAGATGTTTTAGCGCTCGCAATCCACCGTGAACATCTCAGGATGATAATTTACAAGTTGTTCAATGACCAGACGATGGTTGGTAGGCATCTGAGGAGAACGCTGAAGTACCATCAGGCAGAAAGCGTGAGGATCTAGGTCGGGCAGAGGAAGCTCACAGCCAGACTCGCTCTCAGCAGTGGCACCGGTCGTGGAACCTTGTTTATCATGGTTAGAATCTTCTAAAACGATAGGTTCTCGGTGCGGCGAGGCAATAGGCGAAGGACCTGGTGGAGAATCCTCTCGAGCAACCTGAGAATAGTTAGAGGAAATATGGAGGTTATGAAAAAATCTTCACAAGTGTATTCATTGTTAAGTCACCGATATAGGTGGAGTTTTTGGAAAAATATTAACAAGTGTTTTCGCTGTTAAGTCACCGATATAGGTGGAGTTTTTGGAAAAATCTTAACAAGTGTTTTCGTTGTTAAGTCACCGATATAGGTGGAGTTTTTGGAAAAATCTTAACAAGTGTTTTCGTTGTTAAGTCACTGATATAGGTGGAGTTTTTGGGAAAATCTTAACAAGTATTTTCGTTGTTAAGTCACCGATATAGGTGGAGTTTTTGGAAAAATCTTAACAAGTGTTTTCGTTGTTAAGTCACCGATATAGGTGGAGTTTTTGGAAAAATCTTAACAAGTGTTTTCATTGTTAAGTCACCGATATAGGTGGAGTTTTTGGAAAAAATCTTAACAAGTGTTTTCATTGTTAAGTCACCGATATAGGTGGAGTTTACGAAAAAACCTTAACAAGTGTTTCATTGATTAAGTCACCTACATAGGTGAAGTTTGAGAAATTGAGAAATACAGAGAAATTAGAAAAGTACCTCACCAGGAGTAGGAGCGAGAACGGGAGTCACCACGGGGGCTATAATGGTAGAAATCATTGGAGGCGGGCTCATTACCTCAGCAGCTTCAACGGGGCCCTTAGCTGAAAAAGCTTCAACGATAGGCAAACTTCCCTTGCCAACATAAGGTACTAAAGACAACACGGGCGCATCATCGAAAAAAGACGTTGGACCTTCAAGAGATGCCCTAACGAGAGCAGTAGCACCAACATGGGCCTGGGAGGGGAAAAGGCCACTAAGAGCAAAGGGTGGAGAGAGACTTGGAGAAAGCTGAAAATGTAAAACCAAGTGTTAGACATAAGGAGTAAACACAAAAGAATAAGGGGCAGAAATACATCTAACTTACCCCCGTTATGGCACCAAAAAGAGGAACTGCAGTAAGGGGTCTTATCAATGCAGGAGGAAGGATAATGTTAGCTATTGGTGATGCCATTTCCACCTAAAACGGCCCAATATATTAGAAATGATAAACAAAATAATAGGACAAATAAAAAATGTAAGCTTTGGCAAGTAATTTACCTGCGGGGCACTCTCCTCGACCACAATGAGGGGCAGAGGGACCTCTTGCTCCGATGGTAACTCAGAGGAGGCTGCAGTAGTTGCCTCTGGTTGGCCAGGTATTTCAGCAAACCCAACGGTAGCAGCCCTCGTAGCACCTTCTTTGTCCCATTGGGAGGATAATATCCGTGAGTAGGTAAGGCCTATTATGGGGGGGAACGAGGAGGAGTGGTACCAGCTTGAGAGATATCGCAACGCCCCCCATGAAGCGGCTTACGGGGGGACTAGGAGGATTGGGCCTTTCTTCTCCAACTCCCTGCACCAAAACATTTTCTTATTAAGAAATGAGCAGATGAAACAATCCTTAAGAGAAGGGGAATAAGAAATAAAGAATGCACACAAACCTCAGATCCAGAGGGAGAACGGAAAGGTATAACCACTGGTGAAGGTGGCGAGGAGGCAGCAGTAGAAAGAGCTGGGGATGGAGGTTTCTCAGACATCCATTTCTTCTGGGACTTGGTACCTAGTGTTTTCTTCCTTGAGCTCATTGCATCACCACCTTCAGGTACCCTCGACCTCCTCCTCTTTTTTACCAGTGGCTAGGCGTGATCAACCACGATCGTGGGAAAAGAAATTGAGGGAGGAACGACGATAGCGCACCGTTGAAATTCAGCATTTATTCTTGCAACTTCATCTTGAACCTGCCTCCTAAGCTCTTCAGCTACCTATGGAGACATGGGAGGGGGAACATAGGCAATAAAAAATGCCTCAAAGGGATCTTATGCTTGAACCTAGGGCTTGGACTTCGAGGACTTAGACTTCTTGGCCTTCTTAGCAGGTGGATTAGAAGTACCTTCTCCCATTGTAGCTTCGGTCAAGGGGGCAGTTGGTTTGGGGGTTGCAGTGGTTTTGGGTTTGGGCGTAGCAATGGGGATTATGGGGTAGTATGGAGGAAGCTCAGTAGGAGGTTCTTTGGGGGTCTGGCTTAGAGGGAACTCAATCCCAAGAATATAATTACCCTTCAACCCCAACTCCAAGGCAGAAAATGAAAGAACTGGAGGATACACGGGATCCCCCTTCAATGAATTCACAAATTTAGGCCAGTTGCCTTGGCCAGTACTTTGTTGGAAACAGAGGGGTCACGTACCCTTACCTTGTGATACTGGGAATGGTGACTCTCCCAGCCAGTGTAGAACTCACTCCCCACGCAGCAGTTAAGGAAAACAGAGAACATACCTTGCTAAAGGAGACCTTGGGGTTGGATAATTGAAACACCGGGCGAGGAGCCCCTTGATCAAAGACAAACTAACGACTGCATCGGTTAGGATTGTAGTGCTAGTTGGTGTATCCCCACTCGATGTAAGAGGGCAAGTAGCCTGGCGAAAATAGAAGGACCATGTCTAGTGAGGGGTCTTCAGTAATGAAGTCTACAATAGTCGCCTGGACCACTCTTGCCTCATGTTTAAAAAAATCTCGAGTGTAGAGAAAAATATCCTCTTCATAGGGCCTCATCACAAAGCTCGAAAAGTCATCGATAAAGGAGGTCAGCTCCTTTCGCTTTGTCTTTTGTGATAAACAAAGGAGCGTGGGGGCAGGATTATTTCCCCCGAAGGAGGGATGTTGGTCTTGGCTGCTACGATCGGGAAACGAACATAGAGGAAGCCCGTGAGGAGTACATAGTTGGCAAAGTTAGCCAAGTTATAACGGCCCAGAGAGCGTTCCATGTCAAAAAGGTTTCTATCGAGCCATATGTAGAGGGAACCCAAGGCAATTGTAGCCAGAGGAAGCTTGATACCCTGGGACAAACGGAGGGATATGTTGATGAGATCCCTTCGAGGCTGGTCATTGGGCTTCTCCATTAAAAAGAAGCGAGAAAGAATGACAAAGATATAGGCAGGAAGTTCCAGTGATGTACTGACGCGACTAAAAATGTGTCTCAGAAGTGCGTTCACTCTAGGCTCAAGTGTAAGCCTGTCGCTCAAGTAATAATCCCAGTAAGTCGGGTATCGAATCCACAGGGAAGAAGGACGACGGAGTTGTGACGACGGGATGAAACAGAGAGATCCTAACCTTGACTCTAAAAAGGAAATGAAAATTTGATTTGGTTTTGAGATTGATTACAGCTAAATGCGATAATGAAAATGAGAAATGATGCAACTAAATTAATCTAACTAAATGGAGAATGACTGATAATTTCAAAAACTTTTTATTTTAAATGATGAGAGAAACAGGACGGGAATACAATCCCCCAACCCTAGTGTAGTGCGGTGATAATATTAATCGTAAATTTATCTGATTGATTAGACCCGGAATTTAGTACTCCCAAGCATTATGTATACGAGGTTCAAGCCCGCGTCATACCTAATCTGAGGATGAGTAAATCGGTATCGCGATAGTGACACTCAAATTGTACTCTAAATCATCACGAGTACCCAAAGGTAAACGAGATATAAAGATCCACAATTATTATGTAACTACGCAATACGATCATAATTAATCATTAAATTCATCGGATTAACTTTATACGCATGCACTAACACATTAGGTTGGGTTCATGAATCCCAACCTTTTAAACCTAGCCGGATATATTAAACTTAAGGATGCATGAAATAATAACGTTGCATGGGAGCAAACTCGTGATAACACTAGATCGAAATACGTGGCTAAGCATTATAAACGCAGAAATTTATTCAAATCACGCAAAAAATTACCATGCAAGAATAATGATCATAAAAATAAAACTTAGATTACAACTTGAAAACAAACCCGGAAGTGTATTGATCTTGTAGCAATTAATTGAAGTTATGTTCCTAGATGTTTTCCTCTCTTTTCCTCTATCAAGAACTACCTAAAAAATATCCAGAAGGGTTGTTCCTAAGTTGTTACCTACGTTCCCCACTCTTTTTGGAGAGTTTTAACCTAAAGGGATCCTTTGGAACCAATCAGAATGAAGGAAGAAAATTCACGCATCAGGACCCCCGAACCAGTTCGCATGTACCCCGAACCGGTTCACCCCCCAAACCGGTTCGCCCCTGGGTTCGCGAATGCTTGCTGGTTTGGGGTGTTTTTTCTTTCATTCAACACTTAGAATTTTTCTTGTTTTCTTTCCTTTCTTCCTTGGATTTTTCTTCAACTTCAACTGATCATAACCCATCAACCGTAGCTCGGATTTGGGTGCCGTTTCTTTCAGTGTTCTCGTTGTTCCGAGATCTTCAACTTTCTAGTTGACTCCTCCTTCGGGATCTGGCTACAGAATTACCAAAATTCCCTTGAACTTTCCTTCTTAGCTTTTCTTTCATTGTCTCGCTTTCTCTTTTGCGCTGCTTGCATAATTAACCTGTAAAACCAATAAGAGAAGCACGAAACACGAAATACTTGCCAACGAAGATTAGTAGCGTAAATGTGCATCAAATCCATATAGGTTAGATCACTCGGGCTCACAAATGCACTGAAATTAGGGGAATAAATATACAATGTTTATGTCCAATCATGTACCTTATCCAGGGGCATCTTCAGAGGAACTACCTTCAGAAGGATACTTGAAGAAATAGTTGATAAGAGGAGTGAAGGTAGCTTTATTTGAAGTACCGATGCACCTTCGGCATATACGGTCCAACTCCAAACGGTCAGTAGTCTCTTGGGCATCTAAGGCTTCATTGAAATAGGGCTCATGGCATGTTACCTCAAGGCCTAGGAGCTCGCACACGTCCTCCAACGTTATTATAAATTTTCCCCATGCAGCGATGAACGTATGAGTGGCAACGTTCTAGCGAGTTACCAGAATGGTAAGGGCAACATTATTTTTGGACAGGTTGCACTCACCAAACCACTTGGCCCGATGAAGCCCAATCTTAGTGAGGGTATCAGCATGGGAACTCTGTATATAAGAGTTCCAAGCAACAAAATAAGCAGGAGAGCCCCCAGGACCTTCAAAGTCGATGAGGGACCATGGGAAGTCCCCTCGCTCAAGACGAAATCTGAGAGTCCCCTCGGGAGGTAGAAAGCCCCGTCATTAGAATTCTCATCTTCATCACCAAGCGTCATGGAATCATACTTGGCATTAAAAATGCAACTCTTACAAAACCCAGTGAAGTCATCACCCTTACCAAAAATGGGGGACCGACGATAGAAACGCAACTATTCTTGATGAGCAGTAGTCAATGAGGTGGCAGAGGAGGCGGTGACAACGAGGGCGGCAAGTGGAGCACTGGTGGCAGGTGCGGTAAGGTTGCTTAAAGAGGCCATTACAGACAACAAAGAAGTGCAAGAAAGAAAGCTTGATAAAAGAAGAGTTGGGAATGAATATGGAGAACCACAACCACGGGTGGTGGCGCAACAGATGAGAAAGGGAGGAGAATGAGTAAAGAACTGGACAACAATGGAGGTTTTTGCACAGTTTTATCTCTCTAAGGAATACGGGAGCTTGAAAAAGAAGAAGGAAAGAGAAGGGTTTGAAATAAAAGAGACTTTTGAAGCCTTTTAAACCTGTCTTTTGAGTTTCCCACCACCGCACGTGCAAGGCCGCCTATAATCATTTCAAATGAGCACGTGGCACTTCAGGAAGTATTTTGACAGCTGTAAAGACACCGCTACGTCATTTCCTAAGAAAGTTTGAGTTTTAGCGCTAGATTTTTTATCAGACATATCCAATAACTCCCAATGGAAAATATGTCCCAACGGTTCCAAAAAGCTACTATGCCCCCTCACCACAAGTCCAAACGTTGTTTAAATGGTGACTCGGCTGCATCGGGGAGAATTTTTTCTTTTTTGAATATAACGAGGCATTACGAGGGAGAATTTCACTTACCATGAATCAAAATTAGTATTTGAGAAGGTTAGTAGGCCTTTCGGGAGAATTTCAAATAATAAAAATCTAGAATGGTTGAAGCGCAATATAAGGAAAAAGTGGCGATGTCCCTTTGTCAAAGCCCCAACAAGTCGTAGTGCTTCGGCTCAGGTACATCAAGGAGAATTTTACTTTTTTTTGGAGAATATAACGATGTGGTTCTAACTAAGGAAAGGAGGCTAGAATTTTTTCACGCAAAGAAGGTTCATCAGTTTGAGAAGTTTCGTGCAGACATTTCTTGCTCCAACAAACCACTCCACGAAGGGGAAAATATAGAGGGGGCTTGAAAGTAATTTTGAGATTAGAAGTAATTCCACATTAGCAACAATGTTTTGAGGATTAAGGCACCGCGGCAGCTCAAGCGAGGCAGCTCAGCGTGACAACTTGTATTTTAGCTTGTTGTATTAGTCATATTGTATCTTTATTTATATTGACTGTAAGCTATAACGGTTGTAATTATGTAACGAGAATAATAATGAGTTTTAGTGTAAGGTCAAACGGTACTCACGAGAGACCAAGCTTGGCAGGGCCTGGAAGAGCTTTCATGCTCTATCGAATGACCTCACCGTGGGAACTTTAGAGGGATTAGTTTGGAGGATTGAGAAGTGAGGCACCGTTGGGGATTATTCGACCATCTTAGACACACCTGGTAAAACACGGAAGAACCCTGACCGTGGATCCTCGGGAGGAGCAGCTTGGAGTTCCATCGAGAGTTGAGTTGTGAACCAAACAACCCTGTACTTAATGTCACATCTACTGTAGGTGATGTCACTAGCCAACTAAATAATGTTAGACCCGCACTTGAGTAAACCACCGTGGTATTTGGGGTTGTCAGGCAGTTGGTGAGCCATCTCTGTGACAACAGTCCCCTGACACACAGTGGTTAGGCAAAAGGCATGTCTTGACATTTAATGTTTATGGCGTGGAGACAACTAGTGCATTAGGCATTTAATGTTGTGACATAAAGTATAAGGGATGTCTTTCATAGTCTTTAATGACTGAGTTGCCACGGGGATGGTGTGGGGGGCTATTTAAGGACCCCAACCACCCCTGAGGAGAGGAGGATCTTTTTAGAGTTCAGAAGAGATCTTTTTAAGAGCTCAAAAGTTATTGCTAGAGATAATATACATTAGAGAGAGTTTTATTACTCACCCACCATTGTCATTTATTACGAAGCTTTTTATATTTGATAGAGATTCTTGAGGGTGGTTGGTGTGTTTGGCTGCCTGCCAAGGTATATCTAGGGTGCTTATTTTTCTCTCCCTCTAGCTAAGTTACTTCTAAGTTCATCACTATCTTCTGAGTTATAACAAATTATCTAAACTACCCTCTTACAAATAACAAATTTCAACTTTTGACACGATCTTATACCAACTTTGCTATTCAAAATAAATAGCGACTGGTAATTCAGGCAGTGAAATTGTTCCGCATCATCTTGAAGTGCACAGGGGTTGATTCCTGTGATCGAGTTACCCATTTGAATTTTGATGAACGTATTAATATTGTTGGTAAAATATATAAACCAACTTTGAAGCGTTCTGAGCTTTAAAATGAACATTTTACACAAATTTCAAAGCAAACGAGGAATTTCAAAGCTTTAAAATGTGGATTTTCTCTCGGATAGTTGAATCCATATGGTGGTAGGTATAGACTTGAAAGCCTACAATAATAATGTTTTAGCTATTAAATTTTATTCATATAAGCAAATGCTAGTAATCATATTAACAAAAGCACGCAAAGAAACCCCTTTTCTTCTTCTAAAATGCTAGTGGACTAAATTTTCAGTGAATCGCTTTTGGTTCATAATTTTACTTTGACTGAGTTGATGGAACTATACAGATACAGTGATACCTAAAAATTATAATTAAATTAATATTTTTTGTTCTTTGATAAGATTTCACTAGATAAAGAAGAGTTGTAAATTTGTAAAATAATTTTTTTTTATCTTTTTATCTCATTTCATATTCATCTTCATTTAGGGGATTATAAATTGGAAAGGAATATGCAATATGACTTATAATTTACAACTATCTTTTTTTATATGTATTATTCATACACCATATAGTAAATATGAATTTCATAGATGTAGCACCCCGCGTAAAACACGAGGCGCTACTACGATTAAAACTAAACTAAATCCTCAACAATTAGTATAGAGCATCTATATTCCACAAAAAAAATATAATGAATCCAAAATTCTTACACTTTCAAAATAATTATAATTAAATTTCTCACAAAAATAAACTAAACTCTTCAAAAATACACTGTCAAGATACACCAAAAATAATAAAAATCATCCAATCTTCATGCTCTAAAATCCTCCAAACAATCCGTAACGTCCAAAACCACGCTAACCTGCCACTAAAAGAAAAAATACGGGGAAGTACATAATATGACAAGAATAAATGCTAAAAAATAATAACAGGGAATAAAGCACAATAAACGAATCCACATATACGAATCAAGTGCAATACTCAAGCATTGTACAAATTTTAATTTTTCAGTAACACATCAATGGGTCACCAGGCTTCACCTCACCCCACCTCACCCAAGCTTCGTAAATCCTTATCGTGGCTATTGGACTTTTGGACTATTAGCGGGCGCCCATTTCCCGTGCCATATGAAAATCTCATGACACCATGCCCATCAATAAATACAATATCTCGACGAATCAATAATTTAAATTAAAAAAAATATCTCATGGGATTCCAATGAATACTACAATTTAATGTGAGTGCAAAGAACACATGAAACAAACTAAATACTCTCAAGAGAATTTATGAGCATATTGTGTAAGTCCCTTACCTTAAAATCATCACATGAAAGCCATAAAGATTCTTCCCAAAAAATTTGATTCCACTACTGCGATCCTCTCACGAAGCCAACAAAAATTGTTCTTGAACAATCTTGAGAAAACTCAATTAATCTTGACAAATCTTAAGTTGAAAGTTGTGTAAAATGGGGCTAGCGTTTGTAGGAGGAAGAAGATGAAATTTAGAGGAGGCTACTCATTTTTTAGAAGGCTAAAATGTGTTTTAATAGTGCTAAACCCGTCACTTTATGTTTATATACCAAAAAGAGTTTGAGTATTAATAAAACACAAACACTTGAAAATTTATTACGGATGATCGGACCGTCGAAATTGTTTAAAATTTAAAATGTTGAAGTGAAGGGCGATATTAAGCTACTGTGAAAAATTCAGCTCAATCAAACGACCGAATTTTTAATTTTTATATTTTTATCCTCCTTAGGTCGGATCCTCCCCCGATTTTTGTACAAAACGTTATAATTTTCAAATTTTAATCCCGATTTAAATTCCACTTAAAATCTTAGTTCAACGCTCAATGAAATTCATCCGGTGTAATCGCACTAAACAAGACATTTAATCCTCGATAATTAAAGTTAGCTCATTTTAGTTCGTTCTCACTCCAAAGCTCAACGGGTTTTAGGACACGTTCATTTTCTACTAAACATGTGGGTGGGGACCACCCGGTAATGACTGACTGCCAAACCCTCTCATCTATGGACTTTAGTGCTGATTTCATACGCGTTTTCGAATACGCGTAATTGGAACCATCGAAAACAGGAAATTTTAAAAACGGGAAAAATTCCATTTTTAACCAAAAATTCTAAAAGAATCTTAACGCAATAAATTAGCGATCTAGCTCTGATACCACTTGTTGGAATACGAGGCCCCCAAATTTTAAAATTATTTAATATATTAAATTTTCTTAAATGGAGAATAGGATGGTTCAAATTCTAAACAGCACAAACTTCAAATTTTAATTTCTTTCAAATTAAAATTAATCTTAACTCAAAGTGAAATTAAACTATTTAACAAACAAATATTCACTTAAACCAAATTAATTCAACCCAACTCCTAAAAATTTGCCTAACATGATTAATTAATTTTTCTATTTAGGCCAAACCAAATTTTATCAAATTAAAATATCTTGACTTCAATTAAATTAACTTAAATTTCACTCAAATATATTTTATCACCAAATTAAACTAAAATGTGATTAAACCCAATTTTATCTTTCTTAAATCTAAGCATGCATTCTAAGGTGATTTTCAAGATACAAATAAATCACATCACACCACACGCCGATGTACGAGGAAAACCCAAATGGAAAAAACCTTAGACGGCCCTGGCCTAACAAATCCACTAAGTATGGAATTACAATTACAAGGCAGTAGACTTACACCAACAACTTGACTCCGTCCAAGCCTTGGCGCTCCTTCTTGTAAACACATCTGCCTAGTCGATAATCACGGACTCCTCCGCAGTCTCGAAATCCACCGATGGGGCTCTAGTCACCGTCACCCTCACGCGAAGCCTTTCTTCGAGTGGGAACACCGCAGCATGAAAAACAAACTCCTTTTGGGGGTGGAGAAGAACCCAAACTCTCTTCTTGATCGTGTAGAGAAAACCTGGTGCCAAACAACTCTCCAAGCACAATGTATATATATGAAGGTTTGAAATTAAACAAAGATATGGGTGTATGTCTTTTGGTAGAATTTAATCTATGCAAACAAAAACATAAAGCTTGAACTTTTGATGCTAATTTTTTTTTACTCTCAAAATCTAGATGATAGTATATCAAAAGTTAGGTTAGAAAAGGTCTTTCCCGCACTTTGTAATCAGGTAAAAAGTTAGTGGACAAGTGGACAAGTGGGAAAGTGGGTGGTTGAAAATAAAAAAACTGTTAAAAATTTTCAAAATCCGCCCAGGTCTTTCAAACGAGGTCGTTCGAACGACTTTTCCAACGAGACATACTCTGAAATGTCGTTAGAAGAGAAAGTAAAATCTCGTTCGAATGACCTTTATAAACGAGAATGCTTCTGAAATCTCGTTGGCAAACTCGTTCGACTCGTTTGAACGACAAGTCGAACGAAAAAACATAAACTTTTATTTTACGTTTTTAAGCCCAAAACTTTTATACAAAGTTCTAAAATATTTTTTTGAAAATAAAAGTCGTTTAAACTAAATTAACACCCTATAAAAATACTTCAAGTCTCCTATATATATATATATTAAATACATCCATACCTTTTGGAGACATTGATTTGTAGTAGAGATTTGCTTTTTGACATTAAAGATAAATTTATATGTTTTTGCTCAATTCATTTTTTTTAAAATTAAACATTCTCACTTGTTAATCATTTTGAGTTTTTTACTTATAAGGTGATTTGGAGCTAAATTTGCTTGAGCTCACGGAAGATATCATATAATTGAATAACAAGGAGAGTAGTTCATCGAATGCTATCAATGTTAATACATACTATTATTTATGTTTTACTTTCACTTGTATTACAAAATTATTTTATTTTAATGATTATATTTTTTCCACATGGATGATATTTGTGTATGATGAAGGGAGAAAGAATGATGTAAGAAGAGGAGTGATCTTTTGAAGATTATTTGAATTTATTAGTTATGATCTTAGCTAAAAAACTATATTTTCGGTACCTTTTTAAATTTGTGAATTGTAATCTCATTAACAACTTTAAGTTGTATTTGAAATATTTTGAAATTTTTGGTGGTTAAGATTATATAATTATTAGTTGTTCATACTTATTAGTGGTTTGAATTTTTTTAGGGGAAAACTAAAAGCATAATTTATAAAAAAAAATATACTATAATATGCTACTTTAGTTAGAAATTTTCTATGGTATTTTTTTATGGGGGATAGTAGATAAAAATCTTCTATGAGCAATTATTTTTATGATATGATTAATTTTTAGTGCACTTAAAAGCATATATTAGAAAATTTTTGCTATAAATTTTGTCGTGTCAATCATGTCATGTCGTGCCAATCGTGTCTTTTTAATCGGGTTTAATCATATCAAAATTATAAATCCGGTCAATCGTGTCGTGTCGTGTTAGAAGTGGGTAGTGTTCGTGTTGTAAAAATTTACATGACATCGTGTCATATCGTGTTCTTGTCACTAAAAATTATTTTTTGTCGTGTTGTGTCGGTCGAGAACCCGACCCAATAACACGATTTGCCACCCCTAGCTCTCGTAACCATGATTCTTATTTCAAAACGAATTCACACGTCTTTACTCAAAAGTAAACATCATAAATGATTTTGAGAATAAAAACCCAACAAGAACATAGTCCTCGTTGTTGTCTAAATTCTTGAAGATCGTCTACATAACCGAATTGTACACTATCAACATAACGACATCAACAAGACATAAATATTCATCACCCCAAAGTTCAAGCCACACAATGAGGTAGTACATATGGGAAAAAATATTTTTTAAAATATAAAAATCAATTTTACTTTGGTGAATTTTTAAAATATTTTTTTTTGAATTTTTAAAGGGATTTTTATAAGTTTTTAATTTTCAGTAATTTTAATGACATTATTTTAGAGGCACTTGAAAATGTCACTAATAAATTTACAAGCTATAGGTGCTTTTCAAAAAATCCATTAGTGCACACTGTGACTGAATAACGTCCAAGACACGTGTTTTTTGAAGTCATGAGTGTAGATTGGTGTAGCATGACCGCGATATGTATAGCCGCCATTTTAGCCATGGCTCATGCGATATAGCGGGGTTGATCGTGGATGTTTACAAGTGAGTCATTTTTCCTTGGCCAATAAGTTTTTTTTATTTAAATTCATATTTTTTAATTGGTTGTTTAGTTGTATAAACGAAATGAACTATCTTCAATTTATCTTCTAATATTTATTTAAAGAGAGTTTTTACGAGCTCTTCTTTTTATTTTTTTTGCATAAAACCTTTTGTGAGTTTTAGTCCCAAAACTCCCAAGAACATTGCTTGGTATTTTTCTCATTTTAAATATTTTGGAAGAACCTTTTGCACAATAAATCTCATATTTTAATGCTGTCTTCTAAAACATAATTTCCCAAGACTTTATTATAAAAATCCGTGGAAGGTTGGCTTTGGTTGTGATCAAGGCTTGGGGAGATTATTGAGATCGGTGAGTCGATTGACTTGGGTTACGATCCAAGGCACATATGTGAGACTGGTGAACCACGAATCAAAGATGTAGTAGAGATTCATAAAGACCCATCTATTTCATAGATTGGTGGATACCAAGGCCCGATGGTCATGACTGTTAAGTTAAAGTTGCGGTGGAGATCGATAGAACTAACACAACGGAGGTTGAAGGTTCGAAACTACAACAATTTATTGTTGCGGTAGAATCAAGGATTGTAAGTCGTGTATGTGAGTTTGTAATCCTTGAAACGTTTTGTACTAGTGGACTTGTGTGTGAGGTGGGAGCATGTTGTTTATTCAGAGAGAATTTTCACGTTAAATGACCGTGTCCCTATTTGTGTGATTGCATTTATTTTATGCCATTGTTAATTGCTATCACATCATATGAATTTTGGACCTAATGGTAAATTATTAAATTGGCTTAATTAATTTGATTATAAAAAAATTAAATCGGTTATTTAATTTGCACTATATTTACTTTGTTTTAATTCATTTGAATTGAATTAATATGGTGACTTTAGATATATAATTAAGCTGGAGTAAAGTTAAAAATAATTAATTTGAGATTAATTTAAGGGTAAATTATACCGAACTCCCTTGAACTATAACGGTTTTGCATATGCCCCCTAGTCTAATAATTTCGATAAAGAACCCCCTAAACTAATGAATTTTGACACCTAACAAATTTTCATTGAAAATGAGTTAGTAAAAACATTATTTTATTCCATAAAAATTTAAAAAATTTATGTAAATTTTTAGTGTCAACTTTTAATAGTTTAGGTGGCTAATTGTCATGTTTTTTAAATTATGGGGCTATTTACAAAACCGCTATAGTTCAGGGGTTTGGTATAATTTACCCTTAATTTATTGAGCCATAGAGAGACCCGTGCTTTTTGAGCATATTTATATTCATATTTTGTAGTCTAACTTCATAATTCTATATTTTAGAGTTGTATTTCCAAAGCTAAAGTTCACAATGAATGTTTCAAAATGCAATTTAGTAGTGCAACTTCATAATGAGAAATTGTTAAATTAATTCATTCTCAAAGTTGAATTCTAAAACATAACACAAATCATACTTTGGTTTTCATTCTTTCCAGTAGTATCACGTAGATTTTCTGTATATCGACCTGAAAAAAATGTACCATCTGAAAATAAAATCAGTCAAAGAAACTTGAAACCACGGATACATGCTACTAATGAAACAAAAAACCCTTTGAACCTTTTTGTTGAAAAATTCCAACTTAATTCAACAACAATTTAAAGACTTATTGTCTTCACAACATCAGTGTACTACCTATGTTGATCAAATGAAAGACATGTATCACCATATAACTACGCCCATGCCTTTTCAACACCCAACTAATCAGCATGATAAGACATTTGTATTCAATAATTAGAATTTAATTCATGCATAACATCGCAAGGTCTAGTTAAAGGTTTTGAATGTATATCACCCACAATAAACTCTGCAACTAACGCTGATGTAACCTTACAACTCTTTTCAGTGCGCACAATAAATTCGTAAGTATGATCATCACCATTGCAAATCCTTGTAATAAAAAACCATTACAATGTTTAATACAAGCGCGAATGAGCCATTTACAACCAAAATGCTTTCTTTGAACACTTTTCAGTCTCCTATATTTTCATTCTTCATATATCCAAAATCAAATCCAACGTCAATAGCATAATTCCATCTAAAATTGCCTTGCACCACTTTCAAATATCTAACCAACTCCTATAATTAACTCTAACCAACCAATTGACATTAATAATGTCCTTTTTTGCAACGTATAACAATTGGATTGCATTTCTTGATCCTTGTCGACATAATGTAATTCATCGTTGGAAGAGTTATAAGCTTCGACAGATTCTGAATTAGACTCATGCCTTTTAAGACTCATTATTATATTAAACATGTTTGCATTATAAGCTAATAATTTCACATGTTTGTCACTAAGAACATATTAATTAAAAGTGCTAGATAAAAACTTAAAATGGAATGGTACTCAATCGCGTAACACGAATTTAAAAATATATATTAAAAGATCATATTAAAGGCGATTTTAGCTACCAACATGACGAGAAATCTTGTTGGTTTTACAACCTTGTATTCATATTTGGAGCTTGTTTTAGAGTTTTGGAAAGAAAAGAAAGGAAATAAAAGTTTTATTAGGAGAGAAATGAAAAGAAGAAAACATTAATAAGAGAGAAGAGAAAAGAAGATAAATTAATAGTCTTTCCTTTATTTGAGAATTTAAATAGAAGATAAAATAACTTTATTCTTGTTGTTTGACAGTTATGAGGAAAAGAAAATTTTAAGGAGAATAAGGTATAATTTATTAAAAAACTTTGATTTCTCTAAAAAAAATTCGATTTAAAAAAAAGTTTTGTATAAAAGGAAAGAGAGTTTTTAAATTTTTTTTTTTTTTTTCTCGTTTTAAATTTCCAAATAAGAAAAAAACATTTTCTTTGGTATTTTAATTTATGGAGGAAATAAAAAAAATACATTTTTTCTTTTATCTCAAATCATTATACCTACCCGATAGAACTTCCAAACGACCAATAAGAATTTGAATGCGACCACTTTCTCATTCTCAACCATTGCTCGCACTTGCCAAATAGTCCCTTCTCCAAACCATAACGGATTTGGAAAAGTATGACGACGATTAACTCAGGCAATCCAGCGTTGAATCTGGATGTAGACAGTCCTGATCAGCCGGGTCTGGAGTTAGCTGAGTTCGGAGCCGGGTGCTTCTGGGGAGTAGAGCTAGCATTCCAGCGAGTCCATGGGGTTGTGAAGACGGAAGTTGGCTACTCTCAAGGTCACGTCCCCGATCCAAACTACAAACTGGTCTGCACCGGATCCACCAACCATGTCGAGGTGGTTCGGGTCCACTTCGACCCCTCTGTTTGCCCCTACACCAACCTCCTCTCTCTCTTCTGGTCCCGTCATGACCCTACTACCCTCAATCGTCAGGTAGCTATATTTTTAAAACTTATATTACATGCTGTTTGTGTTCTATTCTACATGCTCATTTTATTCAACTCGACTCCCTCACGTGTATTAATATTTGAATTGCCTACATCCAAATTAAGTTTAAAGGAACGTTTAAACTCGGTCTAGGTCAATTCTTGAATTTAAGGTTGGGCTTATGTCAAAATAAGTAAAAAGTGCTGTTCTGTTGACCATTTCATGCAATAATATTGGCTAACTTTCCATCAAAGGACACCTTTGTTGTACAATTTATGCTCAATAGCATTAGCAATAAATATGTAAGGCAGTATGGTCTAATTAAGGTTTAGTCCTTTAAAATGTTTCATTTATTGTCCAAGTAGCTATTTTGCAAGATAAATAAATTTGTTACGGAATGTAAATGAAAATTAATTATAATTGTTGAAAAATATATGTATATATCATTTAATTTAATATATAATATATAATAAATAATAAATAAATTAATAGCCGCTTTGGTGCCTCTCCCGCATTTATATTTTTTTGAAAATTAACGCACTCGCGCATTCGCACCTGCACTCGCACCCGCTTTGCATCGCGCACTTGTGACTTAGCTAAACACTACTCTTAAATATATGTTGGACTAAAAATTTAACAAAAAATATATCATGGGCCTTTTGTTAAATTTCTCATAAATTTAATGTAAGATGGTTTACAAGTAGATTAGTAGGAGAGGGTTGATACTATCTATGCATTATCTCAAGCGCATTTTCATATTCTCCTTTGATGAATGTATGCTTTATTAGTAAGATCAACTAAATACAACACCAGGACCCAAAAGTGAATCTGAAATGACAATCACCTGCTGAAATAATCAGTAGCTAAATCTCCGCAGCTAAAAGATAATTGTAATTTAGCTGCTGGAATAATCTGTAAGTTACTGCATATGTTAGTTCACTAGCACAAAATTTTTGTTAGTTTATATCCTTTCAAACATTAATTAGAGTTCACTTTCAATGATATGTTCATGTCCTAGCGTGGTGACGTGGGCACACAGTACCGGTCAGGGATATACTATTACAATGAGGCGCAGGCTCATTTAGCACAGAAATCAATGGAAGCAAAGCAACAGGAGTTGAAAGATCAGAAGATTGTGACAGAGATTCTTCCAGCAAAGACATTTTATAGAGCAGAGGAGTACCACCAGCAATACTTGGAAAAAGGTGGAGGCCAAGGCTCTAAACAATCAGCCGCAAAGGGATGCAATGACCCCATCAGATGCTATGGTTAACAAAGTACGTATGATAAATGATTCGATATCAGCTTGTTTTCTTGTTTCAATAATCGTTGTGTTTGTTGCATGATCTGTTCAGTTAAAAAAGGTTCATCTCAACCATCTCTGCCTAGACGAAAAGGCTTTGCTTCGTGGCCATATGTGTTATTATTATAACTTTGTTTCAGAACAGAGTATAGCTGGAAATTCATGAATCTTAAAGTGTGTTTATTTGGGCAGAAGTATGAATAAATAAATTGCTTGTTTCTATTTGAACTATTTATATCATCTGACCTTGCAAATCCTTGCTTTCCACATAAAAAGGCAGCTCGTTTTATATTGATTAATAAAAAAGGCTGTTTTCCTTAATTCTTCCAAAACTTAGATGGAAGACCTTGTTTAAAGCTTAGTTGGATCATACTTGATATATATGTGGAACTTCAATGAAAACAATGTTAGTTGAATTGAAGTTTGTCTTTTTTGTCTCAACCTTTTCAATTTTTAAAAAGAAATATTTATTTCATCCTCATTCTCCAAACAGTTCTTATCTAATACATTAGATGGCATTGCCTCAAATTTATGGTATAAAGTCAATCCATGAGCAATGAGAAATAAGTAAAGTAAATGGTAATGTGAATGACGTTTAGAGTTCATCCTTGGGAGAGGATGTAGGAGGTTTTATAGGGTTAGTTGAGGAAGTCTTGATCGGATATGAAGCTTCCATTGCTATACCACACAGTCCTTTTTTCGAAGATATACCACGCTGCATCCTAATATAACCCTTCTCTCCCCATTCGGGTCCCCATGAGTTTTTCACTATCCAGTATTTAGTCCTGCCTACGGTTGTCCCATAGCCGACGATTGCCACCCCATGATTAAGCTCTGTGCCACAGTCTCCTGTAAATACTCCCTGTCATACACATTAAAACTCAGAAATGATCCATAATTGTTCATATCAATTTTCCCGGTTTGATAAATTTTCACTAAGAATTGTTTAATGGATGTAAAATCTGAAACAAGTACAAGCCTGTTTTCTTGATTCAAATTAGAGTTTACCTCGGAGTAGAACTGGAAATCAGAACCCCCAGCGTCAATAGCAACAGATATAGGTTGATTAGCTGCCGCTTTCAGTAGTGCATTCTCATCATTAACAGGCACATTTTCATGTCCATTAATGGACACTGCTGGAGAGTTCTCCTGCACGAATATCCCAATAATATCATTATAATTTTTTTTAATAACAAATTCTAATTAAACATTTGTTCCACATGGATGTTGCATGGTATAATTTACCTTTGAAACATCACAAGTTCCATCTTCAGCATTGTAAGGGTAGTTGTTTTCTGTTGTTATCCCCCCCTTCTTCTTGATGAAGTCGAATGCTAGGTCCATTAACCCTCCATTACAACCTTCATTTTGGTTATTGTCGCAGTCAACAAGCTCTTGTTCGGATAGAGAAACTAACTTGTTTGTTTTGATCTGGTTTATTCCTTCAACTCCCACAACTGTCGAAAATGCCCAGCAACTCCCTGTAACAAGAAAAGTTAAACGGTAAAACATGTGCATGCCTGATATGTTTTCTACTACATGCCCTTGTTATATATGAATATGTACTAGCAAAGACTCATGTCACTATTTATGACCATGTTCATGCCTACACCACTATCCGTGCCTACAAAACAGTCTGTGGCTGACATTGCCTGTGGCCAGTTTATAATTTTTGAAGGGATATATTCATTTGGGCTGTAGTAGTTGTGCATATATCTAGTCGGGGGTGTCCAATGTTTTGCTTTATTTGAACGTCGGGGTCAATCTTCACTTTTTGCGACTCTTCGCAAAAATTGAAATTGGACCACAAAGTGCAAAATTGCATAGTGCAAAGTGCGAGAATGAAAATGGACCATAGGCTAAAATTTCTCATAACTACTGGACCGCATACTAAAAATACACATAACTACTTGATCCATGACAAAAAAATACACAACTATTGGACACTCTTTTTTGAATCCAACTTGCAATATTATTAAGGATGTGTGTTTAGCCTTACCACACTGGCCTTGATCCTTGACAGCAGTTACAGCCCCTTTCTTCCTCCAATCAATATAGGTAGGGACTCTATCTATGTTCTCATACATGAAAGTTCCATTCCCGATCGGTTTCCCTTGGAGCATTCGGTGATGGCTGACCTTTGAGCCAGCATAACTGCTTTTGAATTCATGGTTAGCCATGTCTGCAAACTTGTTCAACTTCAACTTGTAAGGCTTATCAATCTTGTTGGTTTTGTGAACATGTTGAACATTTGCTTTGAAAACATTGAACCGCTTGTGCTTCTCATCAAGACTCCTAGAGATCGTGTGGTGGCTTGTCCATCTCTCGTACAAATCCCACAAGCTCTCTTCTGTCTCCAATTCCTTCTCGTGGAAATCGAAACTCTCTCCGAGCCCAAGAACCAAAGCCAGAGAGATAAAAACAAGAACAAACTTCTTTAATTCCATTGATGGGGTTTGTATTGAGATGGGAATTTGAAGACTATATGGGAGTTCTTTATATAGAAGGGAATGAAATAGATAGAGTTGGAGGTTGAGCAAGAGTACAGTTAATAATAAATGATGGTGACTGGAGGTAGCTTATGGGAAAGAACAATCAACAATAACGGATGTAGAATGAGCAAGAGAGGGAATGAAAATTATGGAGAACTATACGTGTGATGTGATGCATTCAAGGTCTTTCATTGATAAGGTTATTTTGTTTACCCACTCATCAACTATAACTATGGAAAAGAGGAGGAAAAGATAAAAAAAAAAGGGAAAAAACTTTCTTAGGAAGTTTGAAGTGAACAGTTGTGTTGGAATTGGTGCCCAACACGTTATTGTGTTATCACCGGGACAGAAAGTTAAGGGAAGGGTGACGAGCATTGGTTATGTTGTTAGACACTTTAGGCCACGATTTCTTGCAAGTGAGAGATAAAAGTCCTTAGAAAAATAACTGCTTTTTTCTGTTACTTAGGAAAGTATACTTCGAAATCCGTTGGAAAGAGAGGGCCAAAAAATCTCGACTTAGAATTGAATCTACACTTGTAAGGACATTAAGTTTTGATGTAAAAAAATGGGATCTTAAGTATTTAGTCTTATTTAGTCCTAAATATGTTTTTTGAGAGAGGCTTTTAAGAATAAAGGGAATACATCTGTGCTTACAGCGTCTCTTATGGTTGTTTGTAATATAAACATCTATTTTATGTAAACTATATACATTCTTAAAAAGGATGTTTACTCTAGTGCCAAGGAGTGTGGACACCTAATCTGAAAATATGTGTATTTTGAACTCTTAATATTCAAAATTCCATTTTCATTTAGGCTGCGTTTGTTTGTCAGAAAAGGAAAGAAAAAGTGAAAAGAAAATAACTTTCTTTCACTTTTTGTTGAGTTTGGTTAGCAGGAAAGTTGTGCGGAAATGATCCTAAAATTTTTCCACAGGAAAAACTTTTTCACAAAACACATCTTACCAAAGACATAGGATTTTGCAGGAAAGTTCAAAGAAAGTTGATATATTACCATGTAGATTATTATTATTATTATTATTATTATTATTGTTGTTGTTGTTGTTGTTGTTGTTATTACAATTAGTACTACAATATTTACCATTAAATATTCACAATAATACCCAATATATGGATATTTTTACAAATTCAATGTTCAATTTTTTATATTCATATTTACTAATGTTTGAGTTAAATGAATGTTTATTATATAAATCATATTTTCTGGCAATTTAAATAATAAATATATAGTACTTATATTTATTGTAAAATAATATATATATATATATATATATATATATATATATATATATATATATATATATATATAGTTTTTTATTTTTTGTTTAAAATATTCTTGCAGTTTTCGCAAGTTAACCAAACACACACAAGTTAATAATTTTCCTTTACTTTTTTCGGGAATCATTTTCCTGCTTAACTTTTTTGACAAACAAACGAAACCTTTGGTTTCTTACTCGTCACTCTAATTTTCTCAAAAGAGACCGTTAGAGCAAAAATTAATAAAGAAAATATTTTTTTTGTGAAACTCTCTTTATGTATAGGTAAATATTTCAAGGGCACCATTGAATATATATATATATATCTATATAATATGGGACAATGTTATTATGAATAGTAACTCATGCATGATAAACATGTATGATAAGCATGCATGACATTTTATGTGTTGTATGCTTGCATGCATACATATGCATATATGCTTGCATACATACATAGATTATTATTTTATTATTTTTTTAATAAAATATTTTTTAAAAAAATAATATATTTTTTAAATATTAAAAAAAAAATTATTATATTAAAAAAAAAGGGTTATTATGGGTTGAGTTTTATCACGGGGGCAAATTTATCGCCGTTCCCTCGGGCACGGGCATCCACTAGTATATATATATAGGGAGAGGTTCAGAAGCGAACATAAAAGACGAACAATTTAATGAATTTTAACAAAAAACACCTAAATACCAAATCAATTTTAATTCCTTTGTTGTAATTGGTCCGCGCTACCGGCAACGGATACACGTATTTTTTAATATACCCGTGTGACACACGTGTCCGTTGCCGCTGGGGCTGACCAATTACAACATAAGAATTAAAATTGATTGGATGTTAGGTGTTTTTTGTTAAGGGCATTAAAATGTTCATCTTCCATTTTTTAAATAGTAAAAAAAATATTTTTGGGTTGATTTTTTTTATATGATTTTTAAACAGTTCAGTAGCACCACAAAAAAAAAAATTCAACTTAAAATGATTTTTTTTGCTATTTTAATAAAATTTGTCAAATTTTGTCAGTGTTTAAAGATTTTATTAAAATAGCAAAAAAAATCATTTTAAGTTGAATTTTTTTATCGTCCTACTGAAAGATTTAAAAACAAAACAAAAAAAAAAATTAGTCAAAAAATATTTTTTTTACTATTTTATCAAAAAAAATTTGCGCCAGCGGTACGCAATCTAGGACCATAAAAAAAGCATGCATGAGAATCCTGAATGAGGACCATTTTTTTAAAATAGTAAAAAAATATTTTTGGGCTAATTTTTTTTAATGATTTTGAAACATTTCAATAGGACCATAAAAAAATAATCAGCTCAAAATGATTTTTTTTGCTATTTTAAAAAAATCGGTCAAACTTTGTCAGTTTTTAAGTTGTTAAAAACTGACGAAGTTTGACTGATTTTTTTTAAATAGTAAAAAAAATCATTTTGAGCTGATTTTTTTTATATGGTCCTATTGAAACGTTTAAAAACTATATAAAAAAAATTAGCCCCAAAATATTTTTTTTACTATTTTATCAAAATTGGTCCGCGTCAGCGGTATGCAAACAGAGGTCCTCATGAGATCCTCTCTCTCTCTCTCTCTCTCTCTCTCTCTCTCTATATATATATATATATATATATATATATATATATATATATATATATATATATATATATATATATATATATATATATATATATATATATATATATATATATATATATATTGTGGAGACAAGGATTGTGCAACACAAATAAATATGAGAAAAGTAATGACCAAGAAAGAACAAAGAAAATAAAACGCCAATCACACAACAACGGATGTATGTGGTTCAGCAAAGATGTGCCTACGTCCACGGTGGTGCAGTCAGTATTATTTCTCAATATTCTGGAGAATGAGTACAGAGAATACAACTTGTCCTTTGCCCCTGCCCTAGGGTTTAATTTATATATGTGTATGTTAGTTAGTGGAGATGATGAGTTCCTCCTTATTAGCCATCTTCCCTATAACTTCCCTCCATGGGATCGTGCTCCCCTATAATTTCCCTTCATGGGATCGTGGGGAAATCGGATCAATACAAAAGGTGTGGGGCCTGGAGTTTGGGCCGCTGGGGCTGGGCTACTCGTCCAGGCCTATAATACTAAATTCCGGGTACCCACACCGAGTTTACCATCGAATGCCAAATTCTTAATTTAACCCCTTTAAATCAACAATTTAACAGATTATTCAACCACCCCAATAATTCAAATCATACGAATATATCCATAGTCGATACGTACATGAAAACTATAGGCCAACAAATCATAATACTATGCCCCGAGCCCAAAATTCCTGACCAATTATACAAAATCTTAACTTGGCCATATCTGGTACCAACGGTCGGTCACCATATCGAAGACCCATATCGATGACCAGGGACCGATTGATCGGTCACCACAGATCTCTTAAAATTCCTTTTTATTACAGGATTCACCATCTTTAATCCCTATTTTTCTCTCTCCAACCTCCATTAATGAAACCAAAACCTTAATCTACGAACCCAACCAACATTGAAATGATAAAAAAAAATGCATCATAAACACAATTAGAACCTATATCCATCATTAAATCCTAATTCTACCACAAGATTTCAAGTAAAATTTCCATTTCTATTCAAGAACACTAAATCTATCCAGTTCTACAAATTTTCATTGATTGATTCCATTAAACATAGGATTTTATATGATTATCAACATAAAACATATTCAACTCATTATCTATTAGTTTTAATCAAAGTTCATAAAGAAATTAATCACTATAAGAGTAAAATCAACCTATTTAACATCTAGATTAGGTTAATTATCTCCTGGAGCCCGTCCTTCAGCTTGGCCACCAGCTCGGACTGATCCTTATATTTTTGGTTCCTTGACTTAGCAAACTTGCAAAGTCTAGCAAAGGCCTGGCGAATTTCAGGGCTTGCATTAGGACCAAGAGTCCTACCCAGTTAGGAGGTAACAGGAATATAGTCATCAACATCAACCAAGCTACAGTAGAAAGCTGGAAACTATTCGTTGATGGAGCCTCCAACTCAAAGGGGGCAGGGGTAGGAATTGTTCTCATCACTCCAGAAAACACAGTCCTTGAGCAAGGAATCAGGCTGGGATTTGCAGCCTCCAACAACGAAGCAGAATACGAAGCCCTAATAGCAGGTTTCCAAAAAGCGCAAACTCTGGGAGCAAAGCGTTTGCAGGTATTCGGCGATTCGTAACTAGTTTCCAACCAGATAAGTGGAGACTATAACGCAAAGGATGAAAGAATGGCAGCCTACCTCTCCTTGGTGAAAAACTTAATGACGAGCTTTGAAGAGATCAACATCCAGCAGTTTCCCAGGGGGCAAAACAGCCACGCTGATGCGTTAGCAGCCCTGAGTTCGGCAGTTGATTCTAGCCTTAAAAGGGTTATCCCTATCGATTTCCTCAGTTGCCCAAGCATTTACCCCAACTGCGAGCTGCCAAACGCGGAACCGATACTCCAATTGGAATCAACCCCCAGCTGGATGGATCCCTTGAAGGACTATTTAAAGGACGGAACGCTTCCAGTGGACAAGAGAACTGCCCACCAGATAAGGGTCAAAGCTGCTCGCTTTCACTTATCCACAGGAGGCGACTTGTATAAAAGATCTTTCTCCGGTCCCTACCTTAGATGCGTCCACCCAGGCGATGTCAAGGCAGTGCTTCACGAGCTTCATGAAGGAATCTGTGGAAGTCATGTCGGAGGAAGGTCTCTAGCCTTCCGAGCAATGAAGGAAGGCTATTGGTGGCCATACATGCAAAAGGACTCCGCAGTATATGTCCGCAAATGCCTGAAATGCCAACTTCACGCTCCTATGGTCCACTAGCCCGCCAGCGAATTAAAATCCCTGACCAACCCCTAGCCTTTCGCCCAATGGGGAATGGACATCGTGGGACCACTGTCCACCGCTGCCGGCAATCGCAAATACCTGTTGGTTGCAAGTGACTACTTTACCAAGTGGATCGAGGCAGAACCACTGGCGAACATCCGAGATGCTGACATGATAAGGTTCGTATGGAGGAATATAATCACTCGATTCGGAATCCCCAGAACCATCATCACTGACAATGGAACACAGTTCGAGAGTGGCCCTTTTCAGGACTTCTGCAACGAACACGGGATCAGGCACCACTTCAGCTCGGTGGCCTACCCTCAAAGCAACGGACAAGCTGAAGCTTCCAACAAAACAGTGATCGCTGGATTGAAGAAGCGGTTAGAGCGAGCCAAAGGCGCATGGGCAACCGAGCTACCGCATATCCTATGGGCATATAGAACGACTCCTAGGCGAGCAACAGGAGAAACGCCATTCTCACTAACATATGGTATGGAGGCAGTCATCCCACTAGAAGCGGGATTGCCAACAATGAGATCCGACCTTGTGGAACAAGGCCAGAACGATGAGGCTTTGCTCGCTGAACTCGACCTGGTTGACGAGCGCAGGGAACTTGCCCTAGTGAAACTAGCGAGCTATCAGCAACAGCTCGCGAAGCACTACAGCAAAAAGGGTCAACCCGAGGAGATTCAAAGTTGGGGACTATGCTCTAAGAAAGGTCCTGGGCAACACAGTGAAGCCATCAGACGGTAAGCTGGGCCCAAACTGGGAAGGACCTTATAAGATAATTAGAGACGACCTGCAAGGTGCTTATCATTTGGAAACGAGGGAGGGCAGGGAGATACCACGAGCATGGAACGCAGCTAATCTCAAGAAATTCTATTTTTAGGAATTCTATTATTAAATCTTTTATTGTATTCGTTATGTGAAAGGACAGTTCATTTCCCATTTCACTAATGAAAATCTCTCAGTTGATCACTCCCTAATTAGTAACAGTTATATTTTATTACACATCCCTTCCAAATCACAGGCATAATGGTCGACATAGCAGGGGAACACCCCTCCTCAGGTCATCGTCATGAAGCACGACAGACCTCTTAGCATTGCCCCTGGCAATATATGAAGCCCTACAGAGTATTCTTAGGCATCAAACCTACTTTGGCTAAATAAAATCCTGATCGGATGAAGACATCCAATACCAGGTGTGTCCTCGCCAATTGCCCTACTTAGCCTCAGGGAGTGTGACGACACAACCTAAAAGGTAAAGTGAGGGCACAATGGTATTCTTGCATTATACTGGACTGGGGGGACACTCGCATGACAAAATAAAAAGGATTATGAAGCAGCCCTATCAATTAGCAACCTCGGGTGGCCCAGAGGTGGATGGTCTCTTGTCCTTATCAGCATCAGCAGGGGCATTACCCTCTGCAGGGGTGTCCTCAGTCCTCTCAACCAAAGGAGCGTCAACAGGAGTCGCCTGAAAGACAGGATCAGTGCCTTCAGCAGTTGGGGCAGGGTCCTCATCTACGACTAGCTTCGGCCCCGGATCGTGCTCGTCAAAGAGTGGGGATGCAACATCCACCCCAGCAGTCACGAGAGCCTTATTCCACCCTTTCTTGAAGTTCAGACGGCTGATATAGCCTATCTGAACTTCAGCGTCCTCATACGCAGCAGTCCAGCCAGAGTTGTACGAGTCCTCCTTAAGGGTGGCTGCCTGGACTTTCTCCGCCTCCAGTTGCTCGGCCAGAACCCTGTTCTTCTCTGCAAGGTCCAGCTTGCTCGTGCACACCAGATCATAAGCCTTCCTCAGCTCGCCCAGCTCCCTGACCGCATCATCTCTCTCGCGAGCAGAATTGACAAGGGCCAGGTCAGATGAAACTCGAGCTGCATCAGTAGCCTTCAGGTCGGCCTCCAGCTGAGAGCCCCTGGCTTCCAGAGTAGATTTTTGCTGTTCCAGCTCACCATTCCTCCTCACCAGCTCGTCGCGAGAGCGATAGAGCACAGGGAAGTCGGTCATAAACTGCAAAGAATAAAGAAGAAATCAAGAAGAAGAAACCATCGAGACTTGTTAAAAGAAATTGAGAATTAGAAGAGAACTTTACCAAGGCAAGCCTCTGGCTAGCTTGCAGAGCCAGTTGATCGGACCCCAACGCCCTCTGGCAATCCGCAGGAAGGACTGCTCTCTCGAGCAGCGCAGGGGCTAGCTGAGGAGAAATGGCCACCGAAGCCCCCTCAGGCAAGGCAGATACTGGGACCAGGGCTTGACCTGTTTTGGTCCTCGATTCCATCTTCCTCCTCTCCTCCTCCTTTTCTCTCCTCCTCCTTTTCTCTCTCCCTTCTCTTTCTCTCCTCCACTTTCTTCTTCTCCTCCACCTTCCTCCTCTCCTCGTCCTTTTTCCTCTCCCTCCCTCTCATCTGCTCTTCCTCTCTCCTCTTCTTCTCTTGCTCCTGAGAAGAAGGCCGAGAACCAGTAGCTATGACCCCAGATGCAGACTTCAGTTTCTTGGACCTCTGTGCAAGAAGCACGTCATCATCATCGTCATCATCTCTGATCAAATTCTTCCTGGGAGGCATCTCTTCACCAGAACTGTTGGAAGTGCTCGACGATCCTTGAGCTTCAGAATCCTCCTCAGAATTAGAAGAACTGCTACTGACAGAGCTCCCTCTACCAAGATTACCGACATGCTCACTTTCAGAGCTCCTCTCCTCTTCGTCCAACTGGATTAGCTCGGCAGTAGTCTCTTCGAAGGAAGCAAACTTTGGAACACTGTCCACAGGTCGTGCTATGAAGCTAGAGCCTACGTTCTTACACTCTAACAAGAAAGCAGCAGATCTGGGATGCTCGCCGTCACCCAAAGGCTCTCTGATGTTCCAAGCTTTAACCAACTCAGAAATTCGGACCTCGCTAAGAGCAGGCTCCAAGTTCCGCGACCTCGCTGTAAAAGAAAACGCAGAAAGGTGTTAGAAAAGTCATAAGTCAGCAGAGATTGAAGCAACAGTACAAATATCTACCTATATATTCTTCCCCATAAAAGGGAACAGTGAATCTTTCAGACCTTGATCCTTCAGATTGGGGAGAGAACTGCCAATTCCTAACAAGAAAACCTTCCTGCCAGTAGTCCTTATGGGAATCAGGTAGATTTACTATCAATACCCTATCAGGGCTCCTACCTTTGAGGTACAGGACACCTGAACTAGTTCGAGAGAAGGAGTAACAAAAGCAGACCTCGGCAAGCCCTAACCTTGTGCCATATAATTGATTTATCCTATGCACGCCGTTCACTATTTTCCATACATTGGGCGAACATTGTGCAGGTACAATACTAAAATAGCTAAAAAAATGCAAAAATAGATCATTAGGGGGAAAAGTAAGTCCCCCCTGGGAAAGCAACAAAGCATGAATCCAGTGGGCATCCTCTATATCCCTAACGTTCCTAGGAGGCGAGGCACAACACTCAATCTCCACCCACTCAGGAATGTTGTAGAATTTTCTAAATTCCGAGATTGACCTATTTCCAATCTTCGCCATTGGAAAATACAAGGAAAGCTACAAACCAAAGAGAAAATGCAAGGGCACGAGAGACTTACAAGACAGAAGATCAGGTCAAATGACGAAGAAGCAACGATAATGGAGATCGAAAGTAGAAGGTACGAAGCGCAAGAGTTCCCAGAAGATAGAAGAGTGCTGGAAAAGCTGAAACGACGAAAAGAAATGAGCCTTATTCCAACAAACCTTCAAAATCTAATCATATCGCACAGTAAGCGAAGCGTCTGCCGCCAGAAATTGACTCTACAGCTCCCGAGGAATCGCAACACGGCTACTATGGCTAATCATTTAAATCTGTTGGGCCCACATGCATGGCACAACACATTTAGGGGCAATTGTGGGTACCCGGAATTTAGTATTATAGGCCTGGACGAGTAGCCCAGCCCCAGCGGCCCAAAGTCCAGGCCCCTCACCTTTTGTATTGATCCGATTTCCCCACGACCCCATGAAGGGAAGTTATAGGGGAGCACGATCCCATGGAGGGAAGTTATAGGGAAGATGGCTAATAAGGAGGAACCCATCATCTCCACTAACTAACATACACATATATAAATTAAACCATAGGTCCGGGGCAAAGGACAAGTTGTATTCTCTGTACTCATTCTCCAGAATATTGAGAAATAATACTGACTGCACCACCGTGGACGTAGGCACATCTTTGCTGAACCACGTACATCCGTTGTTGTGTGATTGGCATTTTATTTTCTTTGTTCTTTCTTGGTCATTACTTCTCTCATATTTATTTGTGTTGCACAATCCTTGTCTCTACATATATATATATATATATATATATATATATATCAAGGTTCTAAAAAATGCAGGACGTGATCGAGGCGTGGAGGCGAAGCCTTAAGCTTTAGAACCCTAGGCGGGGGCATTAGGCGTAAAAATGCGTAAAAAGGCGTTTAGGCCTTCTTAATATATTTTAATATTTTTTTAACCACTATTAAAATACTAAAATTATACATATCATCAAAATATGTCTGAATATATGCAAATTAAAAGGGCATATACCAAATAGTCCCTCGAACTGTTTTTAATACACGTTTAGTCCAAGTCTTTTTATTTTGCACCAAAAAGTCCTTCACCATGCAAAAAAGGCTACAAAATAAAAGTCTTGGACTAAGTGTGTATTAAAAAGTATTTGAGGGACTTTTTGGTATTTGATCCAAATTAAAAGACTATTTAATTATTTTGTATGAGATAATGGTTCGGTTTGTAAAAAAATTCTTTAAAAGGCGATATCGTTTCACTAAAGCATTGTTATTTTTAGAAAAAGTGTCCCTTAAGGGTTTTACCAAGAATAAGGCGTAAAAAGGGTAAGGCGGGGCGTTTCTCCCAAGCCTCAACCCTAGGGGTGCCTAGGTTTTTTTTAGAACACCTCGAGGAAACGCTAATGCAACATCTCGAGGGAATGCCAAATTTGCTGTTCTAGTAAACATAAAGTCCTCACATTCTTCTATCCGTGGGACTTCTCGGTTCGACCACAAGGAGGTAATCATGAAGCTATGCTAGCCTCACCCTCTCAACCTCTAGTTGACACAAACATGTACATGGACTCAGGAGCAGCGACACACATGACCAACACAATAGGTTATCTTCATGAACTAAAACCTTACTACAAAAATAACTAGGTTCTCGTAGGAGATGGGTCACGCTTAGACATCACACACACTAGGCATAAAGTTGTAAAGGGTCTCAAACTAAATGATGTCCTGGTAGTACCTAAACTAAAGAAATCCCTCGTGTTAGTATCCCAACTTGCAAAAGAAAATGAATGTACTCTTGAATTTACTGATGCTACCTTTGTTGTTAAGGACAAGAGGACCAAGCAGGTGATGGCCAGAGGTACAAAGAAAGGTGCTCTATATGCTCTTAACGATGAGGTTGAAGCCATGAAAGCAGTTTGTGAAGACAAGGAGAGTGATAGCATTTGGCATCAGAGATTAGGGCACCCTAGCAACGAAACCTTGTTGTTACTAGCTAGAAATAAGTGTTTAATTGGAGTAAAAGACCCTCTGCGTGTGTTAGTTGTCAAATGGGCAAAAGTTGTAGGCTACCATTTAATTTGAATTAAAAAAATTCAAAAGAACCATTTGATAAGATTTTATATATATATATATATATATATATATATATATATATATAGAGAGAGAGAGAGAGAGAGAGAGAGAGAGAGAGGATCTCATGAGGCCCTCTGTTTACATACCGCTGACGCGGACCAATTTTGATAAAATAGTAAAAAAAATATTTATGAGCTAATTTTTTTATATAGTTTTTAAACATTTTAGTAGAGTCATATAAAAACAATCGGGTCAAAATGATTTTTTTTACTATTTGAAAAAAATCGATCAAACTTTGTTAGTTTTTAATAACTTAAAAACAATTTAAAAACTCACAAAGTTTGACTGATTTTTTTAAAATAGCAAAAATAATAATTTTGAGCTGATTATTTTTTTATGGTGCTATTGAAATGTTTAAAAATCATAAAAAAAAAAATCATCCATAAAATATTTTTTTTACTATTTTAAAAAAATGGTCCTCATTCGGGGTCCTCAAACTGGGATTTCACATGATCCTTTCCCTATATATATATATATATATATATATATATATATATATATATACTATGATGTATAATGTGTGATGTACATCATACATCACACCTAGTTCTAATCCATAAGAAACTTTTTTTTAAAATTTTTTTTTCTACTTAAATTAACCTTTCAATCAACACATGTGAAAAAAATAGGTCAAAATAAATTTTCCTAGCTATTTTTAAAAAAATCATAAAATTCGGTTGGTGCAGATCGTTATAATTAAGGTATTTTCAGTAGTTTTTTTTATTGGATTTTTTAAAAATAGTTAGAAATTGTAGTTTGACCTAATTGTTTGCACATGTGTTAATTGAAAGGTTAATTTCATGGGTAAAATAAAAAAAAATGAAAAAAAAGTTTTTTAGGGTCTGGGATTAGGTGGGATGTATGAGTGATGTACAAAATATAATGTATAGGAGCCTTCATTTCTCTCTCTCTCTCTCTCTCTTGAGAGAGATAGAGAGATAGAGAGAGAGAGAGAGTCAGACTCCTGTACATATCAAACGGTTGGTATGTACATGAGACTCTCACTATATATGTGTATATATATATAGGGAGAGGCTCAAATGAGGTCTTTAAATAAGATCCATAATAAGACAACTAATACCTTTAATAAAATTCTATTTTAGACCACGATACTTTTAGAAAATATTTTAGTGTATCAGAGATTTAAAACTTTAGAAAAAATTGCCAAATTCCAACTCAATCCCAATTCTAGTATTAGAGCCAAGACGCTCATTTTCGATCTATAGTAAAAAGACTTAAATGCCCTTGGAATTTATCCCATGCATTTACAAAGATATTTTTGGAACCAATCTAGACTACCAACCCATACTAATAACTGATTTAGATCCAAAAGGTTGCTTAACCTCACACATAGACGGTTGTTCACACGTTGAACATATCCTAGCTAAACATGCATATAATAGACAAGTCACTGCCAGTGCCATTAATAGTATATTAAACCCAAATAAGTGTATCCTTCTTATTTTAAGACAATTATTTAAAGATACTCAAATCCTAGAAACAAAGATAAAAATATCTCCAAAAGAATACAAGAAATAGATAGCCAAATCCCAATAGACCTTGTACAAGTACTACAATAAATAAATATTAAGACTAACCACATAGAAGTCCTTAACAATGACATTTTAGAAATTAAAACTTTGTCAAAAAATCAAGAAAGTTAGTTAATTAAACTCACCAAGGAACAAGCTAAACTTATTCCTAGATTAGACAATTATCTTCCTAATGAAAATAGTTAAATCAGACTGGAATGAGGTATCTGGAAACCTCTCCATTCAGACCCTGACAGATTTTTACTAAAGAATTATAGAAAAGATAAATGATGACAGATTTTATTATAAGATAAATGGAAATAAGATTGCTAATGCTGCTAGAGTATCAAGACTTATAATTGAGAGATTAAATTTAATCTCAACATCAATAGAAGCTACTCAAGACTACAATAGTAGCTTTGTTAAAGACTTACAATTACATTTAAAGGCTCAGACAAAAGGATTAACCACCTTCTATATAGACTTTGTTAAATTCCAACAAAATTTAGCAAATTATCTTAACAATATGAAAAGCCATAATCTATCCTAAATGGATAGTATTGTTAATGAACTTAGGGCCCGTTTGATAGAAAACTAGAAAAATGCAAATGATTTCAGGGCATTTGATTTCAAGGCAAACAATTCCAAGGCAAATGAATATTTTTCAACTTGTGTCTGTTTGATACAAGTTGGAAAATCATCAATTTTTTACATTTTCTATCAAACACAGAAGTTGGGAAATAGATTTAAATGTGAAAAATTTATTTATGGAATATATATATATCTGAATATATATATTATGTATATATTATTTGCGGAATATATATATATATATATTCGAATATATATATTATATTATTTGCAGAATATCCGTAAATAATATAATATGTAATAATATATATTATTATATATTATATTATTTACAGAATATATATTATTATATATTATATTTACGGAATAATAATATATATTATTTACGTAAATAATATAATATATAAATATATATTCGAATATATATATATATATATATATATATATATATATATATATATTATTAAATGAACAAAATATTAGTATATATACTAAATATATTATATATACTATTAAATGAACAAAATTATATATTATATATTCAATATATATATAATATATGTGTATATTCTATAATAAAATATATATTATTAAATGAACAAAATTATATAATATATATTCAATATATATATAATATTTGTGTATATTCTATAAATAATATATATTTAGTATATATATAATATATATACGAAATATTAATATATATTAAAATATATGAATTATATAAATTATATAAATGTATGAAATATATAAATATATGAAATATATATAAATATACGAAATATACGCAATATACATATATGTGCTAAAATATATAAAATATACAAATATATATATATATATATATATATATATATATATATATGTACGAAATATATATATTTACATATTTATTAACAATATATATTTATGAAATATATACAGTTTACAAAAAAAAAAATTGGTTTTGAGTGATTTGTCACCCAAAGGTGGCAAACAAAAACCTCTAACCCCCCCCCCCCCCCTAAAGAATTGAATTCCACCATAGGGTGGCAAATTGTGCTTAAGGGGTGTTGTACATAGAAAACAAATTCCAAGGCAAATTAAGGCTATCAAACAGCCTAAAAGCTGGAAAAGACCAGAATTTTCCAACTTTTCTGAATTTGTCTTGGAATTTGTTGGGTATCAAACGGACCCTTAGACTAAACATGGCCCAAGCAAAAAAAAATTGAAGAAATTATTGAAGGAATTAAGTTTATATATAATAAACATTCCCAAACAGAATTAGACTCTCCTTTTATTCTAACTCACTTAGATAAAATAGAAAAAATCGTAAAAGTCTTAGAAACTAGAATAACATAAAAAATGGTGCAACAACAAGAAAAAGATAATTACGTAAAATACTACATTGCAAACATTAGTAACGCTCTTAAGCATAATGGAGATATCTCTGAAAATGCTAGAAAAGAGAATAAAATCTTTAAAGAAGAAATCCTTAGACATATAAAAAGACAAAAGGATTACTCAGACTCTTTAGAAAGAATTGAGAAAAGACTTGAACAAAAATAGGTAACCACCTGTAAATTTAGAGAATCTCCTTATATAGAAACTAAGGAAAGAAAGACCATAACTAGAAGAATCATAAATGATGGATAAGATAAGACTAGTAAGATAGCAAGCCCTATCCCAAAATTGGACATAGTAATTTTATGCCCCAAAGACTTAAGGATTCATCCTCTAATGTTAGAACATGGTGGAAGGAAAGAAATTTCACCAATCCTCTTCAGTGGAAAGAATGGGGTGAAGTTGACTGGAAAATTGTAGAAGACTCCATACATAATGGACAACTTTCAACAGTAAGATACACATATTTATTTAAAGAAGGATCCACGCCCAAGACTCCTAATTATAACATGACTTATCATTGTAGAAATCACGTGTTAGACAAGTCCTATATTGAGCTTCAAGTTTTTGACTCAGAATGACTATAAGATCAAGAGGAATTGAGAGAAAATTGCAGGTCATAACCTTTGGACTCTTCCAAGAAAGAATTCGAGGATTACGTAGACATCAAAATAATATCAACATATTATGTTGTTTAATAGATAAAAGATGGACAGATTTTGAGTAAAGCCTTATTGAGATAGCCCAATTAGAAATGTCAGATAACATCGAATACTTCAATGTTATTCTAGCATTTAAAGTAACCGTAGACACAGCCAAACATTTTAAGTTAATTTTATATGCTAGTGGGTATGAAAACTATATTATCCCAGATGCTAATATAAATATACAGTTTCAATGCTATGTGAAATTTTTCCAATTCCCCTATGAAGGAATGCAGTCGGGAATTCCTAACGGTAGACTTAATGAAGATATATTAGTTAAAATCAATAATTCAGACTACAATCATAGTTACAATATTAGGAATATTGGACCTATGAAAGAAAAAGCTAAAACTCTTTGGAAATTTCCAGAATTTCAAGAAATTAAGACTATATAGAATAAACCTTTGTTTATTAATCAAGACGATGTCACTGAAAATGTAACTATCCTATTTGCCCCCCCTAAAATTACCAATAAGAATATCCACACTGAAGAAATTAGATTTAGAAATATGGGAGAAGCCATAATCAATAATCCTTCAGAAGGAGAATGTAGTATAAAAGCTAGCTCTAGTTTGTTAAGACAAGCTCCAATAATTAGACCTAGAAGAACATTTGAGCAAAAAGACTTAGTTAGAGAAAAAATTAGAATCCAAAACTTTGGACATGAACCCTCAGAATTGGATATGAAGACATTTAAAGAACATCTTAACAAAAGTAATTCTGTTAGGTTCCAAGAAATGGATAGATTTAATATGATATCCCATGACCATATATTAAAACTAAAAGAATCCAAGAATACTAAAGAACTTCTTACAAACTTAAGACTAATGGAAGAAGAGGAAGAAAGATTAATGCCAACTACACATGTAGGTCAATAAACAAGAGATAGGAACCAGTAGTAGGCTAAGTGATGCTCCTAGACTCTATAGTAAAGTAATAGGAATAAATATTCCTACTTATTCGAACACTGTGGTAAAAACTAAACCTGATTATATAAAAGACTTTCCAACTAGTGACAAGAGTTTTACTCCTGTTAAGACCTTGGCAAGTCAACCATAATTCCAATTGGGATATACCTTAATATAAACAATGTCAAAGATAGGAAGAAATCCTTAGATGAATGGCGTAATCAAATGAATATGTGTTTTGCATTTAATGAACAATGGGATGCAAGCTCATGTAAACAATACACTGAGCAATCCATTAGAGGCATTGCAAAAGATTACTTAGACAGTCTAAGACAAGCTATAGATGCAGAATCCCTAACTAAGATTGAGAAAATGAAAGAAAATTTAGAAGAAACATCAATTGAAGAATATATTCAATTATTTACTTCAGAATTCATTGGAGCTGGACATTTAGCTTAAATTAATGAACAAGATTTAGCAAAAACTAAGTCAGCTCTTCTTAGTATTTGCAAACTAGACAAGACTAATGAATATAACAATAATTATGAATAACTATATTACCAAATTAAAGAATTTGGTGATACCTTAGAAGATGAGTATTTTAGAAAGATACTAGTTATTGGACATATCCTAATTAATGAATATAGAAATTGGCCAGGAGTTGCTGAAATTGAGAATAACTCACTTGGTGAAAGAATCAATTTTGCCAAAGACTATCATAACTAAAAGACGAGATATAACTCGAGGAAAGTTGATTGAAGAAACTTTCAAACAGATTCCTCCAATTAAAAACGAAAGAGATGTTGCTCCAATCCAATGGGGATGTGGTAGTGAATCTAAGAAATTCAAAAAGAAACTAGATTGGAAACAAAAGAAGTTTAAGGCTAGGCCTTTAGGTTTTCCAAGCAAATATAGATTCAGACCATCTACTACCTTTAGAGAAAGAAACTCTAGAAGCAAGAGAAATAGATTTAACCAAAGAAGATATTTTAAAAAGAATACTAATAAACACAAGAAGGTTCCTAACTATAGGAAAGAAAAAGAAGTAGCTCAATCTAAGACTTCCACCAAAGAATGTTGGGCATGTGGTAAAGAAGGACACTTTGCTAAAGATTGTCCTAACAAGAAAGATAAAGAAAGCATTAAGATTATTAATACAATATAGAATAATTAGATATTCTATATGCTATAGAAATATCAGACATAGAAAATGATGACAATGCTAGTATCTATAGTGCATACACAGACACTGATTCAGAAGATTATAATAGTGATATTGATGAATATGATGACTCCCAAGATACACTAAATTTCTATATGATGCAAATTAATCAATATGAGCAAGATGATGATTATATATACTTTGAAGAAGTTTGGTATAAATGTATATTAAGCCCCTTGTTAAAGAAAAGATGAACAGTTAGTAATCCTGAGTTACTAATATATATATATATTTTGCAAATGAAACCAATGATATATTGAATATCTTTAAAAACTAAACAAAAGCAATATGCACAATAATGCAGCTCAGCAGCATCTTATCATCAGAAAGGAGCATTATTGGTCACTCAGTCGCAATTTCCATGTCCAGAGACAGCCATCAGTATTCTATAAAGTATCTTGACCTTGCATGCAAGCTATAAATATAAATAGGGGCCGTTGCATACACATTTTATGACATTAGAAACCCAGCTTTACCAGTCTTTTCTCAGCCTTTGGATACATCAATCACTTAAACTTATATATATATATATATATATATATATATATATATATATATATATATATATATATATATATATATATATATATATCCCTGGATGTTACTATGATGAAGAACATTATTTCACATTTGAAATGAAATGTAGCAAGAAAGACTTTAGATATGTAGAATGTTTGAGTCTATACAAACATAATTATTTATGGTTTGTGTTATTTGTCAATTACACTACCATGAAAACTGTTGGAGAACTAGATTTAGAGCAATCTATACTACTCAGTATGACTCTCAAATAGACCAAGATAATAAAACATATTATCAAGACATTAATAGAAATATAGCCAAGAGATTACAAGAAAATGAAGACTTAAAACGAAAGAGAATTTCCTACGATATAGAAGAAAACTGCTCTGATAGTTGTTCAGAAGACTTAACATCATTGGATTTTGTAGATAAACCCCAAAAGGGAATATCTATTTTAGAAAAAAATCCTTAGGAATTTTTACTAAACCACATGCTTGTTTTGTAAAATTATTCATACAACATAAAGATTATCCTAAAAGACTTTCAGCTTTTATAGATACATGATGATCTCAGAGTATTTGTAAGGCTAATACCTTCCCTGAAGAATATTTTTTAGATAGTAATCAAGAGATACATGGTAAGGTAGTTAGTGGAGATTCATTTACCTTATATTTTAAGACTATTCCTATTTATTTTAAGTTAGGAAATCGAACTAACAAAACTGTTAATCATCGATTTTGGATAATGGATCCTCGTCCTATTTTCACTAGAAAAATTATTTTAGGATAATACTTTATTAGTAAATATCATCCTTATACTCAGTATAATTGTAAGATATTACTTAGTGACAAAGAGGAATTTAATATTATTGCCCCTCTATTATATCACCAGACTGCTTTTGACCGTATGTAGGTCAAACCTAATTTTAAGCTAACAAACCATTAGAGTTCTTCAGCTGAGCATGGTGGACCTAGACATACAAACCAACAAGAAACTCTACAAATGACTAAGCCCTTATAAAAATAATGTTAGTGCCCAGACCAAAAGTGTTATAAGTAAATAACACTTATGCAACAAGACATTATAGATCATGCCCATCAAACCTTATTAAAGATTCAAACTATATCCAAGCAAAAGAAAATGGATATAGAAGCAGAAAAATAAAATATTAGGCAATTAGCATAGCCTACTTTAGGGGAAAATTCCATTGCTAAGTGGGACAAAGATAAAAGTTATTGTGAAAGTATCCCTATTAACCCAGATGCCACTGTTAATGGTGGAACATATAAGAAAGGAAATTCACAAAAAGATAGAGAAGAATTCAAAAAAGATATAGATTAAATGCTTAAGCTAGGCATTGTTAGAGAAAGAAAAAGTAGACATAATAGCCTTGCATTCTATATCCAAAATGAGTCTGAAAGAAAGAGAGAAAAAAGATGAATGGTTATGGACTATAGATTACTTAATAAGAATTGTGAGTTTGATTCTTATAAGATACCAGACAAAAATAATCTTATCAATCTAATTGAAGACAAATTATATTCAACAAG
Organism: Sambucus nigra; assembly: GCA_949130495.1. Classification (NCBI taxonomy): domain Eukaryota; kingdom Viridiplantae; phylum Streptophyta; class Magnoliopsida; order Dipsacales; family Adoxaceae; genus Sambucus; species Sambucus nigra. The sequence continues at coordinate 464,832,470 of OX422212.1, read as the reverse complement.
TTTGACTGTAAATCAGGCTTCTGGTAAATAAAGATGCATCCAGATAGTATAATTTGGATAACCTTTAGTCTGCCCCAAGAAAATATGAATGGCTAGTTATGCCATTTGGATACTTGAATGCTCCTCAAGTATTCAAAAGAAGAATGGATAATATATTCAGACCTTCAGAATTCTGCCTTATTTACATAGATGATATTCTTGTAGCAAGAAAGACTGAGATATAACATGTAGACAATCTTAAAAAGATTATTTTAGAATTAGATAAATATGGAATTGTTATTTCTGAGAAGAAAATGCAATTATTTCAGAGTGAAATAGATTTTGTGGGAATGCATATTAATAAAGGAAACATATCCTTAGCAAATTACATAACCAAAAAGATTCTTGAATTTTCATGCCAACTCAAAGATAGAAAACAATTACAATTATTTTTAGGATTGCTAAATTGTGCTACAGATTTTATTAAAGACCTAGCTTCAAAAAGACAGAGCTTAACTTCCAAATTATAAGGAACTGATAAAACTAATCCTTTTAAATGGACAAAAGATGATTTTGAAGTAATAAGACTAATCAAAGAAGTAGTCAAGAATATCCCTTTACTTGAGCTGCCTAATGCTGAAGATCAGTTCATTGTAGAAACAGATGCATCTGATAAACAATGGGGAGTAGTATAATTTTTCATTGATCATCAGATAAAAAAGAAGAAACTTTGTAGATATAGTTCTGGAACCTTTACTAAAAAAAAAAAGATACACAGTCCATGAAAAAGAAGTTTTAGCTATAGTAAGGGCAATAGAAAAATATATGCTTTTTCTTAGACCTAAACACTTTACTATTTATACTGACTCTTCTTATGCAGTAAAATTCAAAGACTTAGACTTATCCAAATAAAAAACTAATAGACTTATTAGATGTCAGCAATTGTTTAATGGTTATGACTTCTTTGTTATACACATTAAGGGAAACAAAAATACCATTTAAGACATCATATCTAGAGAACCTATGTTTGCTAACACCAATATTATCTCTTGTTTTATGTTGCAAATAGAAGACCTAGACATCATGAGTTCCTCTGGAACAAATAAACTAAACAAAGAAGACGTTACAGACTATCTTAGACACGTAAGACCAAATGTTGGTAGAACGCAAGATAGACTCGGACTCATATTCAAGACTCTCAAGAAAGACCAATCCTGAAAAACTTTGATGATAGTCTAGTTCCTCCTAGAAAATCTAAGAATGAAATCATTACCCAGAATAGACTTATTGGAAAAATGTATTTTTCCCAATACGGACCAGACCAAAGATATCCAGACTTAATAAAATATAGACAGAAATTTTCTGATGATGAAAATACTCGTATAGACGCCCTATGGTGGAATTTTAAGAATAAACTATGTGTAGAATTCAAATAGAATTTGGTAGCTGTTGTCAGATTCATGAGACTTCAAAGACTTGCAGCATCTCAACTCAGTAGTAATGCTACTCCTAGACCGTAGACTCAAATATATGCTCAGACTCTTAGAGAATCCTCCAAAACTAGACAAGTTGGTAATTTTTGTTATCAGCAAAAGACTTTTAAGACTAAGATTGTTATACCATTTGGTCATAATAATCTTCCATTTTCAGAAGACTATCAAAAGGAAGGTGATAGCACTACACCAAATCTGCTGAATTGTCACGGTCATTGACCTTGACAACTTCAGCTTGTCAAGGTCAATGACCGTGATAATTCTGGGCGAGACAGCTTTTTTTGTCACGGTCATTGACCGTGACAAGTTCATTAGAATTGTCACGGTCCTTGACAGCGACAAGATTTATCACGGTCCTTGACCGCGATAAGATTTGTCACGGTCAAGGACCGTGATAAGCCTGTGACATTCTTTAAAAAATTGTCACGGTCATTGACCGTGACAAGTTCATGACAAGTTTCTTTGTCAAGGACTTGTCACGACCAATGACCGTGATAATTCTGGATAAAATTAAAAAAATTTCTGCGTGTTTGTTGTGACGACCATTGATCGTGACAAGACTAAGCGCTGGAAGGGTGCCAATTTACCCATTTTGGTGTAGTGTAGCATTATTAAACATTTCAATATGGTATAATCTGAGATTAATGGAGATGCCTTAATGGTTAAACGTTTCTTCAAAGACGTTTCAAAAATTTATCTTTTTGGAAAAACAGGCATGGCACAGATGGACTCGTCCAGATACAGACCATAGAAGACGCTATTGCTCTTGGAAAAATAGTCCATGAGTATGCTAACAAGGTAGAATAATTTTTTCCCCTGTTTTCCAGAATCTACCATATTGCCCCACGCTTCTGTAGAGGAGTGAGGGTCGAAGGATTTAGACTTATTAGATTCTCCACTTTTTCATTTGAAAATGTTAAGATTCTAGCTGAAGACGAAACTAAAGACTTGGATGTAGACAATTCCAAACTCCAAATTTCCCAAGCTATGGAGACAACAGAAATTATGGAGTTATTGACAATCCAAGAAAGATGGTACACTATGTACCATAAAGAATACCTAATTATCCAAGAAGATGTGCTATTCAATGGAAGGCTCAAAAAGGAATTCAAAGAAATGGTAGAGGTAGCTTCACCAGCTAACGATAGGGTAGTGGGCCTCATTGATGAATATTTTGCTCCATCAAAATTAGGCAAAGAAGAAAAGACAAAGGAAGACACAAACGAGGCAGATGAGGGTCCCACCTTATTTAAAAAATGATTAAAAACAGAAGATGCCATCATTTAGACCATCAATTATTTATACCCTTTTTATAAAGATTCGTCTGAATTATTTTGCTTTCCATAATAGACAGGATGTGACTTGGAGGGGCCACCAAGTTGAATTATTCCCTAGACACCAAAACTCAGACAAAGACTTGCTAGAATTATTAGAAGACATTAAAGTTACTTTATGTAAAGCAAAAGCTGTAGACTTTATTTATTTTATGTTTTCCACATTTTGGTTGGCTATAATTTGTAAACTCCCTTATGTTATAAAAGGGATAGTTGGGTTGTGTTGTAAGATATCGAATATCTGAGAGAGATAGATAGAAAATAAAGTTAAAGAGAACTCAGAGAGTAATATATATATATGAGTGAGTAAACCTCTCATAGTTAGGGGAGAGGAGATAAGTTGTATTTACTTATGCAATGCAATAAAAGTAATTTCTTTTCTAGAAATATCTTATGTTAAGTTGCTATTATTCTCCAAACGTCTCCAACTTTCTATTCATAAATGACTATTGTGTATAACCTCTGGTAGGTATTATACTGTTGAACCGCCGTGAGGTGTCGATTTGCCGTGAGCCGTTAGCCAGGTGGGCGTTAGGCGTGGTAGCGTGCAGGTAGGAAACGGGTCCAAAGACAAACTAGTGGATTGAGGTGCGACACATAAAAGGAGAGTTGTAGGAGACACATACCGGAGAAGAATAGTAACAAAACTGAAGAGACGAAGGAAAAAAGATAAAGATATTGCAGACCAGAAGAAATGTATAAACTCGAACAAAAATCCTAGCTAATTTACATATTATTGCTAAATCTAAAATATTTGCATGAACCTTCAGATAACTATAGACTTTTTAGCATTTGTTAATCAAACAAATCCAGACTTAACAAGAGAAATCCAAGAGTGGACTCTCACAAACCCTAAAGACAAACTACTTATAGAAACTGCTTTAATATATGCAGGAAGTACTTACAAATATATAGACCAAATTATTGAGCGGTTAGTAAGAGAAGTACCTAAAATAGAAATAATTAGAACAGAGATCCGTGGTGTCTTCAGACAAGACTTAAGAACTGCAAAATTTGCAGAAGAACTTTCAGAACCAGAAAAATACCAAGAATATACTAGAATACTTAAAGATACTATAGACGTATTAAAATATATTAGACGTAAAAAGGTTTGCAGAAACTAGTGCCACCTTAATTAGACCAGGAGGAATTTATCCACTCCTTAAATTTGTAGAAACAACTTCAGCAAGGACATATAGAAGATTTTTGTCATCCCACGGTGACCGTGAGTTAGACGAAGTCATACAAAACGATATAATTTATATCATTAATCAGATATATAAAGATACTAGACGTATAAAACCTCAATACCGTATAAGGTATTTAAGGTTAGATTATTTTCCGTCAAAACCTATTGAAATCTGTAGTCACCATGAGGAAAATATTTATATAGATAATCCTCACTATTCTAAAATACAGTACGATAGTGACGAACAAAGCTTAAGAGGTAGCCCCGAACCATTCCTCGTCCCACATTAATTAGACTTTAAAATAAGCTTAAAGACTCTAGAAATTATTGGGGTAGAAATTTATATTCCCAGAAACCTTAGAAAAAGAAACTAGTATATAAAGGACAAAGTGGTCCCTAAATAATTTTTGGACAGTAGTTGGTCCGCAAACTAGGTTCGCACGAGAGCCTGACTCTCTCTCTCTCTCTCTCTGTATATATATATATATAATTGCAAAACGGATTTTTTTTTTCAAAAAGTACTTAATTGTAAAACGGAAAAAATTTCGTTCTCCAAACAAAACAAAGTGTAATTTAAAAAAAATTGGTCATAATACTCTTTGTTTAATACGATTATCCACCTTTCTTAACAAATAATAAATAGTCTAACAACATTCAAATAATGTAAATGATTTAGGAAAATGGGCAAAGTTTCATTTATTTATAGGACTATCTACCCTATTTAAGAAATAAAAAATAGTCCAACCACAATACCAATACTAATTAAGTAGTCTGAAAGTGCAATTATCAGCGAAATAATCAATAACTAAGGCTAATCTCTTTGTACACATCAGTAAAAAGACATCGCAGTTATTTTGGCAGAAAAAATACGGATTATAAACAATCATTAAGAATAATCACAGGCAGAAAAAATACGTAACCAAAAAATCAATTGGAAATACACATGTATTCTACTACAAACACCTCATATTAAAAAGAGGTCTAAGATATCAATGACATAAGTCATCTAAACACATCCTATATGTGAATTTCAATATCTCAAGTATTCTGCTACAACATCTACCTGCAATGGCACTGTCCATGTTTAAATGAGCACATGTAAAATACACAAATAAAAAATTAAAAATCAAAACGGAGGTATGTACCTCTTGCCTACTACATGATTTCCCTTTCCCACCACTATATCCTACAAATCCATATATACTTTCCTACATCAAATAAAAAATGTCAATATTTTACCAAAACCCAAGAATTAGTACACAAAATACAAAAAAATTAATACAAACCTTTATTCACTTTAGGGATGAAATGGCCACTAACTCAATGGTTTTGAAGAACTATCGGATGTGGTTTTGATCTAGAAAGGCATGAGAAATTGCAATTAAAATATCAGTATGAAGAGCCCCAAGTAATTTTAATTAAACTAAACAATAGTGTCCAATGCTCATAACTATCAACAATTTTTTTTAACAAGTAATCTATCAACAAATTATCCACAATATAAATGCAAAATCCAAAGCTAAATCCTCAATTTAACTTTAATTAAACTGCATAACAGGGTTCAAACCCAAAGCCCGTTTGGAAGCCAACGCATGCTAAAACAGACCAGAATAGGTTTGATATAAAAAATGAATAAGATATCGATTATTTCAATCATCACTGATCCGACAGCGGTGGTGAGAATAACCGATTTTAAATTCACCTTGTAATTAATATAATATATATAAATAATCAATCATGCCGTTTCTTTAAAATTAGGAATGCAAAACTTGTAGGAAATGTCAATATGGTCACCCCAAATCTAAAAAAGAAATGGCAGCAATCTAGCTATGTAACTAAAAACCAATATGAAAGAACTCCCAATACAATGTGTGAGACGATTAAGAGAAACACCAAATCGGATAATGTCGTCCGTGTAATTCACTACGTTATATTAAGAAATAATAAAGAAAACCAATCCCTGGACCCCCAACGTAGGTAATTTGGCGCGGCTAATCAATACTGAGATTAAACACCAATAATCAAGTCTATTTGAGTTCTAATCCGTGCTATCAAAGAAGTTATATATTAATATAACACAGTTATATATATATATAGTAAGACTTAATATATAACCCAGTTATATATTAGTATAACACAGTTATATATTAGTTGTTATGTAGTTAGTATAACACAATTAGTATATTTTTATCCAATCTATAAGCGTGTGTATGAGGCGGGATGTTTTGTGTGTAGAAGGTATGTGCAAAGTGTGTATTTATAGTAGCTAAAATGAATGAAGAATAAAATGGGGTGGAGAACCTAGGCTCGGCCGTGGCAAACAAAACAATAGCAACAAAATAGTTTGGGCTTGAATATATGTTAGCTGATAAGATCAGATATTTCCTTAACAGATTAGATCAACAAACTTAGTAATACATATTCCTTAACACTGATGTTATCACGATCCGATCATATATGTTATCATTAAACAATGTGCCTAACCTTTGATCAAATATGTGTGTGTTAAGATCATACATATGCAATCATATTAGAACAGATCAAATCAAATAAAAACATGTAGTTGTTTGAAATATATGTACCATAATGCCTAACCTCTATGAAATATCTATACCATAATACACAAATTATTAGTACATTATGGGATCTATAATAACTTTTGGCAGATATTTAGAGGTTGTTGAGCTCATGGCTTCCAACACAAAGCATGTGGCTTCTAATACTACCTAATATCTCAATTACACCTCAAGCTTTTAAATACAAACAAATTTATTGACATTTGTTGGAGCCATGATAGAGATTGGGGGTTGTCTACAAAAATAAAGATTCCACATTGATGAATTATCAGCTGTTAGGGTTTAAACTAAATCATTTAAATCCCCTGAATAAAGATCAAATACAACGCCAAACCTGTAAAAAGAATAGGCACATTACTAAAGGCATATCTGTGGTGAGTTCCCATCTACATAAACTTCATCCTTACTATCTCAATACATGTATATAAGAAAAGTTTATTAAGCCTCATAATCTTCATTTCGGTTGTCAATAAAGGAACACATCAAGGCAAAAAATATCATAGGTAAAGCACTTCTCTGTTTTAATCAAGCACTGTTTTGTTTTAAAACAATAAGGTTTGGAATTTTAAAACAATAAGGCTTGAAATTTTAAGTAGATAATGTTATGTTTCAAGAAATATTTTATATGTCAAAGATGCCATTTTCAAGATTATGGCATAGCGAATCGACGCCCTAAAACCTTGTACAAAAAGCTAAACTTTCACATACATTCAAACAACACCGAAAATCAATACAATTGAAGAAAAGTGCCAAATAAAAGGAAGACTACAATTTAAAAAGTGAGAGCAATAATTCATAAATCTGTTGGATTATTCAAGATGCTTTAAAGATGAGATGGTTGGCATGTAACACACCACCCCCAATCTCATATAAGACTCTGTATTCAACCTAGTAAATCCCTAAGTTCAAAAATCAATGTTAAAACCATAATTTCATCCTAAAACCTTTATTGACAACCATAACACCTAAATGCAATAATCCAAGAAACCAAATCTACTACTTTTAACCAAATGGAAACATATTTGAGTCTAAAATTTTCTTACGCTAACTCTTACACTAAATTACTCTAGATTTGGAAATCAAATCACATGGTATGGAGAAATGTAAATCTCAAAATGTATTTAAAGGAACATCATATAATTATAAATATGTACATGACATATTGGAGCAATCACAAAACCTCCCATCAAGAATTCAAAAAATGTATGAGATGTCTGAACACAAATACCCAAAAATTTGCATAAATTTAGTTTTAAAAATGCATTAATTGAAGAGAAATAAAAACGTGTTAGGCAAGGTAACAAAATGAGAACCTAGCTTTTCAACACAGAGGTAGAGTGAGTTTATGTTTGACATTTTGTGTATGCATGAGATGCACTTGCAACCAACCCATTGAATAATATACCCGCACAATAAGTCGTCCTATGTTTAAAAAGCGTATCATACCCTTACAATATACCCTCATAGCAACCTTAACCTAAAATAAACCCTCACAGACTAAATTTTCAACATTAAGCAGAAAGTTCGACCTTAAATATTCAGCCTTGAGCCTAAATTTTCTATCTTAATCCTAACAATATATCGTTACAGTAAAGCAAATCTAATGAGTTTGAAAAAGTAGCATCCTAAATAGAAAACAACCATTGAAGACCACATGCAAAATAAAAATGAAAATAAAAACCCCAATAAAAAAAATCGATTTCTATCATAAAACAAAGGTTAAATTTACATAAAGCCTGCTCACACATAGGTTAAATCTATAACATTCCATTAATATGACGTTTGAAATGTCTATCACAGAACAAAAGAAATATTATATAAGAAGGGAAATAAAAAACAATTAGTAAATATAGAACAAATAATAAAAGAATCAGATTGGACTAACCTCAATAAAGCTCCCACGGTGCATGTTCACAGATACCTATTGCAACTTCTCGAAACACAAAGAAATATTATTAGTAACTATGTTTATAACCCTTGATTTTAAAAAGCCCCCAAATCAAAATTTCAAACCATAAAATAATAGCCCCTAATTTCATAAAATCTTAAAGCTTGAAAACCAAACTTTGAACCCTAAACTATGCACTCTACATGTTAATTTAACCCAATGGAACTAATAAAAGAAACTTCAAACTTAAGTGTACCTAGTGTATTGAAAATCTCCATGTGAAACCTTCGATTAGATCTGCAAAATAAACAAAAGCAAATATCCATTTGAATCACGTCATATATACATAAACGCAATGAAGAAGTTTGAGAGAGAGAGTTACTTTAGAGGGGAGAGAGAGTTGATAATTGAGATAGAGAAAGAACAAGTGTAGTGGTTTTGTGTGTACTTATGTATGATGGGACCTAAAACATGATTGAAGTGTGTAATTTCCTATTTTAACAATGGCTTTCAATTTTAGGTAAGATGGGGGAATAAAATGTAGTGCTAAAAAAGGGGGGGGGGGGGGGGGGAAATATTATAATAAAGGGACAAAACAGTAAAATAGTGTCTTTTAATCTCCACCCTTTATTTCTCGCCTTGGTGGCTTTAATCCAAACCGTTAACTATCTTATAAGTCAATGGAATAGTAACAATACCAAGCTACTATATATATATATATCCAAGGACAATGCAGTTAATATATACCTACATAAAATTATAGGTCGTTTTAGGTGCGAACTTGAGACGATGCGAGTCCACACGCGGACAATTTTTTAAAATAATAAAAATTAAATTTTTGATGATTTTATTTGGAGATATGTCCATAGTAAGGAGATCATCTATAAAAGTTTCATAAAAAAATTCAATCCAAATATGGGTGAGATGATCATCAAAAGTTTCAATAATAAAAAATGCACATATTCATCATTTATGCATCTCATTTTTCTAAAGAGTAAAAAAATGAATTTAGTGATAGACATCATCTATAAAAAGCATCAAAGACTTCAATTTTTTTACTGTATTTAAAAAATAGTTTGTATCGAAGAATGTGTATATGAGGTCGTAAAGGTATATATTTCTATATAATTCATATCAATCTGGCTCTCTATTGGAAAATCATAAAAAAGGTCATTCAATTATTGGAAAAGTTATTAAGAACTAAAAACAACATACTTCTTTTAAAAAATTAGCAAACAAAAGCTAAAGAGGGGAAACAGTTGTATTTCAAACTGCATACATAACTGCATATTGTATAAGAATAGTTGTTGTATGAGTTAACATAGATGGAAATAAGAACTGTATTTTTGTTAGATTTCCTCGAACAATGAAAAACAGAAACATGATGTGAATCTGGTCTCTTTCTTCATATGTTTGGTGATGTATACTTACAAAGACAACACATGATGTGTACTTACAAAGATAGCATATGATGTGAGTCATGTGTTAGTTATATGATTGTAAGACTGTATTAGTAATATGTCTAAGAACACATGTCCTCCTAAAGATAACACTTTTTAGCTAGATCAACTGCAGTGGTGGGACCACCTCCTCCATCGCTTCCTTGACCTGGTTTGCTGTCCAATGTTAGTGTATTTATGTGATTAAATTAATAAAGAGATGTTATCGAGAAGACTAATATGGAATATAATTGCCATTTTCATGCGTTTGATCAAGGATATCCCGAGATTTACGGCAGAATAAGTCCATTCCCCTCCATATGGATTCGTCCTATTATAAAAATCAGCATCATCAAAATACATTTCTAAACACCTGCACAGAAATTCACCAAACAAATTATCATCGATAACTTATTGAGAAATCTTGAATTAATGCTCACATTAAGACAAATCTTGGACTCACATGATAATATACACTTAAAACATATGTATATAAACATTTGATAGATTAACCACTACTCCAAAAAATATAAAATAAAATAAAATAACAATGAACTAATCAGAAAACGGTATGAACAAGACCATACAATGTTCTCCTTTAACAATATATAGGATAAAGATGTACAGATTGGAGTTTAGTAATATGTGTATTAGATGTATTGTACCAACTCGTAGTACAATCCACTTAATGCACGCTTTTTATGTATTCAATACTAACATTCAGTGTAATCCCATATACATGGACATAGACAACACAGGCCCAGTGGTAGCTTGAGCCCAAATCCAATGACAACAAAAAGTTGTAACAAAAAATAAATAATCAATGGAAGAATAGATAAAGTTATATTAACTTTAGTGAAGATAATGTAACAATTTTAAACTTCTTATTTAAACTTGAGTTTATGTTAATTTTAGTGCTTATAATGAAGTTTAGTTCTTATGAAGAGGCTATCAAGCTTGCAAATGACTCAAAATATGGGCTTGGTTGCACTTTTATTTTTCTGGAAGCTTCATGCTATAAGGATAGCTTCGGAGTTACATTGTGGAGTTGCTCCAATTGATGAATTTGAAACAAAATTTCTTGCCTCGGGTAAATATGGGCCAAAAGAAATTACTGTTTTCAAAACCAAATGCATACACATATAATCCAGTTCTTTACACGATGGAGGTGTTTAAGAGTATACATTTATTTTTCTCAAGCTTCAACTACACTATCATTAAACAAAATTCAACCAAACCAACAAAATATTGACAGTATGACAATTGTGATGGCACGTATGAAAATATATTTGTTGTATTTGCATCGATAACACGCCATTACATCTTCTCTTCAACGACTTTTTTTATATGAGCATAAACTACCCATTTTTTATTTCATGACAAATTTCACGTGTTTAACTATTATCTTCTCAATACCAAGAATAAAATGGCACAACTGATTAAGCATAGATGATTGATGAGAATATAATTTAACCTGTCACATGTTTCAGCGTAGAAATGCAGCCTTCAGGTCACCAATTTTAAAAAGAATCACTATGAAAGTTATATCCGGCAAAAAGAAAATGAATAGTATCTTAAATAAAACTGAGAATAAAGTTCATATATTTAATCAGTTATTTACTAAGCTTTCACCGAAGTGTAAAGGACCAAACACAGAAAATGTGGGTCTTTTTTCAAAGCTTCCTAGAAGTAAGAGTCAGAGTAATAACATACATATTAAAGAAAAGAGAAAGATTCAAAATTATAATACAAATCAAGTAACTAACCTAGAGTTTTAATCCACAGGGGAACAAAGATAATGTTGGGTCCGAATTCCATATGACACACAATTTCAATCAATTTCATTCCAACTACTGCTAGAAATGGAGACATTCTCCATGACGTGGTCTCTCTGGACCCAATCAGAAGATTCAACTGCTCTTGAAGTGAGTCACAATAATAGTTCTTTGAATTGTATCAGTTATAATGTATCGATGCTCTTGTGATATATATATATATATATATATATATATATATATATATATATATATATATATATATATATATATATATATATATATATATATATATATATATAGTGTTATGCTGAATTTGAGGGATCGTGTGTCGTGTACAATTTGACATACACTTAATAATCACAGAAATGTTGAGTGTAGTTGGAGTGTCACAGAAATGAAACTTCTACCTATTTTCAGATCTCTCATGAAATGAAACTAAGAAAAATCATCACATAAATTAAATGTAAAGAGAAGATCTGTGATCAAAAACTTAATAACATTCAGATTTCTCATGATTAGTAGTTATTAGAATGTTGATTGTAGTTGGAGTGTCATAGAAATGAAACTGCTACCTATTTACTTGTCTTCTTATATAAAGTGATTCACTTCATTAATTTTTGGGGGTGGCAAACACAATACGACCTCGTATTTTTTACCTACCACATATACGACATGTATAGACCATGGTATATGACATTGTAGAGGATCTTTAATGCGTTGGACTTGTTCAGCCAAATTTTGAATTTGGAGCTGCTACCTGCTTTCTTGTCTTCTTATACAGAGTGAATCACTTCACAAATTTTTAGGGGTGGCAAACACGATTCGACTTCGTGTTTTTTCTGAATGAAATTATGAGGACTATGATTAAAATTACTTTATTATTTGGCGCAATATTAACACACCTTTTAAAAGTCTCCTTCAGCAGTACCTAAGATCCTAGAATGCCTCTCTAATGGAACCTCGACTTAGCTTATCGTTGAATGAGGGAATACAGATACTTTAGTGATAATTTTTTTGTTATTTATTGCCCACTCACTTCAAATCATAGCACTTGAACAAAAGTTCATTGACGCACAATCAAACACTGATATTCTATTATATATTCTAGGATATATTCTATAACCAACTAATAAAACGAATATCAAAACATCTGTAATGGTATTTAGGAAAGAATGAATTACAAAGTTACATATCCATTCGATTTTATATTTTCATCAATAAGTAGGGAACAACAAAATAAATCGGATTATTAACATAGAGTTCAATTCAAACACGTGAATGTACATACTCACTAATTAAAGTGGAACAATAAACTTATTTATAGTTGTATCTAAGAAACAATGACATGAACATAGAAAAAAAATAGGCACGTGAAAACCCCCTACACATAAGGACGTGAACACTAAAAGAATGGAATATAAATAGCTAATTAAATTCATCCAACATTTATCATATATTTTCAAGGAAATTTTACTCCGAAAATAAAAATCCAAAATTTTGTTTCTAGTCTCATCTTCTAGGAAAAGTTGTACTCTGTTTGACAAAATCAAAAAATGTAAAAGAATAAAACTTAAACTTCGAATTACAAATATAGGATAAAAGTAATTTTAACATAAATAACGTTTGAGTCTTTGAAGAGGCCAATTTGAAATGACATGTGGAATTAATAGTAGCTCACGGCTGATGGTATTGCTGGAGTGGGAGCATCGGTAGTCTATGTTTGCAATCCTAAAAATATTGAAACCCCAACCAAAATCCAAGGTATCAAACCCAAGTATCATTATACATCATATATTTTAGTCCCAGAGTACAATTTAAGTAGCAGCATTACCATTGGATGCAAAGAAGCTGAGCATTAGGAAGGTAAGCTCCCCAGTACTTTTGTTTTTATAGTTTTGCCAAATCTATGGGACCCTAGCCAAGAAAAAAATTCAAACAAAGATAGATTAAATAATTCCACCTGCTCTCAATTAGAGTGAAGATAGTTATTATTAAAAGTAATGCAAAGATTCACAGTCATTAATGGACTTATAGTTCTGCATAAACAAAGAACAAATAGTCTAGTTAGTTCTGCATAAATAATTACTTTTGATAAACATTATTGGTCAATGGAAGATTTCTTAAATGAATCAAGCTTCCACCTGAGATGCTTCAAAAAGAAAAACAAAATTACTTTTAATAAAAAAATAGTAAGCCAATCACTAAAATACATGCCAAATAAACTAAGGTAAGAAAAAAAAAATCAAACTTGGATGACATTACCAAAAAGACACCCAATGGTTACCTACAATATAAAGCCATCCAAAAAGTCTTACACATTGATGTAATTCAAATAATAGGAATGGAAAACGCAAATGAAACCCCAAGTACCCTCCTAAGAAATCAAAACACCATTACATTAACAAAAGATAAAACCCAATTGACATCATGGAGGTTTAATATGAGTACATCAATACCAATCCAAAATAATATGTTATTATATAAAAATAGAAATCTAAATCTGAACATAAAATCCATTATTTGAAAGCAGAGATCAAAACCCCAAAATTTTACAAACTCAACGATGGCAGTTATGTCACTACAATGAAGGGTATGTCACATGTGTAAGGGAGTGAGGAGATTACCTATAGGAGTGTGTGTGATAGAGAGGCGGATGAGTGTGAGGGTGCGGATGAGGGAGAGGGACAGTAGGGTTTGTGTGTTATTACCAGATGGGAGGGAGGTTGTAAATCGGGAGAGACGATATGGGATGGAGGGTTTGGGTGTGTGGAAAGTATAAAAGAGAGAGAGAGAGAGAGAGTGGTTTAGACGATTTATTAATTTACCCTCAATTTTGAGTTTTGAAGAAAAGGAGAAAATAAATTAGAGTGTGTCGAAAGGAGGGGAAATCAAAGATGTGAGGGGTAAAAGAGGAATTGCAGAAAAAATCATCTCATGACATCATCTTTTGATCTTATGACATACATAAGAAAATTCACCCCCAATATTTGTAATTGGACTTACGACATGACGTCATCGCCAGCTATCACAAACACCCCAACAAACGATGCACACCTAAATATACAACTAAACCAAGGTATTCAACATGCACACTTCCAAATCTAACTGAGGAAAATGTGTGATTATCAATAAAACCACTCAATTAAGCATACACACAATCACATTAACAATAGTGTAAACATCATATCCATCAAATACTTCTAAATCGTAAACTATTTCTCACAACACCAATGTGTAAAAAATTTAGAAATAAAAATACAAACACATCCAAACAATGAGACTAATAAAATTTAATGGATCAAATTCCACTCATGTAAAATTAATCTCAATACATAGCTAACACTATATTTTTTATAAGTAAAAGAGAAGTTATTTAATCAACAAAGAAGTAACAAGAAAAGCGGAGGGTATGTACCCCATTGCACCCATGTACATCGGTCCCATAACTTAAAACATGCATTATATAAGAGATATGATACAAAAAAAACTAAATCAACAAAAATGAATAGCGTATGAATATAAAAGATATAAAAGTGAACAACCCCCATCAATGTTGCTGCCGGCCATATCAATGTTGTCCCAAAATCCCATCACTGGAGACATCTGCGCCATCACACTCTCAGGTTGCATTGATTTATCCATACTTCTATTTTGGGCAGAAACCTCCAAGAGAGTCCTATTTGATCAGAAACTAAACCGAAAGCTTGTACATAAAAGCATTAGCCCACTATTCAGTTTTGGTCATCGTGGTGTAGTTCTGGCAGCTCTATATGTCCACAAACTCACTTCAAAGAAAAATCACATATCATAATTATGCAAAATGAACCAAATGAGGTTCAACTAAATATCGTAATTACAATGCGAACCAAATGAGGTTCAACTACATATCATTATTATACATCATACCTTGATTTTAAAAACATGACCAAAATGAGCCACGTAAACTGAAATACTTCATGATAAAAAAAGATGATATATACATAGGGAGGCATTGAGATAGATACCTTTTGTGGTTATGTAATATTTTTGTTGGTTGGTATGACTTTTAACTCCTCAAACAACTCAAAATCTAGACCGAGAACTGCTAAGGTGCAGGAAAAATATCACTCTTAAAATGTATAATAATGAAATGTATAGAAAATACTCATCAATAAATACTCATCATATATATTTCTCATCTCTACATAGTTCTTCTCAGCAGGTCAATCATCACCTTTTGTTATCCCACGATCTACCTTGACCCTGCTACTTTCTCGAGAGAATAATTTCATGAATTGACATCAATGACTTACACATCCAATATCAGAGTAGTCAAACACTACACTAACACACTATTAACCTCGATGGTAATCTACAAAATGGGGGTGGGTAAGGATGTAGCTAAATCTCAAATTTTGAAACAGAAAACTACCAAATTGATAACTGCATAATTGGACCTTCTTCATCAAAAAAGTTTCACACATATTGATAGACAACATTAATGGTTTAACATATAACATTTTGAAAATATTATTAATATACAATTATGATGACTTTAGTCATGAAATTCCCCACTTCCAACTGATCAAATAACAAATTCTATCAGCCACTTTTCATTAAAAATCCTTATTTCATAATAAATAAAGATAAAGGTAAGTTTCAAGTATAATTGAAAGAAAGAGAGATGGGTGGAGAGACCGCAACAACCTAAATATGCTTGGGTATTCTGTGATGTTGTAACTATGTATTTTCTACTACAACTAAGGAAGATTTTAACCCAAGTCTTTAACAGAACAGTAAAAAACAAAAAAAATAACAAATTGAAAAATTGACAAAGCTTTAAATCTCATACAATATAAGAAATGCAATAGAAGTTTTACAAAACTCAGAAGGGCATACATAGACTCCTAACCCCACATCTTAAATAGTACCAAGTTCTGAAATCCTCAGTACTCAAATGTGAGCGAACGCACTTTTTAGCAAGCATTTCAACGAATCACATGGCAATCCAATCCAAATCCAAGTTAATTATCCAAATATGAATTGCCATTTTCTAATCCAATAATCCACTAGCAATCTGATAAAATTCAATATATTATATAAATAATATATTTAATTCTTTTAATTTTAATTCTTCATTCTCACAATTGTAATTACACTTATAAATACAAATTACATATTTTTAAAATCTTAATCATCTTTGTGTTCATATCACACAGTTATTATCATGCTTGTAAATAAATAATATATCTTTAATAATTTTAACAGGGTAAATAATATCTTATCCAATCCATACCTTAATGAATTCGGATATGAATTGGAGTTTCGATGAACCTACATACAAAACGAATCTGATTTGATCTAATAATTTTATAATTAAATTATTTTGGATTAACCCTTCTTTGATTCATTGACAACCTACGTTCGAGTCTTGAAGTGGCATGTTTGGTTAAAAATCAAGATCAATTAACAGAATCATAAAAATGAATCCACAAATTTCTACAATTATTCCTTATGCTCAATTGATCCAGGGCTGGCATGTATAGATCAACTCAAATTTACATTTGGATATAATAGTTTAATTTGTATCCTTTTGAAATGTAGAGATCAATCCATACAGACCTCAGAATGTCCATAAAGAAGATAAAAAGTTAAGAGAACTCAACTTATATAGGTTAATCCGCAAAAATCAAATTTAAGAAAGTAAATAGCCATTTACCCGATGTAATTTTCAATCTTATGTAATTTTCATATTGAAAGCAATCTGTTCTGCAAAGATCAGGGCATCCTTAATTGTGGTCAATAACCCATGCCACCCATATCCAAAAATGTGAGACGCTTGCAGCATATCCAACCTCCCTTGTAGTCAACAACAATGAGACGCTTTCAACATCTACCAAAGCAGTCCTAATGACCTTCAAAACCATGTCAAAGACAACCGACAATGTAAATGGATCTGGTAAAAATTCATAATTTTATGATCCTAAACACAATAGACAAATATAATAAGGGTTAATAAATTTTATCGAAGACTTGCACATCAAAAGTGAATAATTAAAATAGAAAACATAATTACATCGGAGTGATCCATTTAACAAATCTTACACAACACGTAAAAAAGAAAGTGAAAGTAAATCAAAATGACCTTATTACAAATATCACCCCTCATTCTAATCGCAGTAACCTATTAGTATGCGTTTGACCCCTCCCCTCCCCAAAGGTTGTTGCAGCAACAGTTGCACCTCCAGGTGCCTCCATCAGTTGACAACATGAAGGGAATAACCTCCATTTTATAAGTAAGGCCAACATTTTAGAAACTGACATTAATAAAAAAAATAGTAAACTAAAATCATATAAGAGAAAATAAGAAACATAAGTTCAGTAGCCTATATGTTAACTAATTTCATCAAAAGTTAGACTTTTCTAGTTCAACAGCCTCCACAAATGCTTTGATTGGTTCTTCATGATCACAATAAGAAACATAAGTTGCAGCTTTCTTCTTTTCTTTTTTCTCACAATCCTTAAGCGTTGAAATAAAATGGAGACCTCTATTTTAAGCATACATCCCTATATGAAAAAATAGAAAAAGGAAATTAGACACGAAGTCAACTCTTATGTATACAGAAGGATTCAAAAAATGTATGCTTATTGAATTTTCAATATTGAAGTTGCCAGCTTATTCCTTAAAATCGCACCGTTTCAAATTGAATTTTCACTATTTTAATTGAAGACAAAGAATTGGTTCTTCAGTATAAGAAATTGTCTTACTAAGCATTGTCCCCATCATACGAGACGCTATCAAGATTCAACCATTCACCAGATGTGTAGAACTCCAAAGCACGGAATATATTAAAGGCGACACAAGGCTTGAGTCTGCATACAAAGAACAATTCGATCATCATTAGTTATATGAAATAAACTAATTTTTTTAATTTATGAGTTTAGATGGTGTTGATACTCTCATAAAGGCCAACTATGGGTTGTAAATTTGCAAGCTTTGCATAACTAATCCCCTGTAAAGTGAAAGAACCAAGTTAGATTACAGAGATATGTAAACCACAAAAATATCTATACAAACCGTGTAAGATGAACAATCAAAAAATAAAAGAAAATGAAGTCTATACAGATCGGAATCGTCCACACCACACCGGAATAGTCCACACCACAAATTAATATACACCAAACACTCGAATATGTATACCACAATGGTACAAAATCGCAAATCGAAACTCCTAAAATGCAAAATGCAAAATGCAAAATGCAAAATGCAAAATGCAAAATGAAAAATGCAAAATGCAAAATGCAAAATGCAAAATGCAAAAACAAAGATTATCAAAATATTAGAGATTTAAACATGTACCTTTGTTTGAACTTGAATATTTATTTGAAATTTCACATGAGAAGAATCGTATAGAAAATGACTAGGAAAAAATTTAAATTTTGGATGGATGTCTTAAAGAGGGAGGTGGTAGTGGTGGAGATGAGATAGAAGACATGGGTGAAGAATTTGTTGCCATGTTAGTGTGCTTAAGGCTGCTTGAATCTAAACAGTTGCATTCAAATCTATATTGTAACAAAATTAATATTGGACAACATTATATCACACAACAATTATCATAAAAGTTTCCAAAAACTTTCGGAATTATCCAAACCCAATCCCCATACAAACAAATTTTCATAATGTATTACTATTTAAGTAGAAGTTGCATCACTGTTTGACTGATACATTTTCATACGAATTTCAGAACCTGATCAAACATTTTCATACATGTTCATACACAATTTGAATCCCAATATTAAACTAAACAATATTACCTATTGGGTGAGCTTCCAAACATATCTTCCCAAACTTATCAGTACCCAAATAAGTTTGGGGGGTTGAAATACATCACCAAACAATGTTACGTGTTTATGCCCAAACAGGTATCGGGGGTTAAAATACATCAGAAAACAATAGTTTCTATCGAGCATATGTCATGCTATAGACATCTACAACATGAACATTAAACCAAAAAAAATTCAAATGGAAAAGGGACAACGATTCAAGGTTTAAAACTGATTGACAGTGTTCAAAACTAATTCCAGAAATAAAGTCATAAACGTAAGGCACTGATAAATGGAACGTTACTAATATCTAGTACATTACCACACACACTACAGAATCAACACATACACACTGTAGTTACACACATATTGTAGTACAAACAAACAACTAATGCATAAGCACTACTGCATAAGGCATATTGTTTTTTAGTACACACACGTGCAAACTCTAGCAACTGACACAGTAATAAAAACATGCCCATACACACACTCTTTGACACAGTAATATGATTTATAATAGACTACAACAATGCACTCAATGATTTATGTACCATCCAATTAATTTACCATCCATCCAACAATCAGAGAATCAGTGAATCAATGGAAACATACCGAAGAAAAAACTATAACCCAATTCATAAGAAACGCGGATTTGAACAGGTTTAACCCAAATCTGAGAAGACCGTTTAATAAATTCATAGTTTGAAACTCATAAGATGAGAAGACCGTTTAATAAAATAAACATACCCGACTAAGCGAATGACAATCGACTAAGCATTCGTAGGAGGCTCAACATCCCTGGTGTCTGTGAAAAAAATTATAAACACAATCAACAAATAATTTCAATATTACCAGTAGAAATTTCATAATGGAAATACCAAAACTGCTCGATGCATAACCTTGTATTAACGTCGTCATCATTCTAAACTGTTGGAGATATCATAATTATTGGTACATGCTAGGTGTATTAGCTGTACAAATTGTATAGGACACATAAACATTGAAACATATCAATTTTTTTAACAATAGAAACTATTAATTAACAATAGAAACTATCATTTTTTCATGCCTTTCCTATATTACCAACAAAACTAAATTCCATGATTTTTTATATAAACATCAAAACTAAAATTAGTCCAGATTCAACATGAAGTTGGAAGAATATACACCTCAAAAGATCTCAACAAAAATGAATGTTACTCATTATTTTCATATAATTAAATAGAGGAAATGAAAAACCGATCTCGCAATTTTAGACCCCGCAAATCTTGTAAAAATCTAATTTGAAACCTAAAATCTAACAACATAATAACACAATCAAAATTGGGAGTAGAAAATACCCAAAATAGCATTTGCAACCTAAATTAAATAAGGAAAAAAAATCCCTAATAGAAAACGTACCTCGCAATTCCAGTAATAGCAACCATCTTGTGAAAATCTCATTTGAAACCTAAAATTGAACATAATAACACAATCATCTTGTACAAATCTTATTTGAAACCTAAAATCGGACAACATAATAACACAATCAAAATCAGGAGTAGAAAATACCTAAAATAGCATTTGCAACCTAAATGAAAGAAAGAACTGAAAAAAGCAAGAAAGCATAAAAAAAAGTCCTAATCGAAGGGTCAAGCATCTGAAAAGAATAATAAAAAAAAAATAACCTTCATCAACATGTTGCATTAAGCAACCATACATCAATCAATTTTTGATATGATCACATATCAATTTTAACAAAATATAATATCCTCCAACTCTCAATTCATATGATAAAATTTTCCAATATTTCTTTTGGTTTCCTAATACGCAAAATGTGTACATTAACACGGTTGGGGGTATGAAAGCATGAAACCCCCACCAATCCCTCCAAAAATACTCAACTGAATACAAATAACATATCAAATACATAAATCAGTAAAAAAATATAAAATCCATATAACCTCCAATACAACTTGAAGCAGAAAACATGGAAAATTTAAATACCATAAACAAATCTAAAACCCCTTAATTTGTAATATAATTCATACAACCAATGCTCGCATAGACAATGATCAAATTTAAATGTGCAAGAAAAAGATTACCCAAAATCAAATCATAATCGATTTTGTATTACCCGAAAACATTAGATCTGCAAAAAAAAAAAAAAAACATTACATCTTGCAAACAAAACATTATAAATACGAAAAAATTAAATAATATAAATGAATAACATTGCAAACTCGGAAAAAGAGTATAGCTGCTGCAAAAAGAAAAAATTATAAACATATGGTCCGATTGAGTTCCCAAATCTTTGCGTGTGCGAGGCAGAGGGGGCGGGGAGGCGAGATAGATGAGTGTGTGCGGATACGTGTGAGTGTATGTGTGCATGTGTGTATGTGTAAGTGTTTGTGTGAGAGTATGCGTGTGTAACAGTGGGAGAAAGACAACCTGTAGGCGCCAGATTTGGAGGGATCGGGGGCATCAACGGGTATGGTTAGGGTTAGGAGGGTTTGTGTTGAAAAGGGGGTGAGCATAAATGAGAGAGATGAAAGTGAATGAGCGGGGGAGGGTTTGGTATTCAAGGGGGTTTGTCTCATTTGCGATGTCACAATGTTAAAATTGTGATGTGGCACAACCTTAGACCCTTAGATCCTCCCAAAAAATTAGATTGCAACCATTAATTCGTTGGCACTATTCAAACACCCCTCCCCCCCATATATATATATATATATATATATAGTGTAAAAATAATCACAATGAATAATTTTAAGAAATCAAGCAAAGATGAAAGTAAATTGTAAGAGAATTTTTTTTATATTGTTCATAGTATAGGCCTTGTATTATTTTAGACTAGTTTGGAGTATACTGTTACAAACTGTCATGCACCGTCACGGAAAACGGATATCAACACTCAACACTTCTCGACATCCATAAAGGTATAAAGCAATTTAGAGTTTAAGTTAATTCACGGGATGTTTATTTTTATTAAAAATGAACAGGACTTTTATGTTTTAAAAAATCGAGGCTTTTTTATTTACTAGTTTTTATGTTCTCCTGTTTCGTTCAAATGAGAGAAATCTTGTTAGAACTAGTTTTCTATTCATTCGAATCTCGTTAGTATTTTACATCGAATGGACATTGAACGAGGGCGTAATATTTTAGGACATTTGAAGGTCGTTTGAATTTCGTTCAAATAAGATGGCCTTCTCATTCAAACGAGATGCATATCTCATTAGAATGAGGATCTATTCTCGTTCGAATGAGATTCATCTTCATTTGAACGAGCCGTCGTCTCAAATATTTGTGTTTTCATATAAAAATCTATTTCGTGTTCAATACATTTAAGACTTTTGACAAATCCAATTCTGCACATCTTTTATAAAAGTTCTTTATTTTTTTTGTTAGAAAAACACTGTTTAGTTCACAAAAAAACATCCTAAATATTTAGTTTTGTGAATTCGTTTAAACCCTAGATAGTTTAGTATCCTGCATACACCTTTGTGGAGAAGGCATCTCCATAGTTGACTTGTGAAACCCGAGGGGATCACGACTGAAAACAAAGGCTAAGGCTGAAGAGGGAGGATCGTGTTCTTGTGATTTTTTATAGGATCATAGTTGTTCTTTAGAGATTTGTGAAGACTAGCGCGTCATACTTGTGGTGGTTATCAAAGTTGATTGTCTTTTAATATTTTTAAAGTGCTGAAAAAGGGGTTTTGCCGAAAGGAATTTTTCTTGAAAACTTTGCCTTTGTTGAATGCTTGGTTTGATTTATCTTTTTTTATCACACAGATGTATATTTAGGATAAAAATATAAATTTTCTTAGTATTTTTTCATGTTTGAAATTAATTTGATAAAGATACAAAATTAGATTTTTTGTTCGTGACCATTCATACCGGGCACGTGTTTATTGCGTTTACAAATTGGTATCGGGGCGTTCACCTGTATTTCCATTTCATAAATTGGTATCAGAGCAGGTTACACCAAATTATCTTGTTATCCTTATTTTCAAAGATTTTTTCCCGCTGATACCATCTCTTCATATTGATATCAGAGCATCCACTCTTTCAAATTGGTATCAGAGAGGATTGCACTTAGTTATTGTATAGATCCTTATTTAGTGCTTTTAGGGTGGTTATTTGTTTATATCTCTTGGTTTGTTCCCTCTCGATGGATTCCCATAGTTTTAACGACTTAAATTGTTTGAATTTGATGTTTGTTAAAAGAATTAAAATTCTTGAAAAATAAAATTCCCATTTTAACGCTGTTTTGGAACTTTTGCAAACTGTTCAAATTCAAAGAGATTTATTTCATGAGAATTCTGTGGACATGGATCGTGATTTTTAAAATTTAGAATTGCCCAAGAAAGAGAGTTAGGATAGAGTCTGAGTTTTAGAGAAAGAGTTAGAGGACTCTAAAGTTTCTAGGGTTTGTTTACATGCCGATGATGATAATTTGATTTTGGATCCGAGGGAATGTGAGAAGAATCTTAGGGATAAGTTCGCTTGCATTGAGGAGGGAGCGAGATAACCTTCTAGGTATGATTGAAAATTTAAAGAATGAGTTCCTAAAACTGGAAGAGTCTAATTCTTTGCTTGATTCTAAAACTTTGAAGTTGAAAGTTGATTTAAGAGACTCGATATTGGCTCATCTTGTTCTAATGCTTCCGTTGCTAAAGACAAGACTATTGTTTATTTTAGAGGTTCAACCAAATCCAAGGATGTTAGAAAAGGTCGGCCCATAGGTAACACTCCTCCCATTTACATGTGTATACATTGTGGTAGGAAAGGTCACCTTAGGTGTTTTTTCAATGATCTTGGAAGAATTCCTGGGAAGTTTAAGTCCAGTGTTCCTTTGGTTCCCAAAACCCAACATGTTAGGTATACATATATTGGGTTAAGAAATCGATTTTAGAAGTCCTGGATGGTAGACTAGTTGATTCTCCTTTGCTTGCACATGATTCTTCTCTTATGATATCTTATGGATGATTGTGTTAGCATTTTTGATGTAAAAAAATGAACTAGATCTAAATTTCTAATCACATATAAAATATAATATTGTAATGGAATAATTAAAATGAAAGACAAAGAGTTTTAAAGTGGTCCAGTTATGTAAAAAAACACACGTCCACTGTTATGGTATTGATTGGAGTGATTACAGAAAGCTAGGTACTCTTGTTAATAAGAATATCCTAGAATTCGTTCTATCATGCCCTTTATGAAAGGGATACATTGTATTTATAGTGACTAGGAGACCAAGGGTTGGAATGCCTTTATATATTTAAGCATTTACACCCATACATAATGAATGTAATGGTTGATTGTCTATGCTATGTGTGAAAAGACTCTTGGTTGTACGTCCCCTGTGGTGTCTTTTCATTTATATTGATGGCCTGTATTCTTCTTGTTGCTCGACGTGCCTGCCGAACAACTATCTACAGGGTTGATTAATTGACTGCTAACTAGAATTTCTTTCATGTAAGGAGACAAGTGTCAACTTCTGACTGGTCCACGTAGGTGGATATTTTTAGTATCAACAGAAGCCCCAAATACTTCATTTTTGATGTTTTATTGAAAGGATGGAGTATATTTTCTTCAGAGTTGGTTGGTGTCTGCCGACATGTAGGACTTGTGAAAGTTTTCCATGTTTTGTGTTTATAATGGAAGTTTTGTAAATAATTTGAAAATTAGTGAACCACCAAATGGTATATTGGTATTTTAGCGCTTTGAGAACTATGAAGCCTTCAGAACATCAATCATCGATACAAGTAATCATTTCTTGCAGGATTTCCCAGGTAAACTATAAGAGACGATATTTTGCTGGATTTTTATACCAAACCTTTTCCAATCTTTCGAACTTTCCTTGTTCTCCAAGTTCTCTATCTTTGAGCTTTCCTTTGCATTCTACCTTCGCTTCAGTCACCATTTTCTCTGTAAGCTTTCTTTTCCCCTTTCATTTCGCTTTCTTTCTGATTTTACTGTAGCCATGGTTTATATTTTTCATGAGGATTCTTTAGATGAGTTTAGGCGAGAAAGGAACATCCCTGACTAGGTAGACTTAAAAATGCCCAGACCACCTGTTGAGGTGTTATCACTGCTAGAGGGTCATTAGATTCCCTCTCCATTCATTGCTGAATGTGGTTTCACCTTTCCCCCAATCGCTTTTGTTTAGAGTTTTGTCAATGCTTTGATGTCGTCCCTGCTAGGGTATCCCCCAACACTTAGAGAGTAATGAATGGGATACATAGATGGCTCAATCAAATATATGGAACACACATCATCATCCTTAAGCATATGTTCTGTTATAAGTAGAGTACCAGTGACAATAGATATCACATGAATACTAGGTTTTCCAATAGGGTCTTGGTTGTCAATTTTCCAGACTCCAACAAGGACTATTTTGATTATGGAGTTATTGCAAAGAAAAGGAAACATGCTCCTTTACAAACAGGAGAAGTGTATGATGGGCCCAGGTGACCCCAAGTGGGTTATGGCATAGGTTGTTGAATTTCATTACTGTATTCCTCTATTTTTTTTCTAACCATCTATTTGATGATATGCTGACTTATGCTTTCTTGTCTTGTTTACAGTTTTGCACAGTTGAAAGCAAAAAGAACTGTCCAAAAGAAGTGGACATCATTATCCATGAACTAAAATTCTTTGGAACATCCATCAGAGGATTGGCGAGGAACACCCTATAGCTACCTCATATTTATTGCAATATATGAGTTCCATTACCTCCTTTGTTGCTAGGCCCACCACTTCTACAACTGTAGCCCCTATCAATCTTAAAAAAGAGCCAATAAGTGCTGAGAAGGATTTTAGGACTTCCTCCTATTTTGAATGGTTAGACATTTCAACTATTCCCTCTTCTCCACTTGCTATTATGGGAAAGATGAAGATTCTTGACTTGATCACTGGAGCCTTCTCTGTAACTGCTAAAAGAGATACTGAGAAGATTAGTAAGAATAGGGATGCTAAGAAGCCAGGAAAAACATCCAAGGTTTTCGAGAAGGAGAAGGGTCCTCTAGTCATCACCTCTGAGGAAGTTGATGTTGTTGTTCCTTAATTCAAGAGGATAAGAAAAGGTTTGCCTGAGAAGTAGGTTGAGAAAATATCTGCCGACCAGGAGGTGGTCGAGAAAGTTTAGGAGGATTTGGCTGTTGCTGGGTCATCCTTAGTTGTCATTCATCCTTGTGTTGCCAGGAAATTAATCAATATTGGTACTGGCTCTGCTAATAGAGAAACTCTTACCCCACCGCTAATATTGAAGTTTGGAGAAAATGCTTGCCAAAGTTTGGCTATGGTAATGCTTTCTTTTTTATTACTTTCCCTTTATGCCTTCTTCTCCTAGTATTCCTTGTAATATGATATTATCCTTTCTGCAGTTTTTGGTAAATTTTAATCAAATTCTGGACAAGGACGTTCAAATTTATTCTCCTAGAGAAGATATTGAGGAGGCCCTTGAGGGTCTAAGGTAGTTCGTTGAGGCTTCGAAGAAGTTAGTGAAGTTCAAGCAAAAGACTTGAGATGCTGAGCTGAAGAAGGCTATTGATAGAGCCACCCTTACTGAAGGAAAACTGGTAACTGCTGAGACCAGTTTGACAGTTGTTGAGGGGAAATTGGCAATTAATGAGACCAATTTGACAGTGGGAGAGAATAAGGCCAATATGGATGAAGATAAATTAGTGGAAAATCAATCTCTCCTGAAGTGTGCTAAGGAAAAAAATTATTGGTCTGTCACCTGAGTTGGTCATAGAGAAGGCCAAAAATAAGAAACTTAAAGAGGACTCCTTCAATAAAGGCTGGGATAAGGAAGTTCTGGCAGCCTCTCCCTAGATTGAATTTGTTAGCAAGAAATCTTTTAAGGATGGTTAGTCGGAGGCCCTTAAGGAGGTCGACACTCCAGCAGACTTTAAGTTATTCTTGAAGCATGATCCAGGCTCTCCTCTAAACATGGAGGAAGAATTTGATAATGAGGAAGGGTATGGGGAATCTTACCTTTAACCTGCTAGGTCTGCTTTAAAGCCCATTGAATAAATTTCCCCCTCGGTCGACCAGCCCTCTGGGAGAAATGTCCAGGATTAGGATAATGTATAACTCCTTTGTTCTTTTTCTTTTTTACTTTGATTTGTAATAGGACTAGCAGTTTGTAACACCTTTTTGGTTATTAATGAAGAATTTTCTCCTTCTGTCTACATGTGTTGTATTTATCATACTTTTTGTATTTTCTTGCTTGGTGGAATGAAGTCTCATAATTATGTCATACTTGCTCAATACTCATATTTGTGTACTTACACTTGTAATTTTCAGTTTGATGCTAGGAAGTAGGCCATAGTTTCTGCTGGATTTGACCTACTCAAGCGGAGTATAAATCTTTTAGAAGCAGGCCATGTTCCTGTAACTGAAGAAGACTTAGTCCGTTTACTCGGCGCAAAAGTATTCGACCAAGTAAAAGAGTTATATATTCATCTCCACTGCTTTCAGGACAAAGCTGGAGTAAATAATGCAGCTTACTATGAAATAATTGAGGATCGATAAGAAGATCACAAATTTACTTTGGCTTCACTCCATGCTGACTATGAGGCTAAATAAAAAGCTTTGAGCGAAGGTTAGGGATTTGAGAAGAAGTTGGAAGAATATGCCTTCCTGTCCAAAAGAAAAGAGTTCCT
Organism: Sambucus nigra; assembly: GCA_949130495.1. Classification (NCBI taxonomy): domain Eukaryota; kingdom Viridiplantae; phylum Streptophyta; class Magnoliopsida; order Dipsacales; family Adoxaceae; genus Sambucus; species Sambucus nigra. The sequence goes on along the minus strand of OX422212.1, from coordinate 464,804,340 downwards.
ATTAAGCCGAGAAGTAGACGAGGACAGGGATATTGCCAAACTCCCTGAGGAGGAAAATAATAAGCTCATAAATGAGTTGGACATCTTACAAAAATCATCTTCTAATGGTGCTCATGAATGTCCCTTTATCTTAGACACTGAGAATGCCAGGCTAGTAGAGGAACTTGAAGCTCTAAAGAAAACTAAGCTTAGGAAAACTTACAGGTAGTAGAGGACGAGCCGAACAATTGTTGACAAGGACAGAACCAATAAAACATTAGCCACTAAAGCTGCCCAGCTGAAAGCAAAGAGTCAGGCTATTGCTGATTTGTCTGTAAAACTGAAAGCTAAAGATAAAGCCATTGCTGCATAATTTGTTCAGTTAAAGGTGAAGAATTATGTTTTGATGAGAATTCAACATCAGGTTGAAATGTTAACCTTTCATTTTCATAAACAACACAGAGAGGTGTGGATGGAAGGTTACAATGAAGCCCTTAGTCATGTTGATGACCATATTGCCCAGAGTCACTATGAAGGTTATAGGTGTGGATAAACCAATTGTCTGACTTTGTTGAAATATGATCATAACTGCGAGATATGGTATGGAATGTGCATGGTCTACTAGATCGTAACAAGCCTCCATTTAAATTGGACATATTATGGATTCTTATTGATGCTATTCCCCAGTGTTTGATCACAAAATACTTAAGAGATTATGGTTTGCATGATGTACATGAAATAGTTCATCCTCCTCATTTGATCAATTCTCCAAGTAGTAGTAACAAGCGAATGTTGAGGGGTTTTAACTTCATTGATTCTCCTTATACTCTGGATGATCCTCCTGGTCGTATGGAGAGAGTGCAACCAACTCAGCCAACTTCCAAAGCTTAAGGAAAACATCTAGTTGAATAGCTTTTATGTATTTTGTTACTCACTTGATATTTAATGTAATACAGATAGTATTTGAATAAAAATCCATATTTTTGCATTGTCAACTCTTGATTATTTAATCAATCAGTCAATTGAGCGATTGTTTAATAATGAATTAGTAAACTTTGATTGTAGGGCATTTAGATGAAACTATAAGCATTTTTATTTATCCAAGTATAGCATTAGTTATCAGTCGTGACCAAGTGTAAGAGAAATATATGTGTTTATTCCAATGGTTAGGAATGTTTACATGTCTTCCTACATTTAATTTAGTCGGGTAAAACTTGTTTGTAACTGTTTGAATTGTATACGAAGTTTTACAAACTTCTTATTCTTAACTTGTTAAAGACGAAGTCATACATGAAATAAATTATTAGTGCCAACCAAGTGTGTTAGGTTGGGTAATACTTCTTGTTCGTGACTCATCGATACAAAGTCATACGAGAAGTAATAACTACTTCTTATTCGTAACTTGTACAAATGAAGTCATACATGAAGTTTTAACTCGGGCGAGAGACGATTGTGCCTTAAGCTGTTAGTGCATCTGGAATTTGATAAGTTCAACCTGATTAAGTATATTCTTCTAATCGATAGATAAGTTTAACCTGATTAAGTATGTGCCGTTAATTGGCAAGAGCCGAAGATAAGGAGACAATTTTCCTGATTAGGTATGTGCCATTGATTGGCAAGAGCTGAAGACCAAGACACAGTTTTTATTTGTTGTTTCCAGGGAATGTATATTGTCGTACTCCGAAAAAAATAAAAAAAAGTGAAGGAATTAAAATCAAGATTTTTATTGAACTTGAAATATAGTTGTGTCAAACGTAAAGTAAAAGAAATATGATACGGTAATCCCTTTAATCACTGGTAATACTTTTGAAGGTGCTCGGCGTTCTAGGGATTTTTGAATTCTTCCGGTTATAAGGTCTCAATGCAATCGATCCCTGGTCGGATGACTATTGAAATGCGATATGGGCCATGATAATTAGCTTCAATCTTGTTGCTCTTCTGGATGACTTTTTTAAGGACATAGTCACCTTCTTTCAAGTTAGTTGACTTAACCCTTTTGTTGTAAAAGTGATCTATCCTGTGTTGGTACACAACATTTATGAAAGTAACATCTTTTCAGACTTCCTCCAACTTATCTAAATCCAATCATCTCATCAAGTCACTCGTTGTAGAATCAAAATTCCGTTCCTATTCTTGGCTTTGTGGTGTAAGCCCAGAGAATAAAATGTAATTCATTAATCCAGTTTCCCTTAGAAGCATCGATCCTTTTCTTCAATCCATTGAGCAAGGTTTTATTTGTCACTTCTGTTTGACCATTGCTTTGTGGATGGCCTGGTGTAGAATGGAGTTTCTGGATCTTGGGCTGGACACATTATGTTTCAAACTCATTATTTTAAAATTGGGTTCCATGGTCTGTAATAAAGGCATAGGGAATCCCATATCTACATATGATTCTCTTCTAGATGAACTGATAGACCTTCTCATAAGTCATCTCAATCAACGACTCTACTTCCACCCATTTTGTAAAGTAGTATATAGTAACTACTAAGTACTTAAACTTGCTTTAGTGGTTGGTAGTGGGCCGACCAGATCGATTCCCCACATAGCAAATGGCTAAGGTGAAGTAATCGGTGCTATAGAAGCATTGGGGGATTTGTGAATTGCGAAGAACTTCTGGAAATTTTCACACTTTCTTTCAAAGGCTTTACAATCTGCTCTCATAATCGGCCAGTAGTATCCCAGAGTGTTGATTCTTTAGAACAAAGACCATCCAATTGAATGAGCTCCACAAGAACCTTCATGCATTTCATTAATCAAGTCTTCCACCTCCAAAGGATGAACACAATGCAATAAGGAGAGAGTTAATCCCCTTCTATATAAAACTTCTTTATCCAAGACATATCTGGATGCTTTGTACCGTAACTTGTTTTGCTTCTTTAGGATCCGCTAGTAGGATTCCATCTTTAATTTAAGACCTGATCGAATCCATCCAAGAAGGTTTTAAATCTACAGTAATAAAACTGACCATTAAGTTATAATCTATGCTCCTATTTATCAAGATCTCAATGGGAATGATTCTACGAAGTTTAATTCTTATCGTTGATAGTAGCCAAATAAGTGCATCAACTCGGGCATTAGCTATTCTTGGTATCCTCTTCATTTGAAAAAATTTGGAAACTTGGAAATAAACTCCATGGCTTTGGCCAAGTATCTGGTCATTAACTCTCCCTTAACTTCATATAGATAAAGCACTTGGTTGAACACCAGTTGTGAGTCACTGTGCGCCACTACCTACTTGGCACCTAATGGATGGGCTAAATCCATTCCGACTATCAAAGCTTCATACCCGCTTCATTGTTTAATTACTTGAATTGAAACTTAAGGGAACATTCAACGTGAATATCATCAGTAGTATTATACCTGCTCCCCTTCCAGTCGTACACGAAGATCCAATCCACGTATAAGTTCCATAATGGGATATCACTATTAAAACTTTCTTCTGACAGAACTCCATGGTGGAATATCTTCTTACACTCCTCTGCACACTTCTGAGCCAATTATTGGGTTTTAGATGATTTAGGTTGATCGACTGCAACTTCAGCTTGCTTTTGAGCTAAACTCTTTTCTACAGAATTCTGCTTAGCAGGCAAGTTTTATTGTTAGGCAACCTCTGTATAGGTGAACTCTGCAATGAAATCCATCGAATCTTGGCCTTTCAATGAGGACCTTGGTTCATAGACGATGTCATAGTCTCCCAGTTCTACTGCCCAACACATCAATCTTCATTTCTTCTCAAGTTTGTGGACTGCTTTTCAAAGAGGTAGATCAGTACACACAACTATAATGTGTGCTTAGAATATGGCTTCATATGTATGGAGGCTTGAATAAATGATAGGGACAGTTTTTTCAAGTGTGGATACCTAATTTATGCTCCTCTGAATGCTTTGCTGGTGTAGTAAAATGGTTTTTGGATCTCACTATCCAATCGAACCAAGGCCAAGCTAACTGAAAACTCTTAATAACTATATATAAATACAACTTTTCTCCCAGAACAACTCGAGACAATAAAGGTGGTGATCCAAGATACTTTTTCAATTCTTGTAATGTTTCTTTAAATTCTGCATTCCACTCAAAGGTATTTCTAAGCACCTTGAAGAATGGAAAACACCTATCTGTTGCCCGAGAAAAAAATCTGTTCAAAGCTGCCACTCTATCGGTAAGCCTTTATATATCCTTCTTGTAAGTCTACGACTTCATTTCTATTAGAGCTTTTATTTTAGTTGGATTGGCTTAACGCCGGTTCGAGCAATGATCTGAAGTGCTAAAAATCATTCTCGATAAGTGCACCCTTTGATTATGTACAAAGTTTGAAACCAAACTCCGCAACTTCAAATTGTCATCTTGTATTTCTTAGATTTCTTCTTCGCAAATCTTCTGGGATTTTCCTTTTTGCTTCCCATTTCTTTATATCTTCCTTGCATTATCTCTTTCTCTGTAAGTTCCTATTTCTCGCTACTTTCGTTCACAGTTTTCTTCTTTATTCTTTATTTTTTGAATTTTTTCCATCAATTGCTACTCTTCACGGAAAAAGTGTTGAGGATTTCAGAAAAATGTACTTCATCCTTTCTTTTGTGAAAATTGACTGATCCCCCATACCCAAAGATGTCAGGGATATGGACAAGAGGAACTGGATTCACATCCTTGTAATAGTCAAAGGGTTTCAACATTTCGCCCAAACTGATTATTTTTAGAATTTTTTGATTGCTTCAAAGTTAATCCTGCCTAGTGTGACCCCAATACCTGGAGAATAATGAATGGTGTACACATGATCAATGAGCTCTATGGGACCAACTTGGGGGGTCCCAAAAATCAAGTTATGATATATCTGGTCCCACACCACTGATGGTCTTCTGTACTTGAAAGCGAGGAAGGCTAAGATAGTTTTGGTTGTGAACCTACCTGATACTAATAAAGGATATTGGGATCAAGGTTTTATTGCCAAGAACTGGCAACGTCCTCCCTTTTTTATGGCGAGAAACACGTAGGGCCTTTGTGCCCTGACTAGGAGGAAGATCATTTAGGTTGCTATTTTCTTTCTCTCTTTATTGTTGAATTTTTGTTTTTGTCACTTGCTCTACTGACTAATGTATGCATTCCTCATTTTTGTGCAGCTCGCGCTAAAAATAAGGAGCCATCTCCAACATATAAAGGTTTCTAACCTTTTGAAAGTTTGGAGAATCAGAGATATACTGCCAGATGGTGAATATCCTCGGTCGATTACCTATCTTATTGAGTATACCAACACCACTTATAACTTTATTGCTCGCCCAACGAACGAGTACCCAGAAATAACTCCTCCGAATGAGGAAACTTCCTGTTCAACTGATCTAGTAGACGTTGGATCTTACTCTTAAGAATAAGAGGAAAGAGATCAAATGTCTCCCCCCAGGAGGAGGCTTCCTCTTAATGATGGTGATGAGGATGATTAACTCCTCCTTTCTGCCAGGGTTAAGGCCCTAAAGAAGTCAGAGAGGGATTCTCCTAGAGCTGATGGCCCTAGCGTAAGGACCAAAGAGAAAAAGGAAGAAGAGGATAAGACTAGAGAAGAGGAGACGGGGAGTGATGGAGAGAAGATAAAGAAGGCCAATAAGGCCTCAACAAAAATTTATTCTTCTCTCTTTGGTACTTCTCGGGCCGATAGTGTGGCCCTCAATCCTTCACTTTTTTCTTAATTTGCTGAGGGCGGAGCTTTTTCTTTTCATTCTTCCCAAGCTCTTGCCTTGGTAAGTGTTATCTTCTTTCTTTATCCTGCTATTTTGAATTGCGGTGTTTTCAATATTTACTTCTTTCTTATTTTGCAGTTTGTGGTAGGTTTTTCCATTATCCTAAATGGTCATACCGATCTGTCAAAGAAGAATGAAGAGCAAACTGAGGCTCTGAAGAAGTCCCAACAGGACTTGGTTTATGCCTGAAAGGCCTTTGAGTAAGAAAGGCAAACCAGTATTGAGGCGATGGCCTCATTAAGGACAACTAACAGTATTCTAGCTGTGGAAAAAGAGGAGCTTGTTGGAGATGTCATGAAATTGACCAATTAGGTCCCTGATATTAAAGAGACCATCTTTGTGCAAGGTTAGACTAAAGCGTATGACGATGCTGAAATCTAGATCGCTTATGCACGAAAAGCGAGATTTAAGAACGGGTGGGACCAAGCCTTGAAAGCAACATGAATGCCTCTTGATTCAGAGCTTTTCGAGAAGCACCACCCAAGTGCTGCTCCAGTTATTAAAGAGGAGCCTTCTACTATCCACCTTGCTGACCTAGTTAAAAAAACATCAGACTAGGTTGAGATAGATGCTAACGAGGTGGAGAGGGCTGCGACCAAAGGAAAGGCTCCAGAGTCATTTGAGTGGGTGAAGGAGTGAAGCTTAGTAGACTTAGGATTTTTCTCTTTTGTTCTCATTCAAATGTTGTACTTTCTCTTTTCCTTAGTTGTAATGGATTTTCCTACTTCTTTGTTTTGTCAATGAAAAATGACACTTTTTGTTCACTAATTTCCCATTATTTTCTGTTCTGCTTATTTCTTGTAGCTTATTGTCGAGGATATTTCCTCTTTTAAGAATCTTGATAAGTTTCTTCGTCCAGACGCGAGTGAGCAAGCTTATCGTATATTTTTAAAGGCACGAAAGGGATTAAAAGAGAGAATCAAAGCATATAAGGATCAATCCACCTTGGTCACGAAGTTGAAGGATGACCTTCAAGACTTGGAGGATGTGAGATCTTTGATACACGAGGAAATAGTTGACCTGAAGGTCTAGCTTGATGATAGCAAGGATGTAGGCACAGTTTACGCTTTGGTTCAATATAAAAATAACAATTTAAATAATGGACTCTTTGAATCATAGGAGAATGACGATTTAAATAATAAACTCTCTAGTTTGTAGCGCAATGTAAACAAGCTTTGCTATTTGTTTAGGATGGGTCCTTGAGCATCTTGATCGATAGGCTATGATGAGGGTTGGCAAGATGCCCCAGTGCATTTATAATAAGCCCAAGATGTGGCGTATAAGCATGGGTGGATAAATGCCATGAAGGTGCTGAAGGACCAAAAGAGTCCCAGTTGTGGTATATGTACCAAGTGGACTGCCCAGCATACCTCCAAGCTCCTTTTGGAAATGACGAGGAGTGGGTTCCCTTGGATTCCATTCCTATCAACTGGTCAACAACTACTTGGTGGATCGTGATAGCGATGATGAGTACGCTCCTAATCCCGACGATAGGAGAGGGATGGAAATAACATTGTACCTGTCCCGTCGACCATACATTGTTATTCCTTTCTTGTAATTTATGTAATTTCTTATGTAATTCATATCTTTTATATCCTCGACTTTGGCCAAGTTAATAGAATCAATGTAAATTGTTATTCTATTCTTTTAGTTTAATATGCCTTTATGTGTATTTTTCCATCTTCCTTACCTTTTAAGTCGTGTCGTCACACTCCTTTAGGCCTAGGAAAGATGATGGCAAAAATGCACCTGGTCTATGGGCAATCCACCCATTCAGGATTTAGTCGTTCAAACAAAATTGTTTTATTGCCTAAGGATCCCCCGTAGGGCTTTAGACTTGTCTGAGCAAGTTGTGAGGTCACTTGTGTTGGTTATGACAGGGGCCTATAAACTTTAGGTTTTGATTGTAATAAGTAGTGCTATCTTTGTAATTAAACTAAAGTCTGATCATATGACTGTATAGTCGATGGTCTTCAAAGATCAGAAATCAAGTGTGAGCCAGCTACTTAGGGAACAATGTTGACGAATTGAATTATATTAAGATATATGAGCATAACATAAATACAGAGGCCTTTATTTATTCATAGTATAAAATAGAAACTACGAGCAAGATAAGTTTGAAATAAAAATTTGTGTAAACTAAATGTGCCGAGATATAAGAACATCGAGCACCATAAGTTTAAAATGAAAATTTGCGTAAACTAAATGTGCTTAGATGCAAGAAGACTAAAAGTAGACCTTCTTGAGGTTGGCCGCATTCCATGTCCTTGGTATCTATCTAAAATCCATTATTTGCAAGTGATATGCTCCTTGCAGATTATTCCTGACCACCTTGAAAGGTCCTTGCCAGTTGGGCCCCAGTATGTCATCTGACGGTATTACGACACTGTCGAGAACCTTCCTTATGACGTAATATCCTATCTGGAAATTCCTCGGGTTGGCCTTTTGTTGTATTATCTATCCAATTATTATTGGTATGAAGATATCTAAATCATATCCGGCTCTCTTCACTCCAAGTTCAGTACAAAGAGCATCCTTATTCAGCCCTTTGTCGGTCGTCTTAGTTATCATAGTAGGAAGACCAGATTCAAGTGGCATGATTTCTTCCATTTCGTATGTCAATGCAAAGGGTGTTTCTCCAGTTGGTCTTATGATTGTGGTACGAGATTCCCAGAGGGCATGGGGGAGTTCATATATACAAGCACCTTTTGCTCTTTCCAGCCTCTTCTTTAGACCGTTGAGCATTATTTTGTTAGAAGCTTCTGTTTGACCGTTTCTTTGAGGGTATGCTACTGAGCTGATGTGGTGCTTGGTTCCATGCTCGTTGCTAAAACTATAAAAATTACCACTTTTGAATTGCGTGCCGTTATCAGTGATGATATCTCTTGGTACCCCGAAGCATGTTATGATGTTCCTCTAGATGAAACTTATCATGTTGGCGTCTCCTATATTGTCCAGTGGTTCTGTCTCTACCCACTTGGTGAAATAGCTAGTGCCGACCAGCAAATACTTGCGTTTCCCAAGGGTGGTAGGTATTAGTCCCATGATATCTAACCCCCACTGCGCGAACAACCATGAGCTGGTTAGGGGCCTAGATTGTTAGCCGAATGATGGACCACAAGAGAGAATTTTCGGCACTTCTCACACTTTTGAACATAAACACTTTCACCCCCACTGCATATATGGCCACCAATAGCCTTCTTTTATTGCTTAAAATTCTAGTGATCTTCCTCCCGCGTGGCTCCCATAAATGCCATCGTGAAACTCATAAAGAACTTGCTCGACGTCTATTGGGTGGACACACTGGAGGTAAGGACTTATGAAAGATCTTATAAAGTTTCCCTCCGGTATCAAGGTAGAAGATGAAGCACCCTATATCTTTGACTTACTCAGTTCTATACTATATAGTTGCTCATCTAGTTTGTAAATTGTGTTAAAATTTGAGTCCCATCCCTAGTTACCAAAGGAACCTCAGACTTAACTTGATGCCTCTATAAGTTCTGAAAGGTTGCTCACCAACACCACACACTAGGACTGCATACATATATCACATCTTACTATAATTGTTTGTGTGTGAGTTAATTCCCTTGAAATTGATTTTCTACAATTTTTCAGAATTTTCAAATAATTTTTAAGAATTTAAAATGATTTCTTGGAATTAAAATTTTGGACTAAAAAACCTTTGCGGTTAGATTTATAATATGTATTATGGCATACAATTTGGTTGGGTATAATCCGAAAGCACTTGAGAATATTGTGGGTGCAATTTGTATTTCTAACAAATCTAAAACACGTGTTTTTCATTTCATCACAGTCTTACACGTGTTGCCCTTATAACGGCCAGATATGTGTTTTCTCACACTCACACTCTCTAGACTCACTGTGCACCATTGGATCATTATAATCAACGATCTGGATGTGTTTTCTGTTAATCCCCATGTGTGATATGGATCCAATCAAATCTATTTTAAATGCGGTGGCTTAGTAGCCCTTAGATTAACTTCGATTCAATCCTGATCGTTTATTTCCCCTCGATCTTCCAGATCATTCTTCTCTCACTAAATATGGAGACTTCGTCTTCAATTTTGTAACTTTCGGTCATTTTAAACCTTTGAGAGAAAAGATATAGAGAAGAGATAGAAAGAGTTAGAGAGAGATAGAGAGAGTTCGTAAAGCTTTTACAAACCCTAACTCAAATTTCAACCAAATCCAAACCAAAAAAATATTTTTCTGATTGTTTATAGTTTGAGATTTGTGAAGTTTTTCCTCTACTGTCTTATATCTCTTTGTCAGCTTATTCACGTTAATTAAGTCTCTATTTCTTTGTATTGAAATCTTATATTTGATGTCTGTGATACATATCACTTAGTTATTTGCTAGATCGGATTTCTTGTTTCGAGAAATCTATTTTTTTTTGGTTGATTTCAAAATAAATGTTATTTTCAAACCCTAAACCAACAATAACCCTTCTGCTTTCAACTTACTCGAACTATCAGACTTAGATCTAGTTTTGAGATCCTGATTGGGGTTTTCACTTTTAGTTAATGTTTATAAACAAAAAAGTGAATAGAATCGTAACTAGTTTGTATAGCAAGAGTCCTTCTTGATCTGCAGTTATTTGAAATATCCAAAGTCGAACTTATTTGACTAAGCTGATTTTAGAAACCCTTGCATCTAGAGAGATGTGTTTGTAATTTGATAACTCATATTGTCTGTCACTACACCAAAATTGGCGATTGGTCACGGCCAAAATTCCCGACCAAAGCTGTGGGTCGCGAACTTGGGCCGTGACCATTTTCGTCCATTTTCGTGTGTCGTGGCCCAAGTCTGTGACCAAAAAATGGTCACGGACTTGGGCCGTGACCCATACCGTGACGGGTCACGGCTCTCATCCGTGACCCACAACCGTGACAAATTGGTCGCGGGCAAAGTCCGCGACCCACGTCCGTGACAAAAAAATTGGTCGCGGCCTTCATCCGTGACCCATAACCGTGACAAATTGGTCGTGGTCAAAGTCCGCGACCCACGTCAGTGACAAAAAAATAAAAAAAAAATGGTTGCGGCCCTCATCCGTGACCCACCACCGTGACAAATCGGTCGTGGTCAAAGTCCGCGACCCACGACCGTGACAAAAAAATTAAAAAAAAAAATTGGTCGCGGCCCTCATCCGTGACCCACAACCGTGACAAAAAAAATAAAAATAAAAATGGTCGTGGACTTTGGCCGCGACCATTTTTATGCGCGACGAAAAAAATAAAAATGGCCATGGACAAAGTCCATGACCATATTTAACTATAATTTAAAAATATATATATATTTTTTTGGTACAATCCTAAAATTGGGGGTCCTTTGAGTGCACCGTCGGTTGCTACGTGTAACGTTGGACGCGTACGAGGTGTTACAAATATTTATTATTGGCAAAACAATAAAAAAAATCACAAATTGCGAATCGAGAACGTTGTTAATAAACAAATATATATACAAACTTATAAATATTACACGTCTTAATAATTCACAGACCAAAAAAAAATTGGGCAGAGTTTCCTCTATTTTCTTGACATTCCAAAACCTGTAAATGTAAAACCTGCTTATTATAAAGCCCGCACGGCCATAAAATTCAACAATCAAATTATAAAAGCCCGCACGGCCATAAAACTAAACAATAAAAGCCCGCACGGCTGTAACACAAAAAACAAAATCCTGAATGTCCACAACATATAAACAATCTTCATGCTGTAGACCATTGCCCCCTTCGTTTGTTCCACGTGCAAAAATCCTACAAATGATAGGATACATAAAAAAATATATCAGTAATCAAGTAGTTTTACAAAAAAATTAATCAAGCTGAAAAATTGCATATATGAGTTAAAATTATCAGTAACCAAGTAGAAATATGCAAATTATTGTCGTATTCTCAAAACGGGAGTCCCGCGGCTGCGGGGTCAGTTCCTACGAGTTACATTGGTCCCGTGGGAGGTGTTGGTGCCACCCACGGGGCCGTTAGAGGGCTTTTTCGAGTTTTCACCCTCTAACGCCATGTTTTTAAGCCTAAGTTAAGAAATATGCAAATTATTGTCGTATTCTCAAACCGGGAGTCCCGCGGTTGTAGGGTCAGTTCCTACGAGTTACATTGGTCCTGTGGGAGATATTGGTGCCACCCACGGGGCAGTTCGGAGGCTGTTTCGAGTTTTCACCCTCTAACGCCATGTTTTGCTTAAGTCTAGAAATATGAAAATTGCCATCATATTCTCAAACCGGGAGTCCCGCGGCTGCGCGGTCAGTTCCTATGAGTTACATTGGTCCCGTGGGAGGTATTGGTGCCACCCACGGGCCGTTTGGGGGCTGTTTCGAGTTTTCACCCTCTAATGCGATGTTTTTAAGCCTAAGTCTATAAATATGCAAATTATCATCGTATTCTCAAACCGGGAGTCTCTCGGCTGTGGTGTCAGTTCCTACGAGTTACATTGGTCCCGGAGGAGGTGTTGGTGCCACCCACGGGGCCGTTCGGGGGCGGTTTCGAGTTTTCACCCTCTAACGTCATGTTTTTAAGCGTAAGTCTAGAAATATGTAAATTACCGTCGTATTCTCAAACCGGGAGTCCCGTGGCTGCGGGGTCAGTCTTACGAGTTACATTGGTCCCGTGGGTGGTGTTGGTGCCACCCACGGAGCCGTTAGAGGGCTGTTTCAAGTTTTCACCCTCTAACGTCATTTTTTTAAACCTATGTATAGAAATATGCAAATTACCGTCGTATTCTCAAACCGGGAGACCCGCGACTGTGGGGTCAGTTCCTACGAGTTACATTGGTCCCGTGGGAGGTGTTGGTACCACCCACGGGGCCGTTCGGGGGCTATTTCGAGTTTTCACCCTCAAACGACATGTTTTGCTTAACTCTAGAAATATGCAAATTACCATCGTACTCTCAAACCGGGAGTCCCGCGGCTACGGGGTCAGTTCCTACGAGTTACATTGGTCCCGTGGGAGGTGTTGGTGCCACCCACGGGGACGTTCGGGGGCTGTTTCTAGTTCTCACCCTCTAACGCCATGTTTTTATGCCTAAGTCTAGAAATATGCAAATTATCATCGTATTCTCAAACCGGGAGTCCCGCGGCTGCGGGGTCAGTTCCTACGAGTTACATTGGTCCCGTGGGAGGTGTTGGTGCCACCCACGGGGCCGTTAGAGGGCTGTTTCGAGTTTTCACCTCTAACGCCATATTTTTAAGCCTAAGTTTAGAAATATGCAAATTATCGTCGAATTCTTAAACCGGGAGTCCCGCGGCTCTGGGGTCAGTTCCTATAAGTTACATTGGTCCCGTGGGAGGTGTTGGTGCCACCCACGGGGCCGTTAGAGGTCTTTTTCGAGTTTTCACCCTCTAACGCCATGTTTTTAAGCCTAAGTAAAAAAATATGCAAATTATTGTCGTATTCTCAAACCGGGAGTCCCGCGGTTGTAGGGTCAGTTCCTACGAGTTACATTAGTCCTGTGGGAGATATTGGTGCCACCCACGGGGCAGTTCGGAGGCTGTTTCGAGTTTTCACCCTCTAACGCCATGTTTTGCTTAAGTCTAGAAATATGCAAATTGCCGTCATATTCTCAAACCGGGAGTCCCGCGGCTGCGCGGTCAGTTCCTATGAGTTACATTGGTCCCGTGGGAGGTATTGGTGCCACCCACGGGCCGTTTGGGGGCTGTTTCGAGTTTTCACCCTCTAATGCGATGTTTTTAAGCCTAAGTCTATAAATATGCAAATTATCATCCTATTCTCAAACCGCGAGTCTCTCGGCTGCGGTGTCAGTTCCTACGAGTTACATGGGTCCCGGAGGAGGTGTTGGTGCCACCCACGGGGCCGTTCGGGGGCTGTTTTGAGTTTTCACCCTTAAACGCCATGTTTTGCTTAAGTCTGAAAATATGCAAATTACCGTTGTATTCTCAAACCGGGAGTTCCGCGGCTGCGGGGTCAGTTCCTACGAGTTACATTGGTCCCGTGGGAGGTGTTGGTGCCACCCATAGGGACGTTCGAAGGTTGTTTCTAGTTCTCACCCTCTAACGCCATGTTTTTAAGCCCAAGTCTAGAAATATGCAAATTATCATTGTATTCTCAAACTGGGAGTCCCGCGGCTACGAGGACAGTTCCTACGAGTTACATTGGTCCCGTGGGAGGTGTTGGTGCCACCCACGGGGCCGTTCGGGGGATGTTTTGAGTTTTCACCTTCTAACGCCATATTTTGCTTAAGTCTAGAGATATGCAAATTATCGTCATATTCTTAAACCGGGAGTCTCGCGGCTGTGCGGTCAATTCCTACGAGTTACAATGGTCCCGTGGGAGGCGTTGGTGCCACCCACGGGCCGTTTTGGGGCTGTTTCGAGTTTTCACCCTCTAATGCGATGTTTTTAAGCCTAAGTCTATAAATATGCAAATTATCATCGTATTCTCAAACCGGGAGTCTTGCGGCTGTGGTGTCAGTTCCTACGAGTTACATTGGTCCCGTGGGAGGTGTTGGTGCCACCCACGGGGACATTCGGGGGCTGTTTCGAGTATTCACCATCTAACGTCATGTTTTTAAGCCTAAGTCTAGAAATATGCAAATTACCGTCGTACTCTCAAATCCGTAGACCTGCGGGATCAGTTCCTACGAGTTACATTGGTCCCGTGGGAGGTGTTGGTGCCACCCACGGGGCCGTTCGAGGGTTGTTTCGAGTTTTCACCCTCTAACGTCATGTTTTTAAGCCTAAGTCTAAAAATATGCAAATTACGGTCGTACTCTCAAACCGAGAGACCCGCGGCAGTGCGATCAGTTCGTACGAGTTACATTGGTCACGTGGGAGGTGTTGGTGCCACCCACGGTGCCGTTCGGGGGCTGTTTCGAGTTTTCACCCTCTAACATCATGTTTTTAAGCCTAAGTCTAGAAATATGCAAATTACCGTCGTACTCTCAAACCGGGAGACCCGCGGCAGTGCGGTCAGTTCCTACGAGTTACATTGGTCCCTTGGGAGGTGTTGGTGCCACCCACGGGTACGTTCGGAGTCTGTTTGTAGTTCTCACCCTCTAATGCCATGTTTTTAAGCCTATGTCTAGAAATATGAAAATTATGGTCGTATTCTCAAATCCGGAGTCCCGCGGCTGCGGGGTCAGTTCCTACGAGTTACATTTGTCCCGTGGGAGGTGTTGGTGCCACCCACGGGGCCGTTAGAGGGTTGTTTCGAGTTTTCACCCTCTAATGCCATGTTTTTAAGCCTAATTCTAGAAATATGCAAATTATCGTTGTACTCTCAAATCGGGAGACCCGCGGCTGCGGGGTCAGTTCGTACGAGCTACATTGGTCCCGTGGGAGGTGTTGGTGCCACCCACGGGGTCGTTCGAGGGTTGTTTCGAGTTTTCACCCTCAAACGACATGTTTTGCTTAACTCTAGAAATATGCAAATTACCGTCGTACTCTCAAACCGGGAGTCCCGCGGCTGCGGGGTCAGTTCCTACGAGTTACTTTGGTCCCGTGGGAGGTGTTGGTGCCACCCACGGGGACGTTCGGGGGCTGTTTCTAGTTCTCACCCTCTAACGCCATGTTTTTAAGCCTAAGTCTAGAAATATAAAAATTATCATCGTATTCTCAAATCGGGAGTCCCGCGGCTGCGGGGTCAGTTCCTACGAGTTACATTGGTCCCATGGGAGGTGTTGGTGCCACCTACGGGGTCGTTAGAGGGCGGTTTCGAGTTTTCACCTCTAACGCAATGTTTGTATGCCTAAGTCTAGAAATATGTAAATTATCGTCGAATTCTTAAACCGGGAGTCCCGCGGCTCTGGGGTCAGTTCCTACAAGTTACATTGGTCCCATGGGAGGTGTTGGTTCCACCCACGGGGCCGTTCGGGGGCTGTTTCGAGTTTTCACCCTCAAACGCCATGTTTTGCTTAAGTCTAGAAATATGCAAATTACCGTCGTATGCTCAAACCGGGAGTCCCGCAACTGCGGGGTCAGTTCCTACGAGTTACATTGGTCCCGTGGGAGGTGTTGGTGCCACCCACGGGGACGTTCGAAGGCTGTTTCTAGTTCTCACCCTCTAACGCCATGTTTTTAAGCCCAAGTCTAGAAATATGCAAATTATCGTTGTATTCTCAAACCGGGAGTCCCGCGGCTACGGGGACAGTTCCTACGAGTTACATTGGTCCCGTGGGAGGTGTTGGTGCCACCCACGGGCCCGTTCGGGGGCTGTTTTGAGTTTTCACCCTCAAACGCCAAGTTTTGCTTAAGTGTAGAAATATGCAAATTACCGTCGTATTCTCAAACTGGGAGTCCCGTGGCTGCAGGGTCAATTCCTACGAGTTACATTGGTCCCGTGGGAGGTGTTGGAGACACCCACGGGGATGTTCGGCGGCTGTTTCTAGTTCTCACCCTCTAATGCCATGTTTTTAAGACTAAGTCTAGAAATATGCAAATTATCGTCGTATTCTCAAACCGGGAGTCCCGCGGCTGCGGGGTCAGTTCCTACGAGTTACATTGGTCCCGTGGGAGGTGTTGGTGCCACCCACGGGGCCGGTAGAGGATTGTTTCGAGTTTTCACCCTCTAACGCCATGTTTTTAAGCCTAATTCTAGAAATATAGAAATTACCGTCGTACTCTCAAACCGGGAGACCCGCGGCTGCGGGGTCAGTTCCTACAAGTTACATTGGTCCCGTGGGAGGTGTTGGTGCCACCCACGGGGCCGTTCGGGGGTTGTTTGGAGTTTTCACCCTTTAATGTCATGTTTTTAAGCCCAAGTCTAAAAATATGCAAATTACCGTCGTACTTTCAAATCGGTCGACCCGCGGCTGTGGGGTCAGTTCGTACGAGTTACATTGGTCCCGTGGGAGGTGTTGGTGCCACCCACGGGGCCGTTCGGGGGTTGTTTCGAGTTTTCACCCTCTAACGTCATGTTTTTAAGCCTAAGTTTAGAAATATACAAATTACCATCGTACTCTCAAACCGGGAGACCCGTGGGTGTGGGGTCAGTTCCTATGAGTTACGTTGGTCCCGTGGGAGGTGTTGGTGCTACCCACGGGGACGTTTGGGGGCTGTTTCGAGTTTTCACCCTCTAACGCCATGTTTTGCTTAAGTCTAGAAATATGCAAATTACCGTCATACTCTCAAACCGGGAGACCCGCGGCTGCGGGATTAGATCCTACGAGTTACATTTGTCCCGTGGGAGGTGTTGGTGCCACCCATGGGTACGTTCGGGGTTGTTTCTAGTTCTCACCCTCTAACGCCATGTTTTTAAGCCTAAGTCTAGAAATATGCAAATTACCATCGTGTTCTCAAATCGGGAGTCCCGCGGCTACGGGGTCAGTTCCTACGAGTTACATTGGTCCCGTGGGAGGTGTTGGTTCCACCCACGGGGCCGTTAGAGGGCTTTTTCGAGTTTTCACCCTCTAACGCCACGTTTTTAAGCCTAAGTCAAGAAATATGCAAATTATTGTCGTATTCTCAAACCGGGAGTCCCGCGGTTGTGGGGTTAGTTCCTACGAGTTACATTAGTCTTGTGGGAGATATTGGTGCCACCCACGGGGCCGTTCGGGGGCTGTTTCGAGTTTTCACCCTCTAATGCCATGTTTTGCTTAAGTCTAGAAATATGCAAATTACCGTCATATTCTTAAACCGGTAGACCCGCGACTATGCGGTCAATTCCTACGAGTTACATTGGTCCCGTGGGAGGTGTTGGTGCCACCCACGAGTCGTTTGGGGGCTGTTTCGAGTTTTCACCCTCTAATGCGATGTTTTTAAGCCTAAGTCTATAAATATGCAAATTATCATCCTATTCTCAAAGCGGGAGTCTCTCGGCTGCGGTGTCAGTTCCTACGAGTTACATGGGTCCCGGAGGAGGTGTTGGTCCCACCCACGGGGCCGTTCGGGGGCTGTTTCGAGTTTTCATCCTTAAACGCCATGTTTTGCTTAAGTCTAGAAATATGAAAATTACCGTCGTATTCTCAAACCGGGAGTTCCGCAGCGTGGGAGGTGTTGGTGCCACCCACGGGGACGTTCGAAGGTTGTTTCTAGTTCTCACCCTCTAACGCCATGTTTTTAAGCCCAAGTCTAGAAATATGCAAATTATCGTTGTATTCTCAAACTGGGAGTCCCGCGGCTACGAGGACGGTTCCTACGAGTTACATTGGTCCCGTGGGAGGTGTTGGTGCCACCCACGGGGCCGTTCGGGGGTTGTTTTGAGTTTTCACCCTCTAACGCCATGTTTTGCTTAAGTCTAGAAATATGCAAATTATCGTCATATTCTTAAACAGGGAGTCTCGCGGACTTGGGCCATGACCCACTGGGCTTGACCATTCGCAGGATTTGGTGTAGTGTGTAATTAAGTGTGTGTGAGTTGCATGCATGAGTTTAGAGCACTACACCACATACACCTTCACACTACTATACTGAAACGTGTTGGTGTTGAGATATTGGATACTTAGAGTCAACGTAAAACCAGAAGGAGTAAAGTTACAAAGCTGGGAGAACATCGACAACAATCAGAACCTTAGGAGAAGTCAAAACACACCAGAGGAGTTGGTACATTTTTGAACTTAGATTAGGTTTGTTTGTGTGTCTTGATTATTATATTGCTTGTAATCTGTTACTCAGTTTTAGTGGACTTTTTACTTTTGTGGCGTAGAGGTCACCGTGGATGTTTCCCCAATTGGGTGGGGTTTCACCCCGTTAAAATTGCTTGTGTACACTTCCTTTTGCTCTCATCCATTTCGTAAAGATGTGTTAGTTTATTTTTCTTAGAGTTTTATTTTTCAAAACTGGTAATCCTATAACTTAAATTATTCGTTCATAACTATTTTACACATCTTGTGTTTAAAATTTGTTTTAAGAAAAGAGTTTCTTCAACAAACTATTCGGATCCATTTAGATAGTTTAATCTTGAATTAAATGACTTAAGCGGTACTTTTTCAATTGGTATAAGAGCTTTGGTTTCTAAAAAATTCTTTAGATCTCGTGTTTCTGAAATTATTTTCTCAAAACAAATTATGGACGAGAAATTTGAGAGACTAGGTAACCTGTCCAGACCTCCTCTCTTTGTTGGAATCAACTTCCCTACTGGAAGGTAAGGATGGAGGCATTCATCCAAGGGACTTTGGAGATGATGTCTAGGAAGTTATTGAAAATGGTTACACTTTTACTACTAAACCAACCACTGAAGGAAGTAATGTGAGGATTAGAAAGGTACTAAGTGAATTCACTAAAGAAGAGAAACAGGTTTCACTTAATAACAATAGAGGCAAAAATTCCATTTTCATGCCTATCAATGATCATGAATTTAAGTGGATATCATTATGTTCTACCTCTAAAGAAGCTTGGTACACCCTAGTGACTGCACATGAGGGTGATACTAGAGTTAAAGCTGCTAAAACTCAAATGTTAATCCAGCAGTATAACACCTTGATCATGACTGAGACTGAGTCATTTGATGACTTCTATATTAGACTGACAGACATTGTGACCAAATTGCATGCTAATGGGATTTTTTATGATAGAAATGAAATTATCTCTAAAATACTAAGATCACTTCCACAAAAATTTGATAATAAAAGATATGCAATTGAGGAGATGGATGATCAAAATCTTACACCTGAACTCCTCAGTTGCAAATTGAGAACAGTGGAAATGGAATTAGAATTTAAGAAACAATTAACCTAGTCCCAAAAGAGACAGTCTACCTCCAATCTTATTTTTTCATCTAAGTTGACCACAACTGAATTTAGCATACTTAATATTGACTTATACTCTGATGAGGACCGTAATTTAGATACCTTGGATAACCAGATTACCTTAATGTCTAAACAGTTCAAGAAAATTGTGAACTTTCGAAATAAAATAACAAAAATAAAAGGCAAACCTACTTATCCAAATCAATCTAACAATAGGCCTCATGAGAGAAGACAAGACAAACACCATTCTGACAATCACAAGAGATCTGAGAAAGACCTTAAGAATGTTGAATGTTATAGATGTGGAAAGCTAGTACACATGGCTAATGACTATAGAGTTAACTTAGATAAAATACACAAACACAATAGGGCTCATTTGAGCAAGACTTGGGATGACTCAAGTGATTCTGAAAATGATGAACCTGAGTCATCTAATAATTTTAACCCTTTCATGTAATTCTTTGCTAAGATAATCTAATATAATGATGAAGAATCTGATCGTACCATGACTGATATTGTGCCTACTGGTTTATTTGCCTTATTACTTGAGAATGTTGATAATGCTTCACACATTGTGTGTGTGAGTCAAAGGGAATGCATTATTGGTGATGTCAATGGGTGTGTGAGTCCTAAAACTGAACCGCTAGGGGACACTGCACACTGCACACTTAGTGACTCCGAAAACGGTGACCTTCCTGACATTCACACACTGTACACAAAAACTCTCAAGAATAGCACTAGGCTTGAAAAAACCATCAAGGATCTTACCCAGAAGATAAAGACCTTAATTCCGATGATCAAACAGAATGCTTAAGAGTATACTACCCAATATCTAACTCATGAGAATGAAACCAAAAATTTTGAGCAAAAACTAAAAGAGTTGTCTAACTTTAATGAAATTATGGAAAAGATATATAAAGGAACGTTGTTAGAATTGGAAGAAACAAAAGAGAAAACATCCACAGTCTTAAAAAAATTTGCAAAATTTGAAAATAATTCTAAGTGTTTTAAAGATTGTGTAGCTGAAAGAAAAACCAATTCTGATGACAGAACTGGAATAGGTTTTTGTCCAAATTCTAAAACACAAACTAAAAACCTTGAAACCATAAAGTTTGTGCCTGGTGGCAAAAGACCTACTGAAACTTGTCCAGATATAAGTTTTAAAAAATGATTTTGATAAAAATCAACTGAATTTAGACATTGGTGAATCAAGCTACTCTAAGCATAATGTTGAACAAAAGGCCAAATATGTCTGCCCTCCTATTCGACAAGCAGATTCGACATTTCATCCTGTGCCACCTAGGAATAAGACTAGAGCTCAAAACCTAGACAAACCCTTGAATAATACCTTTCCCAAGGTCATGAGTTCAACATGCCATTTTTACTGCTCCTATTGTGATGTCTATGGACATTCATTAGATGGTTGCTATTACAAACGTCTATATAATCCAGTCTATACCTCTCCTATTTACCATAACTTCAATTATTCGAGGGGAAGCCGAAATAACTATGTCCTTATTAGACATCCAGAAAAGAACTCTAACTATCGTAATAGAAGGAAAAGGACTAATACTAAAAGATAGTCTACAAGAAGGAATCTTAGATTCTATTCTAGACCAATTGCTCCAACTGTTTATAACAACAATAAAGTTGCGCAAAAATATTTTAAAGAAAAGGAAGAAGCTCGCAAGTTTTATCAAATACAAGCTAATAAGCACAAATTGAAAACTAGAGCAATTTGGGTTAGAAAAGATGATCTATTACCCCAGTTAAAGTGTAACATAGTGATCGGTGCATTTAGAGCTGAACATACTTCAACTGGATGGTACTTAGACCTAGGATGTTCCAAACATATGACCGGGGATGATTCCGAACTCTCAAACAAAACTAACTTTTCTAGAGGAAAATTCTTGTTTGGAGATGGTGTATTAGCCCAGATCATTGGCAAAGGAACATTTTGTGAAGAAGGATTACCTTTTCTTGAGAATGTTCTCTTAATAAAAGGACTTAAAACCAATTTTTTAAGTATATCACAGTTTTGTGACTCCAACCATACTGTCACTTTTTTAAAGAACAATTATAAAATTTTAAATAAAAAAGGTGACTGCATTATTATAGGACTCCGTACTCCAGATAACTGTTACACAATCAACCCAAGTACAGAGGGTTGTAACATTGCCAGAATGGATGACAATGAGATATGGCATAATAAGTTGGGTCACATTAACTATGATAACCTTGGCAAATTATGATCCCAAGAGATATTTAGAGGTCTTCCCAAAATCAAACCAATTTCAAACATTGTATGTGGTCCATGTTAAGAAGGAAAAATTGTTAAGGCTCCCCATAAGAAAGTTAAAGAATTTCTATCCACCAAACCTCTAGAACTCATATATATGGACCTAATGGGTCCCTCTCGTACTGTTAGTCTTTGTGGAAACACTTACATCCTTGTTATGGTTGATGATTTCACTAGATTTACCTGGGTTGCCTTCTTAAAACATAAATCAGAAACCGTTCAAAAGTTTTTGAAAATCTTGGTTCATATAGAAAATAAAAAGGACACTCAAGTAGATAGAATTTGTACGGATAGGGGTGGAGAATTCATAGATTCAGGTATCATTGAATAATGCGGCTATAATGGTTACAAACATGTATTTATTGCTCT
The DNA here is from genome assembly GCA_949130495.1 of Sambucus nigra. NCBI lineage: Eukaryota > Viridiplantae > Streptophyta > Magnoliopsida > Dipsacales > Adoxaceae > Sambucus > Sambucus nigra. The sequence continues at coordinate 464,782,297 of OX422212.1, read as the reverse complement.
TAAGACACCTCAACAAAATGAGATTACTGAGCGTAAAAATCACACTCTTCAAGAAATGGCCCATGAGATGATTCATGCCAAAAACGTACTAAAATATTTTTGGGTAGAATCCATTCGTACTGCCTGTCATATAATCAATTGCGTCTACTTAAGGAAGAATACCAAACAAACATCCTATGAGCTTTGGTATGGAAAAAACCTAATCTAAAATACTTTAGAACCCTTGGTAGTACTGTTATATCTATAAGGATAGAGAACATTTGTCTAAATTCGAAACCAAAGGTGATAAAGCCATCTTTTTAGGATATTCCCTAAATAGTAGAGCCTATCGTGTCTACAATCTTCGTACCAAAACCATGATGGAATCCATTAATGTGGTTGTAAGTGACACTAATATAGAAAGTAAAACCAAAGAATCAATTATTGTGGATGAGTTCGAAAATATTTTAAATTATGACTCTCCAGAAATAGTTGAATCTTTACCAACTGAGACCCCTGATGTACCTAACTGGGTTTCCAAAGATCATCCTTTAGATAGTGTAGTTGGTAATCTTATTGAGCCTATTCGTACAAGATCTCAACTTCGAAACATTGCTCATTTTTCACGTTTTGTGTCTCTTATTGAGCCCAAAAATGTAAATGAAGCCTTGAATGACACTTTGTGGATAAGTGCTATGCAGGAGGAGCTTCTTTAATTTGTCATTCATGATGTTTGGTATCTTGTACCCAAGATTGAAAATAAAAGGGTTATTGGCACACGTTGTATTTTTAAAAATAAGACTGATGAGTCTGGGATGATTATCAGGAATAAAGCTAGATTAGTTGCCCAGGGCTACTCTCGAATTGAAGGAATAGATTTTAAGGAAACCTTTACTCCTGTCACTAGCCACGAATCTGTTCGTTTACTTTTTTCCATAGCTTGTCATTTTCATTTCACTTTATATCAAATGGATGTTAAGTCAGCCTTCCTTAACGGAATTTTAACCGATGAGAACTATGTAGAACAACCCAAATGGTTTATTGACCCTCATCACCCTAATTATGTTTATAGTCTTAAGAAAGATCTTTATGGGTTAAAATAAGCTCCTAGAGCTTGGTATGAGAGTATATCCACCTTTCTTTTAGATAATGGATTTAGGAGAGGAGGAAATGATCAAACCTTGTTTGTTAAATATTTTGACAACAACATTACTATTGCTCAAGTATATATTGATGATATTGTTTTTGGTTCTACTTCCCCTTTAGAAGTTAAGACCTTCTCTGACATAATGCACAAAGAATTCCAAATGTCACTTATGGGGGAGTTACAATTCTTCTTAGGACTCCAAGTTAAACGGAATTCAGAAGGATTAATTCTATTGCAATCTAAATATGCTTCAGAAATTGTTAAGAAGTTTAACCTTGAAACAGCTAAAGACGCTAGGACTCCTATGATTACCACTGTCGAACTCTCTAAACATGAGAATGGCAAATCTATTGATACCACCTTATACCGTAGTATGATAGGAAGCTTACATTATCTTACTGTTATGTACTATGTCTGTGTGTGTGCCCGATATCAAAATAATCCTAAAGAGAGTCACCTGTTATGCGTTAAAAGAATTATCAAATACATCAAATGCACTCTAAACTTAGGACTTTGGTACACTAAAGACACCTCTAGTACGATAATAGGTTACACCGATGCTGATTGGGACGGGTGTATCGATGATAGTAAGAGTACTTCAGGAGCATGTTACTACATCGGTAACAACTTAGTCGGACGGAGTAGTAAGAAACAAAACTGTACTTCCTTGTCTACTGCCGAATCCGAATACATTACAGTAGGAAGATGTTACTCTCAATTACTTTGGCTTAAACAAATGTTAAAATATTATGGTATCACTGAAGATAAGTTACATCTCTATTGTGACAATCAAAGCGCGATTAATATTTCTAAAAATCTTGTTCACCACTCTCGTACTAAACATGTTAAAATCATATACCATTTTATATGCGAGTTAGTTGAATCTAAGGAGTTGGAAATTAATTATCTGCCTACTAAATTACAATGAGTTGATCTATACACTTTAAATAATGCACGTTTTGAATCTATACGCAAGTCGATTGGCATGATTTTGCAGAATAGTGTTAGATGATTATTGACTATTTTACTTTGCCCTTTGCCCATTTGAGACAAAATGGGGGAGAAATTTGAGTCCACTTGGACGTTGTTGTATATTCTCAACAAAAAATCTTGATCTTAGTTATCTTATTTTCAGGAATCAGTACCATCGGTTGCAACATAATTTTGTTAGGGTATTTATTTGTATTTAGTTGAGTTATGTAATTTTATCTTTCTAGGATATTGGGTAGATATAATTTTTTGAATAAGAATAGGATTTTCTTATTTCTTTTGTATCCCTATGAGTCCTCGTTGACTTAAAGGAGATTTTGTCTCATATTTCCAAAGGGGGAGATTGAAGCACCCTATATCTTTGACTTACTTAAGTCTATACTATATAGGTGCTCATCTAGTTTGGAAATTGTGACAAAATTTGAGTCCCATCCCTAGTTACCAAAGGAACCTTAGACTCAACTTGATGCCTTTATAAGATCTGAAAGGTTGCTCACCAACACCACACACTAGGACTGCACACATACATCATATCTTGTTATAATTGTTTGTGTTCGAGTTAATTCCCTTGAAATTGATTTTCTACTATTTTTGGGAATTTTTAAATAATTTCTAAGAATTTAAAATGATTTTTTGGAATTAAAATTGTGGATTAAAAAACCTGAAGTTGCAAGGTTATATGAACTAAGTTTATTTCATGGAATACACACACATAACCCAATTAAAATTAGCTAAGAAGAGATATTTCCCAATTTTAATTTCTATAGCAGGTTGATAAGTTAGTAAGAACAAATTTCAATTAATGCGATGAGATTGATAACTAGATTAATTAAAATAAAATTATCCAATTTTATTCATTTTATCCTAAGCATACATCTATGTTATTTAATAAAGTAAATTGCGAAAATCACAACCACAACGCGCCAATGTATGAGGAAAACCCAAATGGGAAAAACCTCTGACGGTTGGGCCTAGAAAAAATCCACTACAAAATAGGTTTTACAAGAGACTCAAAAGACTTACAGACATTGACTCACTCAAGACATGCTTATGCCATCCTCGACCTTCGAATTTGTAGTATGTGAAGCTCCAACGCATTGCTCGACACTCCTCGTGTTGCGGTATCCACCTAAGCCCAAAACCATAGTCTCCACTAAGCTTGAATGTAGAGATCCACCGCAAACTTGCTTGTTGAATGTCAAGTTGATTATAGGGGGTTTTGTTTCAAAAGTTGAAAATGGTGTTGGAGATTGATTTTACCAAAAAGAGTGAAGTTATGAGAAGATGCTCTCAAGAGGATATGAAACTTCCTTATGGAAAATAGTTTATTTTCGTCCATATATTGAAACTGTAAAAGAAGTGGACCAAAATAGTTTTTGTAAAATAACTGCCCGAAAATAAGTTAAAATTTTCAAATCTGGCAGATCTCGTTCGAACGACGTCATTCGAACGAGTTATCTAATGATGTTCCAGTGTGGAGTTAGATAGGTCATCATAAATCTCGTTCGAATGAGGTCGTTCGAACGACATTTCTAATGAGCTTCCAGTGTGGCCTGTGGAATGTCGTCAGATCCAGGTCGTTCGAAAACGACCTGGATAAATATCGAACGAGATGATAGATTTTGCCCAGAGAAGGTTAAAATAAATTCCAAAAATACTTCTTTATGAAAACTGAATTTTTTAAGAACTTTACTCTATGTGAAAATTTCTCGTTTATAAAAAATACTCCAACACTTAATATGATTTTGGTCATATACCTTTTAGAAGAGAGAACATGGCATGCATATTGATGTCACGTGAACTTTGGATGAAATGCTCGAATCTTTACGGTTGAATGATGCTTGATGAGGAAAGACCCAAAATTGTTTTGTCTAAAGGAATGTAGCCAATATAACAAATGACTCGATTGGAAATTTGTCCTTACAAATCTCCCTCTTTGGTTATTCCAGGACAAAATAGAATAATAAAAAAAATAAAAAGACTGAATTTGCTAAGCCAGCCGTCAAGCCGATTTTAAAGCCCGTCTGAAAAACCCAAATAAAAAGACAGACTTAGTAACGCGACTGACGGTGCTGTAGAAGAGTAGGAGATGTATCCTACACACATGAAACAACAAATTCATAAACGCATGGGGAAGTATAGAATATAAAACCTATAAAATAATATGTCATGAGAGATGAAAGCATATGTTGAGAATAAATTAATGGACTCCCCCAAAATTATGCATATGTTGACTATCTAAATAATGAATTTGCATTAATTAATAAAACTCCCCCTAAGTTATGAATTCCCCTTATCAATGTTTCTCCCCCTTTTTGTCCAAAAAATACAAAGGGATGAATAGCCTACATGTTAAAAGATAACCGAGAGGACAATAAGCAATAAAATTAATAAGAATAATTGACAAAGGGAATAACATGATAATGCATTAATCAATAAGGGAAATGCTAAATATCCAATGTGCATACACGTCATAAGAACAAAAATCCAAACCAAAAAGAAGAGTACAAGAAAGAAAATATTCCACTCAGCCTCACAATTACAACAATAAAGTATATTAAAACAAAGTAAATCAAGGAGCAGGAGCATCATGTGGAGAATCATCGGGAAGGGAGCCAGATCTGAAACTGGATGATCTTGCACCTCGGTGCATCTCCATGCGGAGAATGGCATCAAGGTTCTCTAACAGAAGAGAATACCGACGGGCTTGTGCTTCATCTCTGCGCGTTTGAGCCTCCTCCCGACGAGATTGTGCCTCTCTGTCCTGCTGCATTGAAACCAAAAGCTCCTGCAGCAGCACCCTGTCTTGACGCCTATCTTCCTGAATCTGTTCAACCTATGAACGGGCAAACAAAATATCTTCCGACTCTACGGGTGAGGGAGAATATGAAGAAGATGGTCGATGGATAGAACGAGTGGGTGTGGGACGATTGGGGGCAGGGTGGGAGGAAGAGGCGAATTGAGAGGAGGCAGAGGGAGTGAGATGAGGGGTATTGGGGGGTAAATGACCACGAGACCGACTGACTGATGACATGGCAATGATTTGGTATCGGGTGATGGGGACATCGGTGGATAGGCGGGGACAGTCGACGGTAAGACAAAACCTGATAATAATAGCGGGAAATGGGAGGGCTTGGAGAGCGGGACTGGAAGGGAGGATCCTAACCGTCTGAATGACACTAAAGATAAAGGCGGGGATATCTATGGCATCCCTAATGCTAATGACAAACATGAGGTCCACGTGCATTTTGGTGATTTGGGTTGTGTTCGCACGAGGAATAAGATACGCATACACAATACAATCAAGGACCATAAAATCAGGATGCAAGTGTTTATGAAATATTGTGACAGTGTCGGGAGGGTTAAGCCTAAAGACGGTACGCATAACGAGGGAAGGGTCAGGACCAGTATCGGGAGCCCATGGAGGGAATTTTGTGACAGCGCACTCGAGAGTAAATATTAATCTCCCTATCATGCATCCCAAAATAAAATTCCCGAATGAGATCGAAAAAAATAGTGTCCGTGAGTGAGAATAAGGGGTCCCACCCTAAATCAGAAATCCAAGAATGGACAGTAGTGTCGTGAGTGATCTCCAACGAAGCCTAAGGTCGGGGATAGATGCATTTGCATTGGACTCCTCATCGGAGGAAGAGGAGCGTTCCTCGGGAGAGTCACGAATGCGACGTGGGCGACGGTTACGGGCCATTCTAAACTAGGATGCGACTACAACCTACCCAAAAAAAATTCCAACCAAACACACCAACAATCCAACAAACCAATCAGTAATAAGCCCATCCTCCGTTAGACATAAAACAAAAATAAAAAGAAAAGGAAAAATTTATTTAAGATAAATTCCATGAAATTAAAAGAAATTTTAATTTGAAACAACTGATATTATCATGGAATCTAGCTTAACCAGGGGCAACACAAACAATAAAAGGAGTAAATAAAATGGCCCCAAAAATAAGGTAGAGATATACACATATTGGTATATGAAAGTTGGGTAACAAAAAATAAATTGTTTTGGTGAAAAAACTTGACCCAAAAGCATATAGATATGTGTGTGTGTATATATATATATATATATAAATAAAAATATATAGGAAGAATGGAGAATGGAAATACCTCGAGAGAAGTGATGGAGAAACCTCAAGCTCGGAACCCTAGCAAAGAAATGAGGTAAGGATGAGGTTTAATGGAGGAGTAGAAATGGGGTGTAATCGTGGGAAACAGAGAGCATGGGAGAGAGAGGGATAATGGGGTAAAGGGTAAGGGATAGTGGAAGAGAGAGTGGGAAAATGGAAGGGAGGGAGAAATCTGGGAAATGAGGAAATGGAGAAACGTGGGAAGGTGGAGAGAGAAAAAGGGTCTGAGGCGGAAGTTTGGGGAAGAGAAATCGCAAAAATTAAACCCAGGTCGTTCGAATGAGTGATGACGTTCGAACGAAATCTTTCAAACGAAGTTCAAGAAACATAGTGGGTATTTCATTAGATATCTCGTTATAAGAAACATAGTGAGAGAAAAATGCTCTTTTCGTTCAAACGACATTACGAACGAAGTTCCAGAGAAGGGGTTAGAAATTTCGTTAGAAATATCGTTCGAACGAGAATTTCTAACGAAAGGCTATCTTTTTAAAGAAAAATAAAAATAAAATAGTTTTAAAAATAGCATAAGATAAGGAATTAGGAAGGCCAGAAAGATGCCAAAATGTGGATTTTAGTAGTCCTAGATTGTGAAGACATATCCAAACTGTGGGAGTGGGAATGTAGGGATGTGAACAATGAGAGTGAGAGTTTTTACCCAAGACAATGTACAAGTGCATAATGCAAAACAAAATATAAACGCAATATTTACTCACATTAGCCTTGTGTCAATAAAGAAATACTATTGGACACTCAAACACAAATGCATCACGCATACAAGATAGATGATTCTCTCGCTAATGTTGTCACAATAATAAAGTAATGAATCTATTAAATGTGCATGCCCATTGATCTTCAACTTATATCTCCCATTAGCAACAATAGATTGAGACTATTCTTTTTGAAGAATCAATCAAGCTAAATTCTTTTGGCCTTGGAATTATATATCATATTTAATGCTTCTATTTTAGGCACATATTCTAAAATGTAAGTGGAGGCTATTCACCCAAAAACTTTACGTTTTTCGCAGCCCGAGTCCATTGCTTGAAATGAAAACCAATCGGATGAATATAATTACTTTTTGTTTCAATCCGGGCAATGGATGATCATGCACAATTTCGATTGCTTATAAGATTTGTGACAAGATTGAGAAGACAAAACCAAATCTCACTTTACAAGTATAATGTGAACAAGATATCCGCAATATTTGGTGAAAGGTGTGTGCAAAAAGGCAAATATGTGAGGTAATCACAGAAATAGATATCATAAAAGAGCATTTTTGTGCACAAGATAAACGAGGTCCGGCTTGACTAATCATTGAAAGCCACATGGACGTGAAATAGGATAGTGATCCGAACACATCGAACACAAAGCCATATGGACAAAAGTTTGTGAAAGCTTTTCTAACCATTCCCGTTATTTCCTTGAAAATAAGAGAAAAATATTTTTGAGATTTTGAATAAAATATATACAAAAGTAATCTAGTTCATAAGAAAAAAAATATACAAGGGAAATAACCTAAACTAGATAATCGGCTTCGATTTTAATAAATTGAGCAAACCCCAATTGATTTCCTAATGTTTTCAAAACTAAGAGCATCTAGAGGTTTATTAAAGATATCGGCCAATTGTTAATCGGTAGAAACGAAGCTTAGAAAAATGATTTTCTCTTCAACCAAGTCACGAATAAAATGTTCACGGATCCTAATATGTTTGGTTCTAGAGTGTTGAACGGGATTACGGGAAATGTGAATGGCACTAGTATTGTCGCAATAGATAGTCATAGTTCCTTGAGAGATACCGTAATCTTCCAACATTTATTTCATCCAAATGAGTTGAGTGCAACAACTCCCGGCGGCTATGTATTCGGCCTTCGCCGTGGACAAAGAAATAAAATTTTGTTTCTTGCTCATCCATGAGACAAGTGCACTTCCAAAATAGAAACAACCGCCAGATGTACTTTTGCATCCATCAACATCTCCTGACCAATCGACGTCCGAATATACCGATAGACAATCATTTGTGTCGAAGGAATACCAAATTCCAAAAGACAGGGTCCCACTAACAAATTTAATAATACGTTTAACGGCAAGTAAATGAGACACTTTTGGGGCGGCTTGATAACGTGCACAAACTCTTACACTAAAGGAAATATCTAAACGACTAGAGGTGAGGTAAAGTAAACTACCTATCATACTTCTAAAAATTGTGTGCTCTACATTCTTTCCTTGGGTATCCTTACTAAGTTTAATCGATGAACTCATAGGAGTACATGCATGTTTAGCGGATTCGAGTTTAAATTTCTTAACAAGGTCTTTAGCATACTTGATCTGGAACAAAAATAGCCCACTTTCGAGTTGACGAACTTGAAGACCTAGAAAGAAAGTAAGTTCACCTACCATACTCATCTCAAATTCATCGTGCATTTCTTTAAAAAAAAATTTGAGTATTATTATCACATGTTGAACCAAACACTATGTCATCGACAGACACTTGTGCAACTAGAATAGTTTTTTCATCACGATGGAAAAAAAGTGTCATATCTACTTCCCCTCTCAAAAATCCATGAGAAAGGAGATAGGAAGTGAGTCTTTCATACCAAGCACGGGGTGCTTGTTTCTAGCCAAATAAATCTTTCTTTAGGAAGAAGACATGATTAGGATGCTGTGGGTCCTCAAACCCTTTAGGTTGTTCAACATAGACTTCTTGAATAATACCATTTAAAAAAGCACTTTTTACATCCATTTGATATAATTTAAATTTAAGATGACATGCTATGGCGAGTAAAAGGCTAACCGATTTTAACATAGCAACAGGTGCAAAAGTTTCTTCAAAGTCAACACCTTCTATTTGGGTGTATCCTTGCGCAACCAGTCTAGTTTTATTATGAACAATGACACTATTTTCATCCATTTTATTTTTGAAAATCCATTTGGTCCCAATGACATTTGTATCAGAAGGCCTAGGGACTAATTCCCAAACATCATTTTTCTTAAATTGAAACAGTTCTTCTTGCATAGCATTAATCCAATGTTCATCTTTTAATGCTTCTTTAAAGTTTTTAGGTTCAATTTTAGAAGTATATCATAAATAGGTAACTTCATTTTCTAATTGTGCCCTAGTCTTGACACCTACCTCGGGATTTCCTATAATTTTTGAAGTGTCATGACTTTTATGCACCCAAGGAGTAGGATCCAATTTCTCAGTAGTGGGAACAACCAAGTCATTTTGAGACTCAATATTTTTAACATTAGACACAACATCACACTCACATGAAAAATCTTCCTCATTTTCAATTGATGTGGCCGGAGTATCGTCTTTTATGACAACATTAATTGATTCCATGACTTTAGAGCTACTTAAGTTGAATACTCTAAAAGCACTACTGTTTTGAGAATACCCTAGGAAAATACCTTCATCACTCCTTGAGTCAAATTTACCTAGAAGTTCTCTATCTCGGAGTATATAACAAGGACTACCAAAAACTCTAAAATAGGCCAAATTAGGCTTCTTGCCCCTCCACAATTCATATGGCATTTTGTTAGTATTAGGACGCAAATAAACCCTATTTACTGTGTGACATGTGGTGTTAACCGCTTCGGCCCAAAACCTACAGGACACATTCCTTCCTAGGAGCATAGATCTTGCCATTTCTTGGATCGTTCGATTTTTTCTTTCAACTATACCATTTCGTTGTGGAGTTCGAACGATCGGGAATTCATGTTTAATTCCTATTTCATCACAAAAGGCATTCACACCGGATTCCTTGAATTCGGTTCCATTATCACTCCTAAAGAAGTTTATGGTAACACTGTGTTGATTTTGAAGAGTTCTACACTTAACAGTAAGAAAATCAACTATCTCAGATTTTTCTCTTAAAAAACCTACAATAGAGTACCTAGAAAAATCATCCACCATTACTAAGATATATCTTTTTCCTCCTATGCTCTCAGTACGTGTGGGACCCATAAGGTCCATGTGTATCAATTCTAAGACACGGGAGGTACTTATAGTGTTTAACTTCTTATGAGGACTCTTAATTTGCTTTCCTAATTGACACGGCCCACAAATAGTGGAGGTTGGCTTTCCTAGTGGTGGTAAGCCTCGAACCAACTCTTTTCTCACTAATCTATCAAGATCTCTAAAGTTTACATGACCTAATCTTTGATGCCAAAGATCGGCATACGAGGCTTTTGCACTATTACAAACTAGAGATGATTTAAGAATAATTCCGTAGCAATTGCCACTAGTTCTAACACCTTGTAAAATAGATTCACCCGATTGATCATATACGGTGCACTCCGATTGACTAAATTTAACATCAAGATTTTCATCACATAACTGGCTAATACTTATCAAATTAGCCTTGAGACCATCAACATAAAGGACATTTTCAAGTTTAGGAGACCCGAAGATTTCAATAGATCCTCTACCCATGATTCGAGATTTGCTACCATCCCCAAAAGTGACTTTACCATCTTTATAGTTTTCAAGATTGGTAAATAGAGATTTATCACGAGTCATATGTCTCGAACAACCACTATTAAAGTACCATTGTGAGGTATTTTGAGCCTTAAGTGCAACAAAAGCTTTATTGGTGTGATTTTTCTTAACCCAGGCTTGAGTTTTTTTCATTTCTTTGTTGGCTCTAGTGTTATAATTGGAATTATTTCCTTGGACTTTAGAAAACCTAAGAAACTCTTCCATTCGATCTTTAGAAGTATTGACTACATACTCAACTTGGTTTCTAAGACTCGCTAAGGAGCTAAAGTGTTGTTTAGAAGATGTGAAATGAGAGTTCTTTCCAAGCTTGTAGCAAAAATCTTTAAGATGACCCCGTTTGTGACAATAAGTGCACACATAGGGTTGTTTTGGACTAGCTTTTGAAGATTTCTTAGGAAGACTTATTTTAGGAACATTATATTTGATTACAAACTTAGCTACAGGTTCGGGTTTGACTTTGGATGAATCTCCTTCTTCATATCCTATACCTTTCTCTCTTAATAACCTTTTTCCTTATATCCTGAAACAAGACCTAGAAATAGTTTTCCCATTCTTCCTGAATTATCCTCGAGTGTGACTTTAACTTCACGAGAGGACTCGAGATCTTTTTCAAGTTGGGAAATTTTAGCTTCGAGAGATTTTCTAATCTCTAAAGACTCATTAAGATATTTGTTGACACCTTCTAAGGAGATAATTAAGTCATATTTTTCTTTACTTATCAAGATAAGCTTATCAGAAAGAGATATCTTAATTGCCTCGAGTTGACTAACTAAAGCCTCCTCCTCCTTCAGGACTTTCAACTCTTTTTCTAATGTTAAAACTTTAAAGGTTAATATTTTATTAACTTTTTGAATACGGAGAGATTCAGTGTATAGTTCTGAATAGGTGGATTGCAGTTCACTTTCATCTATTTCACTTTCACTTCCTTTTTCCTCACTACTAGTAGAGTGAGTGGAATCAACCTCAAGATTTTGCTCGGAATGGTTAACATTAGGGTATGACACACTTGAATTACTAGCATGACTTGCCATAAACGCGGTAAAATTATTTCTAGATGGGGTAGAATCATCAGAGTCTTCAGACTCATTATCACTATCACTTAGAGTGGTATTGTAAACTGCTTTTTCTTTGCCTTGTCTTTTAAGTTTTGTAGGGCACTCGAATGCTCTATGACCACGTCCCTCACACTCAAAGCATCTCTCCAAATCATACTTTTTAAAGTTATCTTTGTTGAACTTCTTCGGATCCTGATTATTGAATTTTCTATTTCCTTTATTTTTGTTCTCAAATTTTGGTTTTTCAAATTTAGAGTTTTCCTTTTTGAACTTGAGAATTTTTTTAAATTTTTTAGCAAATAAAGCTATATAATCAGGATCTATATCAGACTCATCAGAATAAAAAACATCTACTTTCTTAACTTTTAAGGCAACACCTTTATCTTTGCTTTTGTTATCTTTAGGAAACATATCTAGTTCATAAGTTTGAAGATCACCAACAAGTTCTTGAAGTTTTAAATTATTTAGATTTCCTAATGAATTAAAAAAAGTGACTTTAGGAATGAACCGCTTAGGAAGACATCTAAGAATTTTCTTTACAAAACGATCTTCAGGTATTTTTTCACCTAGGTTAAAGAAAGAAATCACAATATCAAATATACGAGCATAAAACTCATCAAATGTTTCAGATTCTTTCACGGTGATCGTTTCAAATTGAGTTGTTAAGTTTTAAAGTTTTGAAGCTTTAACTAAACTAGTTCCCTCATGAGTAACTTGGAGAATATTCCAAGCTTCCTTTGACATTTCGCATATCATTATAGGAAGTAATTCATCGGGGGACACCGCACCAAATAAGGCATTTAAACCTTTAGAGTTAAAGTTACACCATTTTAGTTCTTCCTCACACCACTGTTCTACAGGAGTCAAAATAATTTCATCATTAACAACCATCATAGGAGGAGACCATCCTCTTTTAATAGTAACCCAAACACGTTCATCAATATATTTAAGAGCAGATTTTATACGTGCTTTCCAATAGATGTAATTAGTTCCATCAAACAAAGGTAGTCTATTCGACGAAAAACTATCCATATAACCTCCAGGATTCATCTAAATAACTTTTAGAGACTAGCTCTGATACCAATTTGAAGTTGCAAGGTTATATGAACTAAGTTTATTTCGTGGAATACACACACACAACCCAATTAAAATTAGCTAAGAAGAGATATTTCTCAATTTTAATTTCTATATCAGGTTGATAAGTTAGCAAGAACAAATTCCAATTAATGCGATGAGATTGATAACTAGATTAATTAAAATAAAATTATCCAATTTTATTAATTTTATCCTAAGCATATGTCTATGTGATTTAATAAAGTAAATTGCAAAAATCATAACCACAACGCGCCAATGTATGAGGAAAACCCAAATGGGAAAAACCTTGGACAACTGGGCCTAGACAAATACACTACAAAATAGGTTTTATAAGAGACTCAAAATACTTATAGACATTGACTCACTCAAGACATGCTTATGCCGTCCTCGACCTCCAAATTTGTAGTACGCGAAGCTCCAACGCGTTGCTCGACACTCCTCGTGTCGCGGTATCCATCGAAGCCCAAAACCACCGTCTCTACTAAGCTTGAATGCAGAGATCCATCGCAAACTTGCTTGTTGAATGTCAAGTTGATTGTAGGGGGTTTTATTTCAAAAGTTGAAAATGGTGTTGGAGGTTGATTTTACCAAAAAGAGGGAAGTTATGAAAAGATGCTCTCAAGAGGATATGAAACTTCCTTATGGAAAATAAATTATTTTTGTCCATATATTGAAACTGTAAAAGAAGTGGAGCAAAATAGTTTTTGTAAAATAACTGCCCGAAAATAAGTTAAAATTTTCAAATCTGGTAGATCTCATTTGAACGAGGTCGTTCGAACGACATGTCATTCGAACGAGTTATCTAACGATGTTCCAGTGTAGAGTTAGATAGGTCGTCATAAATCTCGTTCGAACGAGGTCGTTCGAACAACATTTCTAATGAGCTTCTAGTGTGGCCTGTGGAATGTCGTTAGATCCAGGTCGTTCGAACGACCTGGAGAAATATCGAACGAGATGACAGATTTTTCCCAGAGAATGTTAAAATAAATTCCAAAAATACTTCTTTATGAAAATTGATTTTTTTGAGAACTTTACTCTATGTGAAAATTTCTCGTTTATAAAAAATACGCCAACACTTAAAATGATATTGGTCATATACCTTTTAGAAGAGAGAACATGGCGTGCATATTAATGTCGCGTGAACTTTGGATGCAATGCTCGAATATTTACGGTTGAATGATGCTTGATGAGGAAAGACCCAAAATTGTTGTCCAACGAAATGTAGCCAATATAACAAATGACTCGATTGGAAATTTGTCCTTACACAACCTTTGGGGTTAGATTTATAATATGTTTTTATGGCATAAAATCTGGTAGGGTAGAATCCGAAAGCGCTTGAGAATATTGTGGGTGCAATTTGTATTTCTAACAAATCTAAAACACGTGTTTTTCATTTCATCACAGCCTTACACGTGTTGCCCTTATAACGGCCAAATTTGTGTTTCCTCACACTCACACTCTCTAGGCTCACTGTGCACCATTGGATCATTCTAATCAACTATCTGCATGTGTTTTCGGTAATCCCCGTGATTGATCCAATCAAATCTATTTTAAATGCGTTGGCTTAGTATCCCTTAGATTAACTTCGATTCAATCCTGATCGTTTATTTCCCCTCGATCTTCCAAATCCTTCTTCTCTAAGTATATAAGGTGACTTCATTTTCAATTTTGTAATTTTTGGTCATTTTAAACCGTTGATAGAAAAGAGAGCGAGAAGTGAGAAGATAAAGAAAAGATTAGAGATAGAGGGAGTTCATAAAGTTTTTACAAACCCTAACTCAAACTTCAACCAAATCCAAACCAATTTTTTTTTAGTGTTTATAGTTCGAGATTTGTAATGTTTTTCCTCTCTTATCTTATATCTCTTTGCCAACTTAATCACATTGATTAAGTCTCTATTTCTTTGTATAGAAATCTGAGATTTGATTTCTGTGATACATATCACTTAGTTATTTGCTAGATTCGATTTCTTATTTCGAGAAATCTATTTTTTGTTGGTTGATTTCAAAATAAATGTTATTTTTAAACCATAAAACAATAACCTTTCTGATTTTAACTTACTCAAACTCTCAGACTTAGATCTAGTTTTGAGATCTTGATTGGGGTTTTCACTTTCAGTTAATGTTTTTAAACAAAGAAAGTGCATAGGATCTTGGATAGTTTGTATAGCAAGATTCCTTCTTGATCTGCGGTATTTGAAAGATCCAAAGTATGACTTATTTGACTAAGCTGATTTTATAAATCCTTGCATCTAGAGAGATCTATTTGTAATTTGATAACTCATATTATCTGCAATTAAGTGTGTGTGAGTTGCACGCTTGAGTTTAGAACACTACACCACATACACCTTCACACTACTACACTGAAACGTGTTGGTGTTGAGATATTAGATACTTAGAGTCGATGTAAAGCTGGGAGAACATCAGCAACAATAAGAACCTTAGGAGAAGTCGGAACACGCCAGAGGAGCTGGTACATTTCTGAACTTAGATTAGGTTTGTTTGTGTGTCTTGATTGCTATATAACTTGTAATATGTTACTCAATTTAGTGGACTTTTTACTTTTGTGGGGTAGAGGTCACTGTGGATGTTTCCCCAATTGGGTGGGGTTTTACCACGTTAAAATTACTTATGTACACTTACTTTTACTCTCATACCTTTTATAAAGTTGTGTTGGTTTATTTTTCTTAGAGTTTTGTTTTTCAAAACTGGTAAACCTATAACTGAAATTACTCGTTCATAACTATTTACACATCTTGTGTTTAAAATTTATGTTAAGAAAAGAGTTTCTTCATTAAACTCTTCGGAGACATTTAGATAGTTTAATCTTGTATTAAACGACTTAAGTGGTAGTTTTTCAGAAGAGAGAAACCTTTACTCTTATCTGGTAAGCCAACTTCTCATCGATCGATAATGTCTGATTCTACAAATACGCAATAATTTGATCCATTCAGCTAGGACCTTTAACGCGTACAATATCCCCTCTTTGTTAATACTGGGCTCAGTGAGGAAGTCCACTTAGATTGTTCTCTTGAGTTCGGAGTCTACTATCGAGCTTAGGGCTTTTAAGGCGTCAGTATAACTACTTTGTCCTCGAGGTAACTATTAAACATGGACTCCTTCGATCTTTAGCATTGAATTCTCCGCTGACTTAGTTAAAGACCAGTTTAGAATTATCGAACACGCTAAGCCACTTTGCCCCCAGTACATGGGTCTTGCGTAGGCTAGCTATCAGTGCTTAATATTCAACTTTATTATTGGAGGCTTCAAAACCCAACCTGATTCCTTACTCGATGATTGTGTCATATGGTGAAACGAGGACGATTCCCACTCCTTCCCGTTGGAATTTGAGGCTTCATCAAAGTATAGGGCCCAACCCTTAGACTATGCTTCCTTATTTGATGATTGCTCCACCAATTGTTTGTCGATTAGACCTTCTCCTGTGAATTTTATGATGAAGTTGACCATAGCTTACCACTTAATTATTATACTTGTCTGAAAGTAGATGTCAAACCTTCAAAGTTCGATTGACAATTTTGACATTCGTTCATAAAGGTCGGCTTTTGTAGAATAACTTTTAGGGGGAATAAAGTAATTACTGTCCTGGAGTCGGCTTCAAAGTAATGCTTAAGTTTCCTAGATTCGACTACCAGAGCTTAAGCTAGTTTTCCCAATGGCAGGTTGCACTGCTTTGTGTCCAGGAGTATTTTTCTAGTGTAGTAAATAGGAAATTATTTTTCCTCCTTCTCACAGATAAATGTCGAGCTAATTGCATGGTTTAAGACTGTGAGGTAAACATATAAAGGATCCCCATATAGGGAATTATCAGCAAAGGTGGTTTGCTGAGGTAGGCCTTGATTTCCTAAAGGGCTTTAGGGCAATCTTCGTACCTTGTGAGACCCTTTTCCTTCTTAAGGAGATGAAAAAATGGTCGACAGTTCTCTAAGGACTTTGAGATGAAGAAATTGAGCGCCGTGACCTTTCGAATGAGTTTCTGTATCTCACGCTATGTTTTGGGTTGCTGAACCCTATTTATGGCATCAATTTGGTCTGGGTTAGCCTTAATTCCTCTTTTGCTGACTAGATAACCTAGAAACTTTCCTGACTAGGCCCTGAACGAGCACTTGCTCACCTTGATCTTTATTCGTTACTTCTTGAGGATCTCAAATGTGTAGACCAGATCCCTGAGTTGGTTGCCTTTTCCATTCCTCTTGACTAGCATATTGTCGATGTAAACCTCCATGGTTTCTACCATCTTCTATTTGAACATTTTGGTGACCAAACTTTTATATGTAACCCCAATATTCTTAAGGCTAAATGGAATGACCTTATAACAATACTAGCCAACTTGTGTTATAAGCGACGTCTTGTCCTGGACGAGCTCGAACAGTAGAATTTGATGGTATCTTGAGTAAGTATCCAAGAAACTCTTACGTTCATGTGCTGTCGTTGCATCGACCAACCGTTTTATCTTCAGCAGGGGAAAATTATCATTGAGTCAAGCCCTGTTGAGATCAATGAAATTAATACAAATTCTCTTTCCTTGTAATTATGCACCACAACTGGATTTGTGAGCTAGTTTGGAAATTGAACTTCTCCAATGGATATTACTTCCAGAAGTTTTCCTACTTCGTTTCCACCTCTTTAGCCTTTTCTGGTACTGTGCGGTGTGCCTTCTGAATGATTGGCTTAAAGGCTGGATCCATGTGAAGACGAAGGTAAGCCTCCTGGGGATCAATCCCTGTAAATTCATAAGTCTCCCAAGAAAATACATCCAAGTGTCTCTTAAGGAAGGAAATGAGCTCCCTCTTCTCGTGATCGGTGAGAGTTATCACGATTAGAAATTTTCTCTACGACAGGTTGACATCAAATGTAACCTCCTCTAGATTTTTGATGGACCTATCAGTAGGGTGGATCGTGGTTTCCTCCACCCCTGGTTGGCCATACCATAGTTGCTATTTTGAAGGAGTAGTACCATCTTGGGCTTCTTGAGGAGGAGATTCTTTATCTCTTTTCGAGACAGATGGTGGTGATGAAACATTTTCTGGTGGCGATGAAACATTTTCTAGCAGTGTCTTTCTTACCCCGAATCTTCTGGTGGTACATTAATGGCACGAATCTCATTACGTGAAGCCACCCCTTGACCATAGTGGCATGGTATGGGGAATTTATGCCTACTACCAAAAATTCAATCAACTTTGAAATATTTACTTCCCTCAGCAGTAGGACTACCTTCCCAATGACATTTTAATTTTCCCTACGAAGCCGACTAGTGGAACATTTTCCTCTTTGAGGTCAGCGAAATTGAGCTTTAATTTGTGAAAGAGATCCAGGTACATCACTTCGGACGAGTGCATCGTGAGAGTGATCACGAGTGCATTGTGGTGTGGGTCCTTACCCTAACCAAATCTTCCTCTATGAAGACGATGTGTTTGTTGTTATCGACATCCTTTGGTCACTGGCGCTTGTCAACATGGCATTTGGCAAGGTCAATCTGGAAGTCCTCTATTACAGTCGTGACCTTTTTTAGTTCCATTCGAAAACGTGCCCCTAGACCAGCTTGAGGTTGGAGGCTCTATAAATCACCACGAATTCATGTCCCGTGTCTTCGTCAAGGATGTTGATTGGATTTTAATTTCCATTGGTTGGGCCATGTCCGTTTTATTATTAATATACTCATTCAGATGCCCACCTTGGGACAACTCCTTTAAATGAGAATTTTGCTCCTTGTAGTGCTATGTCCTGTGGTCGCCTAATTTATGGAACGCGGATAGAAGTGTGTTGTTCCTCTTTGTCGGGTCACTCCCATCTTCTTTGTCCACTTCACAAATTATTGATACTTGATCTTTCCCAGTATATTATAGATTGGTTCCTTAAAGACTGTGTTGTTGTCTTGGAAGGCTTTCAAAGGATATGCCTCGCCTCCATTTTTGGAACCGCTCTTGCCCTCGTTCTTGCTTCCCTTATTGGGACTATTATCATTTTTGCTTCCCTTATTTTCCTTAGCACGACCAGTTTTTGCAAGGCTAGTATGAACCACATCCTCAACCTTGGCATATTTTTCAATACATGCCATTAGGTTGTCGATAGTGTTTGCCTCCTTTTTGGTAAGAGAATGGTGCAGGAAAGACGAGTTTGGCAAGTCGATCTTGAAAGATGATATGACAACATTAAACACTACCAATATTGCTTGGCATACTTGAAAAGAGTTTCATGAGACTTCTTTATTATGAGCAGTGAGTCCATCCTCTTCGGGGGTGGGGAGAAGACGGTGATAAAGTGAGCAATGAAGGCCTCAGCGAGGACCTTGAAGCTCTTGATAGACCAAATCTGAGTTGCCTCGCATAGGATAGAAAGAAAAATAAGACACATAAAGAAATCTTTATGACTCCATAGGGTCATGGTCTGCCTGTATTACCTGACATGGTCTACAGGGTTAGTTTTTCCATCATTGATTTTGAACCTCGAAATATCAAACTTCAATGGGGGCTCCTCATCTTCGATAACCCTTGAGAAAAGGGATTTCATTTTGGTGTTAAGATCTCTCCTGGATAGCTCCTTGATGTACCTAGCCCCTCGATGGGTTGGGTGATGATTCATCTCCTTTCGGACCAAACTCCTTATGTCCTCATGTCGTTCATCATTCCCATGGTGCTTATCTTGTCGACCACGTTCCAATTGATCTAGATAGCACTTGGATATATCCTTAGCTGCAAGTATTGCTCGCCTGTGTAATACCCTATCCCAATAATACAATTAGATTTTATATATTATGATGGAGTAAGTGTTGAAGAGAACTATTAGAAAATTGTGGGTTAAAAATTGAAAAAAATAAAAGTATAAAAAGAAAGGAAGGTTGTTCGAACGACTTAGGGTGGTCGTTAGAAGGGAGGTTCAAAGTTGCAAAGCCGAAATTTGAATGAGGTTCACATGTTGTTCGAAAGAGGTTCACGTCGTTCGAATGACATGCCTCGAAATTGTTTAGATCAGTTTGCCCTTATGCGTTGTCACATTTCTGGCCCTTGGATCTTTGAGTTGTTGAGCTCAGATTAGCCCAGATTGGACAAAATGGGAATTTAAGGTGTTTGGGGTGTTTTATAAGGGCGTGTGCTGTTTATTTTGGGTATTTTTTAGTTTGAAGAAGATGTAAGAGGGAGAGCGAAAGTAGAGAAGTCTTCCACCACAATTCCACCACCATTCAACCACCATTTTATGTAGTATTCCATCATGTTCAAGCCTAAAACATCTATTTCCACCATTTTTGAAGCGGGGCTACGAATTTTGGAGAAGTGTTGGGGTATTTTTGGAGAAGATGATGGAACTTTCATGGAGTTTGAAGTGGGATTTTCTTGTAAGCTTTAATGGAGCACATTTGGAGCATTTTCGGAGGATGAAATTGGTAACCCCTTGATGCCACCTTTGGAGGTGAGGGTTTTTCCTCCTACACTAACATTTCTACCACCGCTGGAGTCTTTAAAAGTGGGAAATCATTACTCTTAGTATTAAGACTCTATTTTGCATATTTGTAGTCTTGTAGTTAGATTACATAAGTAGGGTGCATTTGATTAAATAATGAGATTGATGTGTAGAAAATAATTAACATTTTTATGGAATAAAAATGTTATTTTGTTGGAAATAAAGAATGCATATATATTTCAAGGTTTTGAAATATTAAAAGCTGGTATTTTATGAAAATGGTGTATTTTCTAGAAAGCCTGGCGTTACACATTTTATGAAATAAAATGTTTGAAATTAATGATTTATTGTAGTGAATATTGGTGAAATAATGTTTTAAAGATTCTTGCAAAAATTTAAGTTTATGAAAATGGAAATTTTTTGAGTTTGATGAAAATTAAAGGTCTTTTGTGCCTTGAAAATATATTTTTGCAAGTATGATGCCTTTCTAGAATGAGAAATGTGTCTAACCTATTTGATGGGATTTTATGGTTTAAAATCTATCTTCTCATGCATATAAACTTGTATTATTTGGATAATGAATGTATAAACAAATTTAAAGAAGATTTTGTTGGGTTTAAACATGTAATAGGAATAGTAGTTAAATTCTTACCTTCAAAGTGTGTGTAAAAGGGTTAAAAGTTTTATAAGTATAAAGTTGTAAGACTACATGTGAGAATAAAAGAAAATGGTATTTTGTTATAAACGTAGTCTTTAAGTATAAATGGATTTCTTGAATACATGATATAGAAATGTCTAGTTTAAAAAGTATTTATTAATGGTGCTGAACAAGTGTTAATGGTTAAACATTGGAAAGTTGGTGTGTATAACTTAATAATGTGGTAAAAGATTAACACTTCTGAAATTGAAAAAGAAATAATGAGATAAAAGTGTTTCTAATTAAGAAGAATATTACTCCAAGGTTAAAAGGGTTTTAAGGTGTTAAAACACTTAAGAAGTTGGTGTGTGTAACTTAGTAGTGTTTTGAAAAAATTAACACTTACGAAAATGGAGTAAAAGATGAGTTTGGAAACAAATGGGTAAATGGTTATTTTACTTAAAGAGGAACATTTTTATGAAATACAAATTTTGTAAAGGTGTTACAAAAATTGGCCCTAAATGAATATATTTTTGGGAATAAAATCAAGGTTAAAGTGTAAAGGACATGGAATGGTAAATTTCAAAGTGTAACACATGTTGGGGTGAAACCCCGAGTTTTGGCTTCGGTCGAGTAAAAGCAAAGGTGGAATAATGTGGATATTTGTAAAATACTAAAACATATTAAAAGGAACTCACACGACACCAGAAAAATTAAGGAAGCCTGGATCCCTATGGTGAAAGACCCAAAACAACTAGTCAGGGCATATGGTGTGCATAGCCAATAGTGTGGAGCCCGTTGAAGTATGCGGTTAATGAAAGATTTCGATAAAAGATAAAGGAATAAGGAACATGTAAAGAAATGGGTTGTGTGGTAAAATGTGTTAATAAAACCTAACTTTAATGAATTAATAAATATTCGGGTAAAGGTGAAATGGACGAGTAAATGTGTAAATAAATTAATGTCCATAAGTTAACAAAAAAAGCAAAATAAGTGGGTAAATGGGTGGTTAAGCTACCTAAGTGTCTAGCCCATAATTAACACAAGAATGTGTTGTAAAAGATTTTCAAAGGCTAAATGAGTATTTTCTAACACGGTGAACGCGTGTGTTAAAGGGGCGATTTTCAATGAAAATACTAATGCAGATTGGTCAAAATGAAAAGGGTAATTTTGGTAATGAAATGGTTTTCGTTCGAACTAAGTGTAGTTGTTTCAAGTATTTAACCGTATGTGTTAAATAAGGTGATAAATGAGAAAATGAGAAAAGTAAGTCTTTATAAGATTAAGGTAAATTAATCTAGATAAATAAAGTTTTTGAAATTAAACTGTTTCATGCATTAATTATATGTATATGCATGCGTATATACGTATACAAGGTAGTTTCATGTGCATGTAGGCATAATGTGTTAGAGTCTTCCTTCTGCCGTTCGATTTTATGCCGCATTTGTATATTTTTCTGTGAGCATTTGACTCACACCCTCGCTTTATTATAGCAGGTTAGGAGCAATTTCGTATTTTGAGAGCGTTATATAGGTAAGTACTTCTTTATTATTACTTTAGTAGCTCTGTATGTTTGGACTTCAGGGTGCTTCCCATAGGTCCCTCACATAGCTTAATTTGAAATTTGAATCGCGTGCTAAACAAGTCAAACGTTAATTAAAATAAAAATTGGATTAACAACATTATATAGGTTGTTTCATTACACTTCACGCCTAACGCGTGGTTCGTGATTACGGGAAATCCATAAATTCGGGTTTGGGTATTACGACCTGAGGACTAGAGGTTCTTTCATGACACTTTTAGATATCATCGTGGAGCTCTTTCTCCATTATTTCAAGTCGCCTTTGAAGGCGAGCATTTTATTCCACATGGAGGTGTGTGGCCTCATCTTGCTCTTAAAACCTGACTTCATAAGTGTCGACCAACTTGGAGATCTGCGTAGACCTACGAGGGTCATGAATTTCTTCCTGTACATCACAGGTCTGAGGCAGATTGATATTGAGGTGAGGCATCGAGGTAATCTCTTTTTAACACTTGCTTTCATAGGAAAAAAGAATCGTTTCCCATAGATGGAGCTAATTGTGAGTGTAAAAATAATCACAATGAATAATTCCAAGAAAGCAAGGAAAGATAAAAGTAAATTAATCACACGCACTACACAAAATATACGTGGTTCGAAAAATTACCTACGTCCATGGAGAGGTTACTGTTTTTCTTATTAGTGTATCTCTCAAGGCTAAAAAGTCTTTATCCCCTTGGCCCTGGGGTTAGGGATTACATTTATAGTTGTGTTCAAGGGGTTGAATTGTATACGTAACTCTTCATGATCGAGTGTAGCTCGTAAGGTGTTTGTAACACCCCGTATTTTTTATTATTTTTTAAATGTGGGATTAATTAAATTAAATATGGGAAAATTATTGGAAATTAATTCGTATTAAAATAAATATTAACTAGAGAGACAAGAGTTAGTATTTATTGATGTGAATTATATTAAATATTACTTAGTGAATAAAGTAATATATAATTATGTATGTATTGAAATTGTTGCGAGTGGAAAATACGACAGTTACAGTAATTTAGTCGGGACGCGCGTGTCAGTCCTGTCGGGACTCAATTTAATGAAATAAAAATTAACATATTTTTAAACCACCCAAATGGTCATTTTGAGTGTGCCAAAGTGTTCGAAAGGGTCGGGAAAGTCATAAAAGTCTACCCAAGGGTTTAGTTTGGGTCCCGGGGAGCTTTTAAGCCAAACCGACACCCTAGAGGGGTATTTTAGTCATTTGTATTTTTGGGAAAATATGACCTACGAAATTTAGAGGTTTATATCATCTGTGAATAGGAGTCTTCGAAGGTTAAAATTCGTGGAGATTCAGAGAGACCATATAAAGGAGAAGAGAGGAGGTTCCAAAGGCTAGAACCACCAATTCCTACTCCAATTACACCACCACCACCACCACCCAGTAGATCAGGGGGAAGAGGAACAACACCATACCCATCATCTTCAATGGATAAAACCTACTGTAAAATATAAGTGTTTAAACTTGCGAATTTGTAAGCATTAATGATGTACATGTTAGAGTAGGTTGAGTTACCTATGAAATTCATGTGTTTTGGATGAATTTGGAAGACAAACATCATAATCTTGGGTGAAATTGATATATGATAGATTCCCTCATGCATGTAGTATAAAAACCACGAATTTACATTCAATCTTGGTGAAGAAATCTGGAATTTGTAATGAGGTTTTAAAGAGATAGGAAATTCTAGGGTTTCTAAGATTATATTTGATTAAATCTAATTTGGGATTGTTTTGCAAGAGATTAATGATTATCCTACGTTAACAATCAATGATACATATTACTACAATGTTATAGACTTTTGTTTGGGAGTTTGGGATAATATAATGTTGGTTTGGAGGTGTAAAAATGGAGAAAACTCATAATAGACAAAGGTAGAAGACGATACCTGTAGGGGAAAATCAATTTGGTTTGTGGACGGATCGATTCGGCAAAGCGAATCGATTCAGACTAGGGCCGAATCGGTTTAGCTTCCCAGATTTTTGGGCTTTTTTTCTCTTTTTGCTTAGAATATTTGAAAAATATTTAGGATTCACTTGTTGGATTAAAATTTAAATATAATGGGGATTATATTGATGTACCAGTAGGTCTAGGTTGGGTTTTAGGCTTAGTCCTATGAGGGGAATTTAAGGGCTAAATTAATTAGGCTTAATCAAGAGGAAAAATCTAAATTGAAGGATAATTCAAGTCATGGGAATTTGAGAAAAAATGATGACTTAGGCCAATAGGATATGAGTGAGTTACCTACTAATATTATGTATAGAATAATGGACACACTTTGAGTGATGAGAGATACTCGGGAACATACGATAAGAAGTAAAATTGTGATTTACTAATTCGTAGGATATTTGGGATATAAATATTCTACGTATAAGACTTATGATATAAGACGTGCATATACTTATACCGATGATACAAATATATGGGTTGTGTGTATACCTATTGTATGATTTTTATGTGTATGGCATACCTACACTGCTTGCTATCATGGGAGGTTTCCTCATCATGACAGTCATATCTTGATGAGCCATTGGGGGGATTTTTGACTTGCACCTCAGAATATAGAACCTAGGGAAATCCTATCTATGAGAATAATAAGCTGGAGGTCATCTGGGTGCGTAGGTATATGCATAGCCCATAGGCTTGGAACTATATTCGCCTCTATGTTGTGTGATTTTTATTTATGGTTCGAGAGAGATACCGAACCATTAATCCATTATTTAGTACGTGATGTACCGGGACTTGATAGAAGAGTATGATTGCATCGCAGCTCAGCCTAGGGGTTCTATGTTAGTATATATATATATATATATATATATATATATATACTTGTGATTAAATTCTACTACATGTACTTAGTAGATGAGTAAGATTGTTATATCTAAATTCATTTAATAATGTGGGAACTTGACTTAAAATGAGAAATTCATAATTGCCAAATAGACAAAAAATTCAATAGGTGTTGTATGGGCAATACGGGTGGGCATTATGAGTTATTTGTTTAGAAGGTTAACGAACTCGAACTAGTTAGGCGAAATAGCGGTATCTAGAATGGTCTAGAAGTATGTTAGGCGTGCACATTAGTTGAGAGGTGAGAATTTCAGGTGAGAGTTCGTAAAGCTAACATGTATATAGTATCTACTTCTAAGCCTTTTAAATACTTGCTAAACATTTTTTTAACTATTTTTACTCGGGCTCTGACCCATTATTCTCCAAATATATTTTCTTTGTGCAAACCATTTTAAGTGTCCATTCACAGGTACGCCATGCTTAGGAGTTCGGATTACTTGACGTGATGCAGCTGCTGTGGAAGTTACAGGACCTCGGTAGTAGACGCCTCCATATCATTCAGATCTTTCTAATGAATTACCCTTGTTCCAATCGGGCATATGGCCCATTCTTATTTAGACATTAGTTCAGAGACATTATATTTCAGTGTTATTATAATATGTTGGATTTGATTTCCCTTTTGGATTATTTTGTATTAGAGTTTCAGACTAGGGTGTTTACTCCTGTCATATTTTATTTCATTCAGTATTTCATTATTTGTAGTGTTGATTAATTTAGTATGGTGAATGTGATATTTAATTGTTTAATTATTTCAAATCATTGCATGTTAATAATAAATATGAAATTTGACACCAGCTTTGCAAATACTAGGTGGTTAGTAAATATTAAATAGTTTTTCGATAGTGATGCTAAATATGAAGTAATCTGGATATTTTGTTTTAATTTAATAAAGGCCTGATCACCCGGTATTTAAATAAGCGGGGTGTCACAGTGTCCTTGTATATCTTTTTGATATTGCTGGTAATCGATTCGAGCTTATCATAATTTATTTAAGCACATATTAAATATACGACCGAAATTATCCGTTTGAGTAGGGCCGCGAAGTACTTGTTTCATAGTGAGCTGGTCGTCCAACTTTGTAAATTGTCCTAATGTACCCCTCCCCCATATATATATATATGTTTGTGTTGGGAAGTTTTACTATATATACATAAACATATATACATAATACCAATGTATATGTACATACATAGATAAATGTACAAGTACACACATATATATGTATATAATGAGAGCAAAGCTCTTATACATCATGCTTTCTACATCACCCATACATCATACCGAGTTCTATGCCCATAAAAACTTTTGTTCCAATTTTTTATGTTACCCATGGAGTTAACCATCCAATCAACATATGTACTAAAAATTAAGTCAAAATACAATTTCTAGCTATTTTTTAAAAATCCTACAAATAACTCCTGAAAATACCTTATTTAAAAGGGTCTTCGCCAAAACATTTTGTGAATTTTTTAAAAATAGTTAAAAATGTATTTTGACCCTACATTTGAGGGAGAAATTAGCCAAATTGACCATACACTTGGGAAATAAAGAAGGAAGACAAATCAATCGAGGGTGTGCCCCAAGAAGAATTTCCATAAACGTTCCTCTAACGACTCCTCTCGAAGAACAATGTTATTCGAATGATGATGTCTTGTAATATAAAGTAGAATGTATTTGATTATATATTTCATGTATTGATAAAACTCTCTTTGTATTATGGGTGACGTTGTTCGGTACCCTCAAGGGATTATGCCTAGAAGGGCATAGGAGAGATCACATACTCTATTCAACGACCTCCTCTTGGGAACCTCGCATGGACATGGTTTGGAGGATTGAGAGAAAGGAAACGTTGGGAATGCAACAAAACCCTCTTGGCACACTTGGGAAAAACTCCACCTAGTACAAATGACCACTCGAACCACTTACGATCGAGCCACGAAGATTCAAACCTATTTGGGGGAACCTCCTTGAGGAACCCCAGTCTTGTACCTTTGGCCTGTAAAAAGTCCTTATCCAACAAACAACGTATTAAACTACTAAATCCACTTGTCGGTTGAGCCACCTCAAGCTACACACCATCTATTTGATTGATGTGACCCCACGTCTAGTGCGGTCACTATTTATCCACTTTATAATGTCATATCGTCTGGCATTGAGAACCTCGAAATCATAAGACTCAATTGAGATTTTCCTTAGGATGACAGGCTTAGGCCACCCAAACTTGATTTTGTGACCGTTCTATGTCAAGCTCTAGAGCTGCCACATCATGTCCCTCATTAAATGCGACAATGCTTCTAACAGGATAGACAGTTTCTCGCCAAAATATAATATCCCGTGCATTTAATGCAGTATCTTGGACATTAATAAAGTGGGACCCTAGAATTTAATGCCGGTCAATCACATTCAATACTAGCAAGGTTACTCGAGTAACCTTGACTTCATATAAATGGTTAAATCAAATAGTTGACGGAGGACGACACTCTTGATAGCAAAGTGCTGTTGGGTTTCCCTCATACACGAGAGCTCCTGTGAGAAAGCATTTGAAAAACATTCCCCTCATGCCCATTAATACCAGTATCATTGAGCATTAATGGGACTGGGAGTTACTTCCATGCCTTTATTATGACATGAGTGCTTCTTCTTTCTCCCTCCAACCATGTTGCTTGCTGGTCCTATTCATTTATTATGTGATGGCGCATTTATGATGTAAAGATCTTATTTAATACTAGCTGAGCATTGAATGTTATCATCTTTTTCTCACCAGCATTTGTCAATGATATTAAGTGCGATCTTGTGCATTAATCCCGATCTTGATAAGGGGTTACGCATCGATTGATACTAATTGTATTCCAAGAATTTACATCTTACATTTGGCGACTCTGTTGTGGAGGTATTCTCTTTTGAAAAGATTCCATAGGATAATACCGCCAGGATCATCGACTTTGATTCCTTACAACGCGAGGAAGAAGCAGATCTCACTTCGTCGGCTGAAGGAGTGAGAATGATGCGAACAGAGCCTGGCACATCTGCTATTGGCATGACGGAGATGACAGGAATGTAGGTAGGAATCAACTCAGTGCAAATGGTGGGGCTAAGGGGGTTGTTTAAGGAGTTCATCGAAACCCCAGCGGCCCAAGCGATGCTAGGTGTTACTGGAGGAATGAGCTCGTTTACGACGCCACCGGTGGGGATCCCATCTCCCTCTGTTATGGGTGGAGTCACCACCCCTGCTTTCAATAGTGTTCCTCCTGCTACCCCACCTACCTTCCGTAACCTGCCCACCACCGCTTCATCTCACTCCATTTTGCCTGCGGCGATTGGGCCGATAGCTCAAGGCCAGGGAATAGCCTCAAGGCACATGCCGTAGCTGGGAATGCAGGGAAGAGCATGCCAACCACAACAGATACACCAACTGTTTCAATTGATCAACCAAATAATTCCCCACCATCTAGCATGGAAGAGATGAAGAAAGAGCTGTTAAAGTTTATAGTAGTGTCTAAAGTTATAGATAGTTCCTCAGTGTACGATTACTTTCGCACTCCATACCCAAAGAATATAACAATGAATCCTACTGAGTAGGGTATATTCCACCAATATTTGAAAAGTACACGGGGATGGGCACAAACCCTAAAGATCGTGTGAAAAGGTTCATTGAAATCCTTAGGGCCTACTACAACGACAAAAAACTAAGGCTAAGGGAGTTTTTAAAATCACTAATGGAGAAAGCCTACATGTGGTACTCCAACTTGGCACCAGGTAGAGTGGCCACTTGGGAAGAGTTGCATGTCCTGTTTGTACAAAAGTTCTTTTTGGCTGAAGACGAGTTCACACTTACACAACTGGCATGTGAGAAGCAAAGGCCAGGGGAAGATGTTTTGCCCTATATTAGGAGGTTTCGTGAGCATTCCCTAGATGTAAGGGAGGAAACGTGATAAGATAAACTCTTGTAAGTATACATAGAAGGACTCCTGCCAAAATACATATGTCACCTGATCAATGAAATGCGAGAGGGTACATTTGCGACGTTCTTGAAGGCTGCAAGAATATTTCCTTGGTGGTATAATCCGTGCTACCACCCCAACCTTGTCAAGTTTGTTCCTCAGACCATCAACTATCTCGGGGAGGGGAATAACCTCTAGGGTAAATTATGCAAACGACGGAGGTAGATAAGAAGGCAGTGGTGACCGAGGAAGAAGAGGTCGAGGTAATAAGAGAAGGTTTGAAGGCAATGAGGATCCTCCTGAATTCCCATGTTTGGTAGAGCAAGCTCTAAACATATATGACCTCATGGTTCGGGACAAAGTTTATAGATCGGTTCATGTCAGCACATCGTAACTTTGTCACGAGGATAGAGAGAAGCCAAACTACTGCGCACTTCATAATTTTATAAAACACCCTACCAAATTATGTTTTTCACTACGACAATTGATAGATTAGCATGTGAAGAAGGGAGACATTGAATTTCCCCAAGGCAATGTGAGCGAGAACCCTCTGCCCATCCATGGATCCCACATGGGCAGTTCATTCGATGAAGACACTGAACAACTGTTGAGGGAGCAATGGTTACTCAATAAAGGCTTCAAGGAATCCTAGAAGTATGTACCCTCAAGATGGATCAGCTGGAGCTAGAAGATAAGTCAGACGATAAAGAGGAATGTGACCCCATCGAGAGTTTTAGCAGATAAACGGGGGCTTGTTATCTGGAGATAGTAAACACAGTGATAGCCTCCGATAAGGCAGCTTACAGAAATGTAGAAGAGGTCTACGAGCTCGAGGAGGAACAAACAAACACTTTGATCGAATGCACAGCAGTTTCATGCTCGTAGAAGTTTAGTTGGTTCTTTGACCAGGTTGGACTGCCCGAGTACTCACGATTGGAGGTCACTCGATCCATCTTGGAGATTGATAAAAAAACATGGCACCCCACATGAAATGGAAAGGGCACATGGCCAAGCTGGTGAGGAGGTATCTATCCGAAGTAACATTCTTGGAGGCGAACAGGTTGATCAGGTACCCTCACAACAAACCCCTTTACGTTATGGCATCTGTGAATGGTTGTGTTTTTTT
The DNA here is from genome assembly GCA_949130495.1 of Sambucus nigra. Classification (NCBI taxonomy): domain Eukaryota; kingdom Viridiplantae; phylum Streptophyta; class Magnoliopsida; order Dipsacales; family Adoxaceae; genus Sambucus; species Sambucus nigra. The sequence goes on along the minus strand of OX422212.1, from coordinate 464,751,838 downwards.
GTGTGTGTTGCTGGACGGAGGATCATCTATTAACATAATTCCCATTGGGTCCTTCTACACTACTGGCTTGTCTAAAATGAGAAGAGTATCGCACTCATTAGCAATTTCAGGGTATAACAACCAATCATCTAAGTCTCTGGGATATGTTAACGTGGGCATTACAATGGGGAATATTACTTCCCACATCAAATTCCACATAAAGGATTGTGAGCCGTCATATCAGTTATTGTTAGGATGAGTATGAATGCATAACCATGGGCTAGTCCCTCCACCTACCACCAGTGTGCCAAAGCAAACATAAAGGGCAAAGAGGTTGTGATTCGAGCGTCTAAGAAACCCTTTTAAAGGAGGAGGCACACTTGGTGGACACTGACTTTTATACCAAGTTGTCCGAGGAAGTAGTAACCAAGTATAATGGGGGAATAAGGATTCCAATCACTCAAGAGAGGGTGCGTGCGTCTGCTCAACTAGTGGTGATCTACGAGGAAGAACATGATCAAGAGCCTATAAGGGCTCCCAGATTGTCAAAGAAACTAAGGGATCGAATGACACCACACATTGATCCAATTGAGCACCAAGTCTAGACCCAGATCATCCTCAGTAGACACTCTATGAGGAAGATGGAAGAAAACCACCGAAAGAGGCCTCATAAGGAGGAAAGCTCCCAATAATTCAAGAGAATGGTGTTTCTTAATGGCAGGATCATATATAAATTATGAAAATGTGAGCGGGCAGATGAAGACTTGGACAATGAGGCTAAACCGATTTATGAATGTTTCTTGGTAGATAACCAGGGACAATGCGTGGTGATTGATAATTTGAATGTCCAATTACTCTTCGAAGATATAGAAGAAGAGCCCAAGTGCATGAAGGATAAACCCATGTTGAAACTTCAAGAGATGGAAAAGATAGACTTGGCTAAAGAGGGTGATGATCCTAGTCCCATCTTTATCATGAAGGACATGAAGGGATCCCCTTGAGAGGATCTGATTAAGTTGCTCCAGTAATTCAAAGGCGTTCTCACGTGGACGTATACTGAGATTCCTGGAGTAGACAAAGAGGTGAGCTTCCACAAGTTGAATGTTTTGTCGTCGGCCATCCTAGCGGACCAAGCCAGTCGAACGCATAAGGCAAAATTATATTTTAAGATAAAAGAAGAGGTTCATAGGTTGCTTACAACTGGCTTCATTGTCCCCATTCAACACCCGATATTGATGTCTAGCATTGTGCCCATGGGAAAGAAGGACAAGAGCCAGATTCGAATATGCATGGATTTTTGGGACCTAAATTGGGCGTGCCCAAAATATGATTTCCTTTACCTTCCATAGACAGCCTGACTGATGAAACTGTGGGCCACAAGATGTAAAGTTCATGGATGGTTACATGGGGTATAACCAGATTAAGTTGCACCTAGCAGATGCTAAGAAGACCGCTTTTCGAACACCTTTAGGCAACTTCATGTACACAATTATGCCTTTTGGTTTAAAGAATGCAGGAGACACTTACCAGAGGACCATGATGGCTATTTTCCATGATATCTTTCATAAGATCATGAAATTCTACATCAACGACCTGGTAGTTAAGTCCAAGAAGAAGACTTCTTACTTAGATGATTTGAGGAAGGAGTTCACCCGATGTAGAAAATACAAGTTAAAGATGAACCCTCTTAAATGTATATTCGGGGTGACAAGTGGGAAGTTCCTTGAGTTTATGGTAAATAAGTAAGGCTCTCAAATGGATCTAAACAAGCAGTGGGCCACCATGATATGCCAATGCCAAAGTCAGCGAGGGAACTGAAGAGTTTCTTGGTGAAGTTTTCATATTTGTGGAGGTTTGTACCAGGATTAGCCGAGTTGACACATCCACTAATGGAGGTGCTGAAAAAGGTCTCCAAGTTTGCATGGGACCATACGCACCAGGATGCCATGAAAAAGATGAAATCACTCCTCACATCCCCTCAGATGATGATTCCCCTAAAGACAGGTATTCCTTTATGCCTTTATCTCACATCCATCGAATGATCTATTGGGGCATTGCTGGCCTAAGAGATAGACGGTGTAGAGAAAACTATCTATTACCTGATTTGAATTATGCATGGGTCGGAGGCTAGATACACTAGCATTGATAGGCTCTGTTTAGACATTGTATTTGTGGCACAAAAGCTTAGACACTACCTACTGTCATTCACAGTCCATATTATAACTATGTGTGATCCTATAAAGTTGTTGCTTTCTAGAACTGTATTAATAGGTAGGGAATCCCGGTGGTTCTTAATCCTCTCAGAATATGACCTCAAGTGCATAATCCCTCGAGCCATCAAGAGCTAAGCTTATGCAGACTTATTGGCCATTTTTCCCTATGGCACATTCGAGCCACCCGTAGAGGAGCTTCCGAGTGATGATCTCCGAGATAACTTTGTAGAAACTAGTTTGGATGAATGGAGTATGGAGTTTGACGGTTCATCGGTTGAGAATAATGGAGAAATAGGAGTCATATTGAGGAAGAATGAGGAAGAAACCCGACTATCTTTCAAGTTGGAATTTAAGTGCTCAAATAATGAAGCCAATATGAAGCGATTATACTTAGGTTGCTTGAGGCCCTTAGAAGGGGAATCTAGGTCCTCATAATAAAAGGGGACTCAAACTTGGTAGTTAAATAGGTGATAGGAGAATTCGCCTTTATGCACATGGGATTGGCACCCTATCGAACAATCATACAACGTTTGCTTGGCCAATTCAAGGGGAAAAATTAAAAGGCACCGCCGAACAATGAATGAGCATGCTGACGCTTATGCCACTATAGCCCAAAAGGTTACCTTTGACGGGGAATTAACAGTCATCCGAATCACTAAGACGACGGCCCCCTCGAACATACTAGAGATACTGCCCACTGACAACAATAATGATTAAAGAGGGGAAATAAGGAAGAAGTTAGAAATAGGCAAAGGTCCATTGAGTTTAATAGATCTTGCATAATATTTCATTGCCAGGGGCAAATTATACTACAAAAATAAAGGAGGCTGGTTATCCAGATGTGTAGATCTTAAGAAAGCCAAGAGGAGATTGACCAAACTGTATGAAGACAGTTGTGAGGCCACTGAGGTTACCTTGTACAAAAGGTTCCAAAGAGCGAGTTATTTTAGGTCTTCGATGAGATAAGATGCTGCGATGGCATAAAGAGACTATGGGTAATGTTGATTGTTCTATCAAGCAGCAAAATGCAACTTCATCGATCAACCTCAGGACTCGAGGCAACCGTATATGGACTTACTGGTAGATGGAGTGATGCCAACAGACAAAGATAATGTTACGAAGCTGAAGAGATGAGCACCTAGGTAATATGTTCAAGAAGGGAAGTTGTACCGACAAGCCTATCACAACAGGCCCCTGAGGTGAATCATAGGGGAAGAGGCCAAAGAGGTACTAAAACAAGCACACGAGCCAGGGCATATCGATGGTGCCAAAATTTATGACCAACATATGACGTTGGGGTATTACTAGACCACAATGGAGAAAGACTCAGCTGAATTTATTAAAAAATGTAAGGCTTGTCAACTGCATGGGAATATGATTCACTCCCCTTCAGTGGACTTACACTCTCTTTCCACGCCTTTCCCATCCCACACTTGGGCATTTGATCTAGTAGGGGAAATAAACCCCTCCTCGAGAGGAAAAAATTGGATACTCGTGTCCAATGAATGTTTTACTAAGTGGGCAGAAGCCATAACGCTAAAGAAAGCCACCACATGAGTGGTCGCTCGATTCATAAAATAGTATATCATTTGTCTATTTGGCATCCCGAAGGTTTTTCTATCATACAATGGCACTCCTTTTGTGAATAGCGAAGTAAGTTTGTTGACAGATAAGTACTCCATCATCCACCACAAGTCGACTGTGGCATACCCTAAGTATAATGGGCAGGTAGAGGCTACCAATAAGACTTTGGTGAACATCTTGGCCAAAATGCTGGAAGATTTATCGAGTACATGGGATGACAAGATACTTGAGGTTCTGTGGGTTTATCGAACAACAAAAAGGAAACCAATGGGGTACACCCCATTTTTCTTAGTCTTTGGGGCTGAAGATATTTTTCTAGTGCAACTTGAGGTATCTTCCGTCCTGTACAACTTACGAAGCACCATGCTTCCTTATAGCCGACATGTGCATCTTGAAGCACTCGAAGAGCATAGAGACAATGCTCCATGGAACTTCGAGATGTACCAAAAGTAGTTGTCTAGATCGTATAATCAAATGGTGAAGCCAAGGAAATTCAAGGAAGGATACTTAGTCTTGAAGGCTTGTATGAGGCACATCCGGGGATTATCACTGCCTAAGTTTGAGGCCAACTGAGAAGGACCTTATATCGTTCGAGCAACCCACTATTCGGGCTATTGTGAGATATCAAAAGTGGAAAATGATAATACCTTCAAACTCAACAACAAGTGGCTCAAGATCTACCATATCTGAAAGTACTCAATCCTAACTCAAGCACTTCAATTTATTCCATTACGTTTTACTAATACTTGTATGGGAGGATGTTCCCCACAAGTGATTGAGTTACCTATTTAACATGGTATAAAATAGTGTTTGATACAATGTCCCTTTGTTCATTTTTTTGGGACCCTTTGTTGTTTCTTTTGTTCCTTTCCTTAGTCTACATGGTGTGATTTACATTGATTTAATAGATTAATCAATATTTTAACAAGATGGCAAAGGAAGAACACGAAATACCAACACGTTTATTTAAATGAAGAAATACTGTGATTACATGCCACCGGGGGGTGGGGGTGGGGTGTTCTAAGATAACAAAAAAACTGGAGGAAATAAGCATAAAGGGAACTTGAACAAAGGCTGTTAAGGGGCGTCCATTATAAATTGGAGGTTGTTCAAACCAAGAAGTCGATGATGATGCTAGGGGAGAATCTGCTTAAGTCTGCTTTGATTAGAGATTAGATCAGCCAAATCCTTCCGGCGGACCTCCCTTCTCTGCTAAACGTTCTCCAAGTCTTACTCCGCTTTGAGTAACTCAGCTTCTTCCTAAGCAACAGCGTCACGCACGACCTCCACTTTATGATCGGACATAACTAGTTCAGTTTCCAAGCTCACAAGTTCCTTCGAGGTAGCTACCTACAAATGATGAGAACTTTTCAACCGATGACAAAGGGAGGGTAAACTAGCCTTCTTAAAATCATGCAACAGTTTCACTAACCAAGCCAGCAAGAACCCATCATTCATAAGCACATTGACCTTCCCCAACAATGATTTAATTACATCAGAGCTAAAGGACTCCAGAGGGCTATTAAGAATTTCCTCTAAAATGGTGGACAGTCCAAGCAATCGGCAAGACATCATCGCAAGTATGGGTTGAATGTTGCGGGTAACAAAGGTAGAAAAAAACCTGGTTAAAAGTTTCTCAATCAGCGTGCACGGACCATCACCCAATATATGGGGTAATTGAGTAAGGTCTGCCTTACGACCACTTCATCGGCTATCTCGAGAAGGTGCACACTAAAAATGCTATCACTCGCAAAGGGGAGTTGAGTGTGAAAAATGAAACACGACTGTGTGATAATTGATTAAATTCACAAATTTCTAGTTTGGCACACTTATTTAATTAGAGTCTATTTTTAAACAAGATTAATTCACCCCCTAAACATGCATCTAAATACGATAAATCATTCAAACCAGGCATGAAAAATAAGACGACAGATATATGAAAAAACCCCTTTCGGGTAAAAACCTTTTATAACACTTTGAAGAATTTACAACACTTTTGACTTACATAGAACCTGATAATCGCCCACAAGTGTGTAATGCACAGTGCCTTCAGCAAATCTTGAAAGATACGAGAGACAGCGAAATACCCTCCAGGCGTCGGTTCGTCGTCTTCGGCTCGTCCACACGCAGAATGACTACGCTCGGTATCCACCGATAAAAAATGGAGATTCCTTCTCCACAGAGGTTGAACAAAAGAAAATTTGTTCTTAAACACCAAAACAATTCACTAAAGCATATGGGAGTTTTGTGAATTGAAAACCAAAAAGGGATTAAAACCCTAAAGGTAGAAGTCAAAAGGATTTTTCTTTCGCAGTGTTTCTGTTCTGGAAAACGTATACACTTCTTAATGAAAACGTTACCATTTAATTAGTATTTATACAAAAATGCACTGCCTCGAAAAACATGCTCGTTCGAACGAAAAGCAGATGTCGCTCGAACAAAGTACGCATGTCGTTCAAACGACATCGCGTGACTTCCAATCTCGTTCGAACGAGATGCTGATCTCAGGCGAACGACCTGGGCGTCAAAATCGAGGTCCGCTTCAAAACTTAGAAAAAATACTTATTCTTAAACTTTGACGGAAAAGTCCGCTTCAACACTTAGAAAATATTTTGTAAAAATATCCCAAAAGGTCTAGGTGAAAAGTAAAGGTATTTAAAACATAACTTTACCAAAGTAAACTTCGCGGAGTCTTGAATGATGAAGAACTTGAGTAATTCAGATTCGTCTTTGATGTAGATGTCTCTTGAATGCTCTTTGATGGTGTAGCGGTATATGACATAATAACTTGATAACGGACCTATGAAATTATGTCCTTACAAATCTCCCCCTATGTCTTTTCCGGTACATACATGAAAAAATGCGAATTATCAAATACCAAAATGCCTATACAAATCTACCCTCCCATGAATAAATTTGCAAGACCTCAAAATTTTTCTTCAATCATCTTCGTCAAATATCAACGCTTTTCTCATCAGGGTGTGGAACATCATGATCTTCAATCTTTGTACCGACACACATGAGAAAAAGAAAAATACCTCCGTGATGCATCGAGTTTGAAATGATATAAGAATAAAGCATTAATAAATCAAATCTCCCCCAAAACTGATAATTCTTTCTCCCCCTTTTTATGATGTCCCCAAATACACATATAAGAAGAAAAAATCAAAACATGGAGTGTCACGACAAAATGCATAGCAAACAAAGATCAAACTACGCGTATGCAAAGAAATATCTCAAAAATCTCACAAACTATTTTTGGATTTTTCAATTTTTCATACAAAAAAAGTAAAATACCATTTTGAAAAATATGATACAAAAATCACACCATGGATTTAAACTCAAACAACCAAGTCATTGAAATGGAATGAATGGGTGTGAACACATTCGATAGGTAAATAAACAGATTCAATCATATGTACATGATGCATATGTGTAACCCTAACGAATGAACATCAAAAGTATCCTTAGGTGTAAAAAATTTGTTGAATTTAAATGACATCGTCTTATACAAATCAACAAATCAAAGTAAAATGATTTCCACACCAATAATGTCCAAAACTATTTACCTCATTTTCAAGACTTTTAAGGATGTGCAAACCCATTTTAATTCTCCATCCAAACTCCCTCATATATATTTTCTTCTAGAGGTGAATAAACTAAATTCTCAAACTTTGGAGAATTGGTGAAAAAACCTAAATGGCCCATAATTGGCATGAATTTATTTTTATTGCCTTTAAATTTTTCGAGCTCTTTTAAACCTATTTGGACCCCGGATAATAAAATTCCTCCATTTTTTGGGTCCAATTTAACGATGGCTTAGTATTCGTAAAGGCAAAATGAACCTTTTGCAGCCCTTCCCCGTTTACAAACAAAGCATACAAACTCACAAAACGGTTCTTATATGCACAATTTCCTTATAAAAATTTATCGCGCTTGGTTTGTTTTAAAGGACAGGATTGAAGTGAAAACACCCAACCAACATGTGATAAGACAAACAAAATAATCAAACTAATCCGTGCATGTGTGCAATAAAGGAAATCATGAGTCAAACATGTAAGAAGTAACACTAAATTACATCTCAATGATTCCAAACATTGTAAAGCACATGGATGAATTGAACTATTGTCTCAAAACACTATCAAATAGTCACATGAAGAATAATGAAATTAAGTTGTGACTCGATCATACAAAGTGTCCATCCATAAACGGTGAAAACAAAATACAAAAATCTTTTTGGATTTTCTCAAAATTATATCAAAATAAAATCTTTTGTATTTTTCAAAAATATTTCAAAAAAATAAAACATACAAAAATGATACATACTAGCAATAGGCAAATAATGACATCATGAAAAATATCCTATGCTAGTAAATAAGTTAAACCTCAATTGTTAGGTGCGGAGGGGTTTTCCAAAGGTGGTGACAACTTATGAAAAACCTTTATCAATTCTTGTGAAGTTTTGACTAAAAACTTAACTTGCTCACCCAAATGTGAAAACTCTCTCATGTAGTCTCTGGGAGCATGTAAAGAATCATGTGTGGGTGCATGTGTATCAGGAACACGTGTAGAAGCAAAACGTGACACATACCCCAACTTAAAGAAAAATTCCCTAAGATGTCCTCTCCTTTTGCAATGTGAGCAAACATAAATAGGCCTCAAAACACCTTTCTCAAGAACTCTAGGATGCACTTTCCTAATAGTAATGGGACACCTAGGTGGGTGAGGGTGAGACTCGTGTGAATCTATCACTAAAGTGGGAACCGACTCGGGTGCTAATTGGAAAGTAGAAGCACCGGCATGACTTATTCCTAACTTATCACCTTTACCCTTAAGAACCACCTTTTCAACCTTCTTAGGTGCATTCTCAAAATTGACTTTGACCGCCTTGGCATGTTCGAGATCACTCTCGAGTTGGGATACACGTGTCGTCAGACTAGACAACGTGTCGGTCAAATAACACTTCTCCTTTCTCAAAACCTCCTTCTCTCTCTCCAAATCTAAAATCCGATGACCTAAATCTCTATTATACTTCTTTGTTTTGAAGGTCTCGGTGTACAGATCTCTAAAAGCTTTTTGGAGATCACTTTCATCTCCACTCTCCTCCTCACTTTCTCCCTCACTCAAAGAACATAAATCACTATCATCGCTCTCGTGTGTACTCTCGTGAGAGAAAGTGGGAGTGCTCACACGACTAGAAAAAGAGACAACCATCCCATGTGCTAAACCTTTATCAGACTCATTTCCACCATCACCCTCACTATCACTAAGAGTGACGGGCATAGCAGTCTCTTTGCCCTTTGCCCTTACACTCAAAGCACCTGATCTCATCCTCCTTGTCACTATCTTTGGCCTCCACTTTCTTTTTATTTGACTCAAAAGATCTCTTTTTGTTGGAAGAATTTTCTTTATTCATTTTGAGAAACTTTTTAAAAAATTTCGCCAATAAGGCCATATCAAAATCTTCCTCATAATCAGACTCATAAACATTTTCTTTCTTTTTCTTAAAATAAGTCTTTAAAGCAACACCACTATCCTTAGCCTTAATGGTTTTGGGAAACATGTCAATCTCATAGGTTTGAAGATCTCCTACAAGTGCTTCCAACTTAAGTGATTTCAAATTTCCCAAAGAGTTGAAAACAGTGACTTTAGGAATAAAACATTTTGGAAGAGATTTCAAAATCTTTTTAACGACACGCGTGTTATCAATCACCTCACCCAAATTAAAATTGGTGTTAACAATGTCCGATAAACGTGCATAAAAATCATCAAAGCATTCAGACTCAGACATGGTGATAGTTTCAAATTGGGTGGCCAAATTTTGTAACTTCGATTCTTTAACCGCGTTCGTACCTTCATGAGTCAATTTCAAAACATCCCAAGCCTCTTTAGACGTGGTGCACGTCATAATTCGACGAAACTCATCAGGAGTTATAGCTCCAGAAATAGCACTCAAACCACGTGAATTAAATTTAGACATTTTATGATCATCTTCAGTCCAGGCTGACACGGGTTTTAAAGAAGTGATATTATCAACGGTGACTGTGGGAGGAGTCCACCCATTTTTGCAAAGGTACCAAACACGCTCATCAATGGCTTTTAAACTTGATTTCATGCGAGCTTTCCAATAGGCATAATTAGACTCGTCAAAAATAGGCATCTGATTATAGAAGTGCTCCATAGGAAAAAATGTGATTTTTCATAAAAATGATTTTTAAAAGAATCAATATCACACAATTTTGGGAAAAATAAGAATACGCGATAAATTAGCGTAATCGGCTCTGATAGCAATTTGAAATGAAACGCGACTATGTGATAATTGATGAAATTCGCAAATTTCTAATTTAGCAAACTTATTTAATTAGAGTCTAATTTTAAACAATCTTAATTCAGACCCTAAACATGCATCTAAATACGATAAATCATTCAAACCATGCATGAAAAATAAAGACGACCGATATAGGAAAAAACCCCTTTCGGGTAAAAATCTTTTATAACACTTTGAAGAATTCACAAGACTTTTGACTGACATACAACTTAATAATCGCCCACAACTGTGTAATGCATAGTGCCTTCAGCAAACCTTCAAAGATACGAGAGACAACGAAATACCCTCCAGGCATCGGTTATTTATCTTCGGCTCATTCACACGCAGAATGACTACGCTCGGTATCCACCGATCAAATATGGAGATGCTTTCTCCATAGAGTTTGAACAAAATCAAAGTTGTTCTTAAACACCAAAACAATTCCCTAAAGCATATGGGAGTTTTGTGAATTGAAAACCAAAAAGGGATTAAAACCCTAAAGGAAGAAGTCAAAAGGATTCTGCTTTTGCAGTGTTTCTGTTCTGGAAAACATATGGACTTCTCAATGAAAACGTTACCATTTAATGAGTATTTATACAAAAATGCACCGCCTCAAAAAATGTGCTCGTTCGAACGAGAAGCAGATGTCGCTCGAACGAAGTACGCATGTCGTTCAAATGACATCGCGCGACTTCCAATCTTGTTCGAACAAGATGCTGATCTCGCGCGAATGACCTGGGCATCAAAATCGAGGTCCGCTTCAAAACTTTGAAAAAATACTCATTCTTAAACTTTGACGAAAAAGTCTGCTCCAACACTTAGAAAATATTTTGTAAAAATATCCCAAAATCTCTAAGTGAAAAGTAAAGGTATATAAAACATAACCTTACCAAAGTACACTTCGCGGAGTCTTGAATGATAAAGAACTTGAGTAATTCGGAGCCGTCTTTGATATAGATGTCTCTTGAATGCTGTTTGATAGTGTAGAGGTATATGACATAATAAATTGATAACGGACGTATGAAAATATGTCTTTACAGGGTGTATGAAGCACTATCACCGTCTTGAGCTCTGGAAGCAAACACCTTGTGAGTCCCACTAACACTTGGACCCCTTGCTTGAACCTGAGCACTACGGGCCTCACCAATTATTGCCAATCCATCCAAAGTCCATCCCTATGAAACTGCATGAGTGACACACTCAACTTCTAGATCACATGCTGAAGATTGCTCAACTTCCACCTGAAATACAACAAATTTTCAAGTCAACGAACAAATATACAAACTGTTTTATGAGCATAAAATTTATGTCCAATATAAGTTGGATTACCTGACCCTCGGTTATGAGATATTCTAAGTCTAATATAACTTGCCCCACCTGACCCTCCGTTATGGGATATTTTAACTCCAATATAACTATGCCCTCCTGACCCTCGATTATGGGAGATTCTAAGTCCAATATAACTTGGCCCGCCTGATCCTCGGTTGTGGGAGATTTTAAGTCCAATATAACTTGGCCCGCCTGACCCTCGGTTATGGGAGATTTTAAGTCCAATATAACTTGGCCCGACTAACCCTCGGTTATGGGAGATTTTAAGTCCAATATAACTTGGCCCGCCCGACCCTTAGTTATGGGAGATTTAAAGTCCAATATAACTTAGCCCGCCTGACCCTCGGTTATGGGAGGTTTTTATTCTAACATAACTTGGCCCGCCTGACCCTCAATTATGGGAGATTCTAAGTCCAATATAACTTGGCTTGCTCGACCCTCAGTTATGGGAGATTTAAAGTCCAATATAACTTAGCCCGCCTGACCCTCGATTATGGGAGGTTTTTATTCCAACATAACTTGGCTCGCCTGACCTCACTTATGGGAGATTCTAAGACCAATATAACTTGGCGCGCCTGACCCTCGGTTATGGGAGATTCTAAGTCCTATTCATTAGGCAATGCTAACAACATTTAAAATGCAGGAGTTACACAGTAATAAGAAGAGGCATACCTCGGGCTATCGATAATCAACAAATTGGCGAGTCGACATACGTACTAAATCTTCTTCTTTATGAGAATCCCTAGGAGTCACTAAAAGACGTTGCTCGGGAACAACAATATTGTCATCCATTTTAGCTACTTCCTGCCGCTAACCTCCCATTTGACCCATAACAGTAGCCTCAGTTCCTTTTGGGTGAAGGATCGAAGGCCCAAATAGAGAAACAAAGACCTGGTCATGGGAGTGGGGAGGGCTGTAAGCACAATTTGTTCGAGCAGAGAAACCTGCGAAGCATAAACGAAAAAGAGATAATACCAATAAAAGCAAGGCATAAAGAACTCAGAAAAAGAACAAAATTTTGGTTCTTTTAACACAATTGACAGAACAACAATGGTAGGGAATTTGCTAACTGACTCAACAACATCGACAGCATGACCAGTCTGCTCATGTAAAAAATTAGAATCAGGCGAATAACCACTACTTGATTCACTAGAGTAAGAAGGTACAACTACCCTTAGGGGAAATGGGTATTACCTGAGAGGAAGTAGGGGTAGCTATCCCTTTTGGTGAAAATTCCTTCGAAGCTGGTGAAACTTCTACGAACTTTTCCAAAATGCCACTTTCCTTAACACCATCGTGCATAACATTATGCACATCAACCTAAAAAAAAGAAGAGGAAAACAGGGGTCAACAGTATAAGGGAAAAGAGGAAAAGTTAGATACTCAGAAGGAGAGTAACAAACATACCTTTTCTTATTACAAAACTTCATCCAAAACATTTTCTAAACCCTCATAATCTCAAGGAGGTGAAGAAGGCTTAGAAGAAGAAACCATTTTTCTCAACCTACGTCTGCGAATAAGAGATTCCTCCTCTTCTTCCTGTTCTTCCTCCTCCTCTCTCTCCACTACTTCCTCTTCTTCTCCTTTATCGTCATCATCATCATCACCTTCACCAAGTGCTATCACTCCACCATCAGATACATCCTCATCAGATTAATCCTCCTCACTTACCTCACCTAATTCCTCCAAGGCAATATTGACTAGGCTAACAAATTTCCTTTTCTTGCTACCTTTAGCAGCTGGGGGAGCATAGGAAAAGCCACAAGAACCCATCTGGGATGACATAAAGGCCCTATCCTCCTTAGAACGATTCTTCCAAGTCTGCCTGAGTTGTTCGAACATCAAGCTAACCTGTTGGGTAACATCGGAAGCAGAAGTTTTGATTGGAGAGACTTGATGAGTAACCTTAATCTTCTTTATTAGGTCCTTCCTAGTGCACCTCACAACTTCTACAGTTGAAGAAATATAGGAGGTGTCACCTCCTTCGACGAGCCTCGAAGGACCAGGGGCAGCAGTAACTGCTTAGACTAAAGGAGAAGATTGAGCTACCTTCTTTTTCTTAATCACATCTTGATCCACAGGGGCAAGCGAAGGTAACTCGAAAGGAACATAATTATTTGTGGTGCTGAGAGGGAACAAATAGTTGAAAGTGGGGCAATTACTCAAACCCAACTCTATGGGTGGACACCTTTCAACCTCAGGATATAGGGGCTCCTTGATAAGGTTACTCTTGAAACAACTGACCTGATTCTTCCAGAACACCGTCAGATACATCGTCGACCTACCCCCTAGAGCTCCCTTTCTTGAGATGACGCGGTTATTCGGGTAATTTTCAAAAAGTTTACAACGATTAAGGTAAGGAAGTTGCTACATGCGAAGGAAAATTTGGTGGGCTTCTCTCTGTTAAAATGTCTTAGTATAGGATTTCCTTGATCATAGCCGAATTGCATGGCTACGTGATGCGGACAATATTTTTTTTTTTAACAAAAGAGGATATTAATCCCTTAGACTTTATTAAAAGGAGAAAGAGCCTCTCCTGGGTGGATTTACAAACTAAAAACTACAACTATTTTAAAGTTATAATACTAGGAATACCTAGTCTATCCATGTTAAAAGCTCTTTTAGCAAGAAGAGGAGGATCACTAAATTGATGTATACACTTGGAATCTTTTGAAGAGGAAGCAAATTTTTCCAAGGCATCTGCTACATTGTTTTTTCTTTCCAAATGTGATGATATTGAAGGCCATTATGTTTAATAAAACCTTGTATTTCATTTATTGATTATTTCACTTCCCATGCAGGTTTCCACTGATCTGAAATCATCATGATCACTGTTTTGGAATCTGATTCAAGAGATACATTTGAGTAGCCTTTTTTGACAATCCATTAAAGACTTATCTGAATAGCTTTAATCTCTTCCATTAATGAAGATTATTGACCAATGGATTGAGGAAAAGAAAATAATAATTCACCTTTGTAACCTGTGAAAATGCCTCCTATACCACTAACTCTTGGGTTACCAATACTTGAACCATCCACATTAAGCTTAATGAAGCCATTTGAAGGTCTTTCCCACCGAACAATCTGAAAATGTTGTTTCTTTACTTTGATTCTGAAATTGAAAGCTCTTGAATATTGGAAGATAATACAAGAGCACCTGCAAAAGAAATGTGAGTGAAGAAATTTGATACTGAGTTTATAATATGAGATATGATTTTTCCCTCCTTTATCTCCTCATCTTCAAACAAACCTTGACATCTAGCTTTCCATATTTCCCATAAAATCACCAGACGAAGAATATGAAATAAATATTTTTAAAAACTTCCTCTAGCTTTAGATATCCACCAAGCCATCAACATGGCTTTGATAGACTGAAAAGATGGTTTCACTTCAGATAAGTTGAGAAAAAACTTCCATATTTCCCGAGCAATCTTCCCTTCAAGGAACGGGTGCTTCATTAATTCTATATTGGCGTTACAGCATTGGTATCTCGAGCTCAACCTGATTCCAACTCTCTGAATATTATCATCCACGGGGATGGATTTTCTGAGCAATTTCCAAATTAAAATGGATATTTTATTTGGAATGAAAGGAGACCAGAGAAATTTCCAACTATAAGAGCTCACTGCAGATCTTCTAGACACTTGGAAAGCAGATTTAATAGAAAATTAACCATCGGGAGAAAGTTTCCAAATCACTTCATCACTAAAACTCTTTATATGATTTGCAACATCTTCTTGAACTTTTCTAATTCTTTTAATGACATGAGAACCATTAACACCGTGTTGTAAGGAATTCTTGTATTTATTCCTCATGAATCTACCCCAAAGCCCTTTAGAATGATTCAACCTCCAAGCAAGCTTAAAAGAGAAACATTTATTCACGTAATTTATATCTCTTAGGACTAATCCCCCTTCTTCTGTTGGCAGATATAAATTTTCCCACTTGATCCAAGCTTTTTTTTTACCTCTAACAGTGTCTGAACCCTAAAACAATTTGCTAAAAATAGAGTAAATTCTATATATAACAAAAATAGGAGGATTCAAAGCTGCTAAGGTATAAATATGAATGGAAGATAGAACATGCTTAATCAAAACCATCCTACTTGCAGTAGATAGAAACTTTATTTTCCAACCCAAGAATTTATTTCTCATCTTTTCAATCAAATCATAATAAAAAATAACCTTATTCCTTATAGAAAAGAGAGGACAACCCAAGTAGACTAAAGGCAACTTCTTGGATTTCAGACCCAAAACATTTGAAATTTCATTTTTCCTGACTAATGAAAGACCTTCAGATACTATGAAGCTACTTTTTTCCCTGTTTAAAGATTGACCTGAGGATTTCTTATATTTGACCAAAAAATTCATAAGGTTTTGCAAACTTATTTTCCTCCAATTAACAAAAATAATCACATCATCAGCAAAACTTAAATGAGATATTAAGAGCTTTCAGGAGTATGACACAAAGTACCAATCTTCTTAACCTCTACTAAATGGTTTAATCCTCTAGAGAGAACTTCTGCCATAGTAATAAAAATAGAAGGGGATATGGGATAACCTTTTTTTAAACCTCTGGATGATTGAAAGAAACCTGATAGCTTGCCATTTATAATAATAGAGAACCAATGATTGGAAAGAAACCTAAAAATGAAATCCATGAAAGTTTCATTAAAATGAAATCTTCTAAGAACTTCGAGAAGGAAGATCCATGACACTCTATCATATGCTTTCTCCATGTCCAATTTAATGATCACATTAGATCCTTGACTTTTCCTATTAAGAAAACTAACCATCTCATGACCTAGAAGTATATTATCTTGGATATTTTTATCCTTTATAGAACCACTTTGATTTTGAGATATGATACGAGGAAGGATATTACCAAGTCTAGAGTTGACAATTTTAGAAATAATTTTTTGAGAGAAATTCCCAAGGATAATAGGTCTGAATTGAGAGCATTTTAAAAGATTCTTAACTTTGGGGATAAGAACCACATTAGTTGCAGACCAAATTCTAGGCATGGTATTACCAACCAAGAAAGATTGAACAGCTCTAATCAGGTCATTTTTTATAATCTCCTAATAGGATAGATAAAAACCACCACTAAAGCCATCAGGATGAGGATAACTCTCCTCATTTAATTGTTTAATGGCAAGAATAGATTTGAGAAATATTCCCATTCATCTCTTTATTAATGACAATTGGAATAACATCCAATAAAGAGTCATAAATATCCACCAAGTCTGCAGACCATCTATCAGAAAAGTGTTGGACAAAAGTATCAGCAATATTAGTCGGGTTCTCCTTCAAACAAAGATTCTCATATTTGATTTTGAGAATTGCCAATTTACTTTTACTAGCTTTGACTGCAACATGAAAAAACTTAGAGTTTTTATCTCCCTCTTTAAACCATTTGATTTTAGAATTTTGCCTCCAGAAAACCTCTTCATGCTTCAAAACTTCTTCAAGCTTGATTCTAGAATTGTGCATCTTCAGTTTATTTGATTGAGATAAATTAACCTCAAAATCATGTTCATAGCTAACATTTCATCCTCCAAATCATGTATCTTCTTAAATAAATTTTTAAAAGTCTCTTTATTCCACATCTTTAGGGCAGCCTTTAATCTTTTTAGATTCTCAGAGAAATAAGACAGGGGATTACCATATGACTGTCCTGACCAAGACTAACTAACATAGAGTTTAAAGGAGTTATGGGAAAACCACATTTTCTGAAAGATAAAAGGTCTAGGCACAAGGTCCAAATGACTTTGAATATAAAGGATGAGAGGAGAATGGTCACTACACCTTTTTGAAAGGTGAGTAATTGAGCAATTCTGAAAGGAAGATGACCATTTGAGATTGACTAAGGCTCTGTCAAGCCTTGCACTGATGGCATCTTCATCTACTCTATAATTAGACCAAGTATATCGAGATCCATGATAGCCAAAATAAAAAAGCCCCAAATAATTGACAAAATATTTGAAATCTTCCATTGACTGAATGTCAATAGAATTTCCCCCTATCTTTTCTTCTTGACATGAACCATATTAAAATTACCAATAAATAAATGAGGTAAATCTCCATAATTAGAGATAAATTTCAGCTCACTCCACAAGTGTCTTCTCTCCTTTGCAGTGTGTTTAGCATATACCACTGTGACTAGAACATCACACTCCATATTATAATTTGAAAATTTCAAAGACATAAATTGCTCTTCATTCAACAGGACCTGCACTTTCATGACTTCGCTCCAAAAGAATCAAATTTTATTGGTTTCATTGACAACAACTTCATCAAAATTCCACTTCATCAGATATTTATTAATTTTGAGACTGTCCACCTGTAATACCCCATACTTTTATGGATATTTAAATTACATAAGTGAGTGTAATTTAGAAATTTGAGGAATTTTTTTTAATAATAATTTTTGGAGTTTAAGAGTGTTAGATGTTTACCGACGTGTGTTACATTTACTTCTGGAACTAAGTAAATAAGTTGGATTATTTTAATTACATGTCGTAGTTGGGTAAAGCGACAAAGGATAATATTTTAATTAGAAAACCCGTATTGAGATGTGTTGAGTTTAATTAGTGAATTGTAGTTAAGTGACTCAGATGGAGATTTCGAGCGCGTGATTGGTTTCAGAATGGGATATATAGTCAGAATAGAGTATCCGGGGGTAGTGTTCACGTTCCGGGGACTTTTGGACTAGTAGGGACTCGTAATTGAGTAAACGAGTTATTTTTGGGTTAATAAGGGGTAAACCCTTATTTCTCTCTTTATAAAAAAGGCACGAGAGAGTGGGAGAAAGAAAGAAAAGAGGGAAAAGAAAGAGGAGAAGAAAGGAAGGAAAAGAGGAAGAAGAAGAGGAGATTTTGGCCAAACTTCGTGGGATTCGACTCGAGGTCGTCGAATTTTATCCATGAGGCAAGTGTTTACTTGCTTTATTCTTTTAAGCATATATCTCATATTATAGTTGGTAGTGATAAACTATAAAGATTTCTGGGTTGGGTTTTCTTGAATCGAAATGCGTTTTCAGAAGTTGAACGATTAAAATCGGATAAAATCTCATATTAGGAAAACTTTGGGATTTCTAGAAATTAGTTGTTGATTCTTGGTTCTAGGATGATTAGAACCTATTTTATTGAATATATATAGTTGGTTGTGATTCAATAAGGTTGGCAGAAGAAATAAAAAGCTTGGAGGTGTATTAATGGAGGGTTGGGATTTTTGGAGAAGAAGATGAATAGTGACACAGCGTCACTTCCGAATCGATTCAGATAGGAAGAGAATCGATTAGGCTCTTAGTCAAAAAATAAAATTTGTAGATCTTTTCGATATGATCGCGTGGGCGCCGACCGTGAATTTTTTTAATTTTTTTTCTTGAATTAATAATGATTTTTCTACGGAAGGGTGTCCGAGGTTAAAATCGTTAATAAAAAATCCAACCTGACATTGGGAGAAAAGTAATTGATGTGTTAGTTAGAAATCAGTGTTAGGATGATTATAGTGGTGTTGGTTGAGGTTGGAAACCATTAAATGGAGAATGGGTTGATACTTGGGTATTTTGGAAAAAATGAAATCGCCCAAATAGCGCCCTCTGAATAATGCGAATCGATTCGGATCTAGATCGAATCGATTCGCATAAGGGGACCTGTAAGGCTATCTCAGGCCGAATTGATTCGGATTGAGACCGAATCGAATTTCCTTTGAGGACCTACTTGCAGAATACTTTCCGAATCGGTTCGGATGGAAACCGAATCGATTCGATAGCCTGAACCGATTCGTATTTGGGGTGAATCGATTCGCCTTTGTTGAATTTGGCAGTTTTCCTTCTTTGAGTTTAGGGGGAGTTAAATTTGAATTGGAGATTATTATGGGGTATTCTAGTTTTTATATTAGGACTCCTAGATGACGGTATTGAGGGTGAGTAAACCTTGGAATGAAAGAGAGAACCTTGGATTAGTTTAGTGTACAATCCGGGGTATCGACTTAGTGAATGTTCGGGTCGAACAACATTCGAGAGTGGTCTTCGGCAAGTGTGTATAGATAATACTTATGGGTTTAGTATTTTCAGTATATGAATGATTATATACTATTACGAATGGGATCAATCAGGGTTATTGGCTATCGCTACAAGAGTTTGGAAATTATAGCCATATATATATATTAAGAAGGGATATAAATTATATATACGGAAGTTGTTACGGTATATATATGATATGATATGAATATAAATATATATGTATGTGACTGGTATATTTTTAAATTAGAGGCTGGTTCTCGGGCGTAGGGTTGGTGGACCAGATTATATATTTCTCTAGTGCAATCCAGGGAGGTTGCGTAATGTGGGTGAATCCCCTGGCTTGACGAGCAGCGAGAGTATATCCCCAGGTTATATCGTCCCGTGTATGAGTTCGATGTGTGTATTCCACTTACAGAGGGAACATGACCGCCTCCACCGTTGTGTATTTTTACCATGACCATGAGTGAGTCTAGCTTGGTACTATGGTTGAGTGAGTAAACCCGAATTTGGATCGGCACTATGAGACTTCATTCTCGAGTTATATCTTGGAGGGATGGTTATTATACTTATGATTGTGATAGGTATAATTATACTTGCTGCATATAATATATTACTTGTACATGAAGATGAGATATCATATAAAGTAAATGTGTATAAAGTGAAAAGCTTTAATAGGAGTTATTCCCCTTCCAATAGATTTATATCCGAATCTAAATGAATATGAATCATAGGTTCTAGTGAGAACTCTATATATTTATATATGATTTTTATATATGCGTTATGTTCTGAGGGCCTAATGAATCTCGATGATCAACATTGCCAGGTAGTAGTGTATCGGGGAGGTTTGTTGTTTGGATTTCGCTTAGCGAGACACCCCACGCACTAAATGTAACCCAGTGTTGGGAATGGGGAGAAGTTTAGTCCTTAGTAATAGGGTTTCAAGGATTTTTAGAAGATGGGAGAAATAGTTTTGTTAGGCAGGATAGCTTAACTAGATTTTATAAAAGGTATGCAATAGCAGTGCACAATTAGAAGAAGGGTGAGGTGTATCTCATGAGAGTGCGATACCAGTTTAAATATGAGAGATTTCATATTTTAAAATATGGCATTTATGCACTTGCAAACTATTTTCAAACTCAGGCTTTGACTCGTTTTCTTTATTTTCCCTCTCTTGCTATATATATATATATATATATGTGTGTGTGTGTGTGTCCAGACACAGGGACGCTTTGATGATGATTGTTTCGAGTCAGACATTTGCTGTAGCAGCTGTGGATGCATGCAGGTTTACTGTAGATGCTTATATCCTTGAAATCTAGATAGGAGGTAATGTAGAAACATTCAGGACGAAAGCCCAATTGTATTTACTTATTCTTTTATAATTTTTTTTGTGCGGATTTCAATTTGGTTGTATTATGTTAAACCGAGTGTTCGGTTATTTTATTTCATTTTAGTTTTTATATATAAACTGTGTGGGTGTTTTATTTGAATGGGTTGGTTAAAAAGGTTAGTTAAATAAAAAATTTATGCCAGCCTAATAGGTTATTAGTTATTAAATTGGTTTTCGACAGTGATACTGAGAATGAACCATATGAGACTCCTGTTTTAATTTGGTATATGATTGATCACCTGGTATTTTATTAGGATGGGTGTCACACCACCTTTGGTTATATAATAGACATAACTGGCAACTTGAATACCTTAATTAACTTTTTAATCCTTCTATTTGTTGGCTTGTCAGCCACCCCACGAGCATTCCATCTTAAAAAGTTAATCATTGAGACAATTGATAGGAATTCCTCCTAAAAAACGTCGCTAATGCCGTTTAATACAAGATTAAACTGTATAAGCAACTCTGAGAAGTTTGTTGGAGAAACCCTTTTCTTTTGAAAATAAAAATTATAAACAATATGTGTTTACAAAGAAACTTATGTACGAGAGTAATTAAGATTTTGTAATCAGTTTTTAAAACTAAGGCAGTTTCAAAAATTCAGCACACTTATAGAATGAGATGAGTAGATGAAGATAATCAACACACAGTTTTTAACGTGGTAAAACCTCTCCCAACAGAGGAAACATCCACGGTGACTTCTAAGTCACAAAAATAAAAATCCACTAATAACAAATAATAGTTACAAACAATACAACATGCAAGCACACAAATCAACCTATTCTAAGTTTAGGAATATACCCCACTTGGTGTCCTTCTAACTTCTCATAGATCTGATTTGTAGATGATGTTCTTCCAGTTTGCTAACTTCCTTTGCTTTAGCTTCCTTACGTCGACTCAATGATCTCTGATCTTATACACAACACTTCCAGTGTAGTAGTGTGTTAAGTGTTTGTGAAGTGATTCCTATTCACATGCATGAACTCACACACACTTACATTTACAGACAATCCTATAAAAATTACATATAAAGTCTATATGCTGTGATTTTGTTTTCTTTCTTTCTTACAAAAATAAAAACCTTTTTGACCTTTAATATAACCCAGATTCCATGGATATCTCGCTTCAAAATCGGTCAAGATCTTAATCAATCTCTTTTTGAAAACATTTGTGAGATTGAAAATATCCAAGTGTGAATCCAACTAGGTCAAGGTTAAGTTTTGTAAAAACAGAAACCATAAAACATTTTCAAAACTAAATCAGTAAAGATTTTCTTAAATCAAGTAGTAAATATGCAGATCTAGTGAAAATGTAACATGCAGAGTGTAGATCTAAAGTTTCTATGAAAAAGAAACAAGATCTTCACACGAATGTTTAAGTTGTGAACAAGATCAAGGACAAAGAGGTTACAGCTTCAAAAGAACAAACCACTCTCTCTCTCTCTCAAACACTCAGGGTTGTGTTTGGGGTTAAGTGTATACGAAGGTTTGATTCAGAAAATGAAGTGTTTAGGGTTAGGGTTTGGTTTTGGGCTAACAGAGTTTTCTTTTTCTCTCTTATCTCTTTTCTTTTCTCTCTTTTCTTTTCTCTCTTCTCTCTCACTTCTCTCTTCTCTCTATTTTTTTCTCTCAGAAACGACGAATGCCCAAAAGTCTTCTAAGGCTGAGAAGTGGAGGGTATTTATAGGGCTGAGGGAAGGTTCTGGATGTTCGAGGGAAATCAAGGGCTGAGATCAAGTCTTGCAAACTTTGACTTGATCCAAAGGCTATAAAACAACGGTGATTAAAAATGATTGTGATTGGTTCATATGGATAGCACCGGGATTAACTAAGGACACATGCAGACCCTCGATAAGGAATGATCCAACGATCAGCAATCAACCATCCAACCTTCTCACAAAAGAAACACAAATAGATACACCCGGAGGATGACAAGTGTTGGTTTGTGAGTGGCTCTCACACGCGCGTCTAAAATAATTACAGAAGGTACCCTGAAGTCTCTAGTGCTTTGAGATTCTACCCAACCAAACATTCGAGTGAGAAATGAAGTTTACAAAATAGAATATTAACCCCACAAATTTTATAATCCCATTTTATTAATAAAAACATTTATTTAAAAAATGTTTAAAAAATATTTAAAAATTTCCAAAAAATTATTAAAGCTCCAATTCAAGGGGAATTAAACACACACTCAATTTTAAGCAATATGAACACATGTATGCACTTCTAATTGTGTGTAGTGTGATTCAATTTATACCTTCATGGATCATTGAAGAGGATTAGAGAGAAAAGATCTGAGGCTCTTTGGATTCTAGGTTGGACAACCAATTTTGTCACTATTTCCAAACTAGTTGAACACTTATACAGTATAGACTTAAGCAAGTCAAAGGTATAAGGTGCTTCACCTCCTAGTTCTTTTCACCTGAGCTCTTGTAATCCTCCTGAACATAGGATCTCTTGGAGTTTTTTTCACTTGATTTTCTTCTACAACCCTTGTATCCACTTGATTCAACACTTCTTGCTTTGTCTTTGATTCTCTAGATAGGCTTGCCATTATCTATCAAAACAATCAGAAAAAATATGGAGTTCCTCCTTCATTACATAAAATCCTTTCTACTTGCTCTCAGAATATGAATTATAATACTTCTTTTTGGCTGAATGAAAATCATAATCTGGAAGGTCTATGGTTTTAGGAGACAAGTTCAATTCATCAACAACAAAAGCTTCTTGATGGGAGATCTCATAATGCTGAATTTTTTGGATATGTTGTGAAATAAGGGATGATGGCTTGGGTTCAGGGAACTTAATTAGAGGTTGAGAACTTTGGTCTTAGTTGTGATTCAGGGGACTAAAAGGGATTCGTAAAGTTTGTGGAGGGTTATTGATAGGAAAAGTTTTAAATTCAACTGGTTTGGTACTTTGGAAAGAAGGAAGGTCTATTGGATGATTGTCAATGGCTTTCAAGGAGGGTAGTTCTGAGGGTGGAATCTTTTTTTGGGCTTGGTTAACAAAATTGGTTGGTCTTGCTGGTTTATAGGGAATGGATTAAAAAGGTTTGATTTTGGTTTTATTATTTTTTATGGTTTCATTGAATCCTTCTTTATTCACATCATTGTTCCTCTTTAAGAAAATACAAGCTTTTTCCTGATGACCTTTCTTCATGCAGCGTTTACAATATTAAAGGATATTTTCATAGGTAACATATTGACCAAACCTAGTGTCACCTACCCCAAACCAAACCCTTGTTGTTGTGTCTTGAATCAGATCTAATTCGATGCACACTCTTGCTAAACTAGGTCTCGTATGAGAGATAGTTGAAGAATTCATCTTTACGGGCTTACCAATTAACTGGGCAATTGAGAATAAAGAGGAATCAGTGAATAAATGTACTGGTAAGCTAGGGAAATTAATCCATGAAGGAACCAAGGAGCTTTCTTCTTCTACCTTCCACAATGGAGACCATTTGAAAGTTCTCATTGGGAATCTATCAAGAAACTATAAATCTTTAGTCCAAAGTCTAATAAAATATTCTTCACCGTTTAATCTAAACAAGACATGTTTTTTGTCTATCAAACCAACAATACATTCTTGTTTCAAATCAAATAGAAGAACTTTAGTACGAATCTCGTCCATACTGTGACTGCCACATGAAAACTTTCCTATTATCAAAAACTTAAAGGGTTCAGCTAATACCTCAACATCTTCTTTAGAAAAGAGTACCGCAGGTTCTCCTTTATACATAAAAGGATTCTTGAGTTTCACTTCTTGATGTGGTTTATTAGCAACTACAGATGCAAAAGATTGTGACCAAACGTTATTTGGGTCTGGAGGTTTAGGTGTAATAGTGTTTTTAAGATTTTGAGCCGCTATGCAAACCCTAGAAGGGTTTTACGTGAGAGAGAGAGAGAGAGAGAGAGAGAGAGAGAGTGCGATGCGGACTATAAACATAGTAAAAAGAGGACCATTATGTATAAGAGGGAAAGTAAGAGGGAACCAATAACAAAGGAATATTGTTTATTGGGAAGTTTCTCTCCAGTGCTTCATGAATAGGGATGATGGATCTTTATTCATCTGCGAAGAATTGATTCGAAAAGAAGTAGTCCACCCCAACATAGGGGAGAGGTACAAATCTCTAAACTCCATCGATTAGCAACACAACGGTTTCTTCAAACTTTTATGACTCCAACGGCAAATGCGAGGGGCCCTGATAGAATGCCAGCTGGGATAGTTACCGTCTGGGGTGTACTCAGGAAAGTGGGCATACAAGAAGGTTGTCAATAAACTATGATTTTCATAATTAGAAACATCAAACCAGTCTATGCTTCTAACCGAGTCAGCCTTTACCCGATTCAACCAAGTGTATAATGAACCAAGGGTAATAACAACAAGAGGGAGCTTCACACCGCTGGTCACATGGACGACCATGTTAATAAAATCCTTCCTTGGACAGTCATGGGGTTTTACTGGGACAAAGATTTTTTGATAGGATAACACAAATGTAGCTCGCAAGCTCAATTTTTGAATCGAAACCCTTTTTAGCCAGAGGGTTCTCAAATACTTACTTCCCTCGAGGGTTATCCCTGGATGCTTCATGTGCTTTGATCACATATTTGTCTTCAATAAAATAAAAGTACCTAATCACCTCTGAGTAAGTGCATTTATTTTATGTCACCATACAATCCTTCACAACCACCTCTAATTCCACTCGAGCAGCTTTCTCAACCCCAGAAATAGCCTCCTTAAAGAATGTGTCAAATCCCGCCGCCTCCAAGCCCAACATCTCACAAACATCCTCAATAATGATAGTGAATTAACCCAAGAAACCACAAAGGTATATGATCTATGAATCCAGTGAGATACAAGCAGCTGGAGAGTGTTGTTATTCTTGGCGGTGGAAAGATCACCTAATGAGCTGGTACATGATAGTTCGATTAGAGCTAGTTGCATGGGGTACTTGGAATGTATATAATCGGTCCAAGGACCCAAACCTTCATGGGTGCTAGAGGTACATTCAAAATCCACCTTGGAAAAGGGGTAGTCACCGCATTCAATACGAAACCTAGTGACAGTGGCAGTGGGGATATATGAAAAATCCTCAGTGTCCTCACTTTCCTCCATCAACAGTCTCGCCTGTGTCACTGGCACCAGATCACCGAGGAAATTTTTAACTGTCGACTAAAAACGATCAAGCTCGCCAAAGTATGGGTCACGAAGATAGTGTGTCCACTGGTTCTGGCACGCCTAGGTGCAGGGGGAAGTACCCCTAGCAGATTGGGTCCTCTTCACAATAGGTGCCATGGAAGAAGTTAGAAATAGAAGAGAAATAAGTAGTTTGAATAAGGGAAAGAAGAAAGCAAACTCTGGGTACTTTCTCTCAAATAAAAAAACTAAGGGTGAGGGTCTAAGGGAGCATAAGTGTGCCCTTTTATAGGGGCAACACAATCCCCAATAAATGGTATATGACAACTCTTTGGAAAGCACAACAATGATAAAGTTGGCTTGTGTGGCCAGCACGCGCGTGTAGAGGCATAACTCAAAGAATGTAACGATGGCATTTTAAGAAGCGACGCACCAATAATCCCATATGATAAAATGTGCTCACCCTGAGGTGGTCACGTGTAAAATGCAGAAGCACAAGGGACAATCTCATTAAATGAGGTATGACCAGAGTAATAAATGGTGCATGCTTGGAGTCTTTTCAGCTTGGGTGAGATGAAGCTCTTTGGGGGAAATTTCAATAAAATCTCTTCACGTCCCCCAAGGAATATGAAACAACAATCTTAAAGTCCCATCAAAGAAAGGCACTCTTAAATAAAGAGAGTAATTCGAAAGAAGGACTAGATGAGTTCCTCGTATATACTTTCCATTAAATATACAGCCTGATATTTATTATGATATATTTATTTGACTATAGATAATGCTCAGTCTTATAGAAAAGAAATTAGAAGATTCACTAGTAATTTCGTATAAATATTTCTTCATGCAATAAACAAATATCTCTACGAGGGGGTAAATGTAAGGGGGTGTCCCCGCCAAAGAGAAATTAGACAAATTGACCCTACACTTGAAAAATAAAGAAGGAGGAAGGATCACTCGAGGGAGATACCCACGAAGACGTTCCTCGAAAGAATCCCTTCGAAGAATAATGTTATTCGAATGATGATGTCTTGTAATATAAAGAAGAATGTATTTGATTATATATTTCATGTATTGAGCAAACTCTCTTTGTAATATGGGTGAGGTTGTTCGGTACCCTCGAGGGACTATCCCTGGCAAGGCATAGGATATCTCACATACTCTATTCAACGACCTCCTCTTGGGAACCTTGCAGGGATACGGTTTGGAGGATTGAGAGCAAGGCAACGTTGGGGATGCAACAACCAACTCTCTTGGCACACTTGGGAAAAACTCCACCCAGTACAAATGACATCTCTTACGGCCGAGCCACTATGATTCAAACCTATTCGGGGGAACCTCCTTGAGGAACCCCTATCTTATACCTTTAACCTGTAAGAAGTCCTTAGCTAACAAACAACGTATTAAACTGCTCAAGCCAATTACCAGCTGAGCCACCTCAAGCACACCATATATTTGAGTGATGTGACCACACGTCTAGTGCGGTCACTGTTTATCCACTTTATGATGTCATATCGTCTGGTATTGAGGACCTCGAAATCACAACACTCAATTGAGATTATCCTTAGGATGACAGGCCTAGGCCACCCAAACTTGATTTCATAGCTGTTCTAAGTTAAGAGCTTTAGTTGCCACGCCATGTTCCTCATTAAATGCCACCATACTTCTAACAGGTTAGGTAGTTTCCCACCAAATATAATATTGCATGCGTTTAATGCAGTATCTTGGGCATTAATGAAGAGGGAACCTAGCATTTAATGTCGGTCAATCACATTAAATACTAGCAAGGTTACTCTAGTAACCCTGCCTTCATATAAATGGTTAAACCAAATAGGTGATGGAGGACGACACTCTTGATAACGAAGGTCTATTAGGTTTCCCTCATACACGAGAGCTCCTGTGAGAAAACATTTATTACTGAAAAACATTCCCCTCATACCCATTAATACCAGTATCATTGAGCATTAACGGGACTGGGAGTTCCTGGCTTGGCTTTATTGTGCCAAGAGTGCTTGTTCTTTCTCCCTCCGACCATATTTCTTGCTGGTCCTATATATTTATTTTGTGATAGTGCATTTATGATGTAAAGATATTATTTAATACTAGTTGAGCATTGAATGTTGTTGTCTCTTTCTCACCCGTTTTTGTCATCAATATTAACTGCAATCTTGTGCATTAATCCCAATCTTGATAATGGGTTATGCCTCGCTTGATACTAATTGTATTACAAGAACCCACATCTTACAATATATATATATATATATATATATATATATATATATATATATATATATATATATATATATATATAGGGAATTTTTACTATACATACATAAATATATATACATAATGCAAATGTATATATACATACATACATAAATGTATAAATACACACACATATATGAGCGAAGCTCCTATACATCATTCTTCCTACATCACCCATATATCATAACGAGTTCTAGGCCCATCAAAAACTTTTTTTTCAATTTTTCTATTTTACCCATGGATTTAACCTTCCAATCAACACATGTACTAAAAAATAAGTCAAAATACAATTTCTAGCAATTTTTTAAAAATCCTACAAAAAATTGTTGGAAATACCATATTTAAAATGGTCTACGCCAACCAATTTTTGTGAATTTTTTAAAAATAGTTGAAAATGTATTTTGACCTTTTTTTTTAACATGTGTTGATTGAAGTGTTAATTTTAATAAAAAAAATCTATAATTTGGAAAAAAGGTTTCTTAGGGCCTAAAATTAGGTGCGATGTATAGAGCGTGATTCTAGAGAGCCTTCATATATATATATATAGTAAGGAGTAGAAGTGTAAACACTGTTCCATAAGATTCATTTTCCTCTTTCACCCCTTTATTTTTCGGTTTCCCACCTCTTTTTCCTCACTCCTAATTGGTTTCCCTTTCTTAATTTAATTTAAAATAAGGGTTGAATTAGTAACTTGACAAAAACAAGCACATAAATAAACTTAAGATGTCTTTCTCTCTCTCCTACTTCTAAGGTACGATTTTGCAATCTTATCTTCATCTTTTTCTAGGGTATGGTTTAGCTTTTGCGATCTCATCTTCATCTTCATGGTTATTCATCTCCTTCTTTTACAGTACAGTTTTCCATTTTTGTTGTTTATTTTTCATTGTTAACGTTTTCATTTTCTCAATAGTATAATATTTGGAACTGAATTTGTTTCTAGACTTGATGTGATCAAATGCAAGGGGTAAATTGTTTGAAGTTGTAATGAATTTTCTCTAGTGTGCTCTATTTGTCCCATCCCTATGATATGTTTTATATTTGTGGGTTTTTAGCTTGGTTTACATATTTAGGCTTTCAGCTCACATTATTTGGGGTTTATTTCATTGGCTCCTCTACTTTATTCTTAGATTTTTTTCCTCGACAAGGTCAAAAAATCATATTGTAAGACATCTAACTTTTTTTTAATCTTTTTTCAATTAATAACAGCTATGTTTGTTAACATATTATCATGAGTTGTTGTAGGCTCAAATATTGAATGGAATGCTACATATTATTATGATCCTGTTAATTTTTTTTGGGTATGGGGTTTCTGTTTCCATCTCCATTGTGATCTCCATCTCCATTATTGAGAAAATTCATGTTCGTTTTCTCTATTACTCGACCATGTATTTGAGAAAAAAATCCTAAGTGGTTACTTATTTTTAGTATTTACTTTTATGTGTGTATGGATGCAATTTTTTGGGTATGAAATATTTTATCTGTAGTATATTGTGCCTATATTTAATTTGTAGATTTCACATATGCAAGTATATGACTTTCTGTTTCCTTATATTTAACTTTTTAATAATAAATGCGTGATGTGTTTTATACATTGCTTTTGTTCAATTTTGCAAGGAACTAATGTTGTTCCATTTTGATTTATAATGTTAATTGTTCTCATTAGATGGACATTGGTGGGTTTCTTATATAGAAAACTTCACTCACTTTTACAAGGAACTAAGATGGCACTGGACGAAATTCAAATTTCATAACAAATATGAGGTCATGCATGTGTTGATTATATGAGTTTTTCCTAACCTAAAGGTCAATCCTTTTTTACCCTTTTATACAGACTAACATTTAAAATGGGATGATGGGTAGGTAAGAAGTTACATCATATATTCAGGGGGTGTTTTTTATTTTGTGGTTGTGCAAGACTTTTAGAATTCAAATAATGTTTCAAAACTAACTATTTACACAGAATTTAATATACCATTTGTTCTTTGTTTATGTAGAACTATAATGTTTAATGCGTGCAGGGCTTGATGAAATAACTTAGAGATGTGGGTAAGAAAGTTGTTATTTTGTTAAATGTTGGCACCATTATAGTTTGTTGAGGATTTGAATTGTGTACTATAAACAAGCATATAATGGTCTTTTCACATCTAAAGAACAGTAATCCATCGAGATTTATCTAGATTTGTTTAAAATTAGTGCTTTTATTTAATTTTAAAATTAGTGATTTAACCTTGAATTTTTTTTGTTTTGCTGATCTAATTGAAGGTTCAAAATGAAGATTTGCATAGGCATGACATTTGCATAGGGTTTTATTTGTTTTGTTTGTATTTTCAATTCTAATTTTCATGGTTTATGGGTTTCTTGCATGATTTATACTAAGCTAACATTAATATTTGGTTACCTGTAATTCATTGTTAGGGTTCTTGATTTTTGGTGGCCGTAGTTCACATGACAAGCATTAACATGAACATAGGAGATTCATTGAATCTAATTTATGTGGCCCGATGATAAAATGATGTAAAAAATTCAATATTGTCGTTTTTCACTTTACCTTTATGTAACTTATGTGCTTGATTATATATGTGTAATGAAACACTTAAGATTTTGTTTATTTATATAGATCACGGGAATATTTGGCATGTTGGATTTGATTTCAGATTCTAATACTACTTTACTTGAGTCTAGTTTCTACTGTAGGTGTACATCACCTCTTAAATTATCTTTGTTCTATGTCCTCTTCAATCTTTGTTAAATATTTATTTTTCAATCTTTAATTTATGTTTCTTTTTTGTTCCACATGAATTCCACTACTTGATTTTCAGCTTATTTGCCACAAGTTCCCCATCAATAAATCGTTTCACTCTTCCACGATATCTAACAGGGAAACTTTTTTATAATGGGTTCTCTCTTTCACCCTTGTCATCACGTTTGTGTGCAAGCTATTGTTCAAGTAATGATTATTTTTTGATACATGGTGTTATATGCAATACTTACTCGTGCATTAGGTTTTTCGATTGTGCCGCGAATGATTTTTTCTATCACAATATGTTAGGAAAATGGTGTTTTATTATTATAGAAATAAATCTAAGAGTCTACACTATTTAACGCGTACAAATCCAAGGTTCACGTCTTAACATGTCATAACATATGGCATGTCATGTGACCATTCTTACAAAAATTTTACATGACAACTCATAAAAAAGTTTACTCAGTTTTAAAAACACAACTTTACTCTTCTATGTCTCTTAAGCTACTTCAAAAACTGTTTTAAAAATTATCATATGGACAGTTGTATGAGTATTAACAAACTGCACCAAAAGTGCAGTAAAATAACGTGGCAGTGCATTGGAATGTTATACAATAACAGCTTATTGCACTATGGGTGTAATTTATTAGTGGACGAACAAAGTTTCTAATTTTATTCATAAATCATATCTATGTGTTTAAATTCTCCACAAATTGTCTTTAAGGGGAACCCATTTTATGTCCCATAATAAACTGCCTTTCATTTCTACTTATGGCTACAGTATCAGCGACTCCTTCATGCTTCTCTATTGCATGAGTTGTTGTAGGATCAAAGCTGGAATGGAATGCTACTATGAAAGATGTAACACCCCTTATTTTTGAGAAATTGTTTTATATTAGATTACATTGTGGGTTAATTATATAAAATAAAGGGAGTTGGAATAAATATTATTTTAAGTGATTTAAGAGTTAATATTTACTGAATTTTGCATATTTACGGTAAAGTGAATGTAACTAGCATCATATTATGTTTTGTTGCGTTGTTGTGCCTAAAGTGACGGTTATGATTTAAAATGATGTTGGAGCATGAAATAATTTATGTTATTTCGGATGCCAATTTAGAGGGTGCGGTTAGTCTGGAAATGATTGAGATAGTCAAAATAAGTGTCATATTGTATTTTGGGTTCCGGGCACTTTTAACCGGTTATGACTTAATTATGTTGTTACGAGTCATTTTAATGGTGTAGTAATATTTAAAGGTAGAATTTAGTGTTAATGGGCATTTAAGTCTTCCAACCACATTTATTTTTATTTATATCTTCTAAACCTAGAGAGAAAGAGAGAGAAAGAGAATTTGGGAGAAAAGAAGAGAACAAGGAAGAGAATTGAAGATTAGAGCTTGAATTTGTTTCTACCGGAAGACAATCCAAGATTTCAACCTTAAGGCAAGTTTCTAATTTCCAAATCTATGATCTATTGTGGATAAATTGTATTGATAGTTGTGTACTTGAAAGAATTGAACAAATTGTGGGTTTTGAGAAATTTGGTGTTTAAGCCCTTAAAAATGGTATTAGATTAGATTTAAGTTGGTTTTAGTAAGTGTTGTTGGTTTAGAAATGATTTGGGGTTAATATGAGTTTATTTGGTTGAGATTTAAGGAGACAAGTATGAGTTTTGGTTAAAATTAGGGTTCATAACCCGCAACCCCCAAACTTGGCAAATCTTCCAGGGCGAATCGATTCGCCCTCCCTAGCGAATCGATTCGCTTTTAGGGGCGAATCGATTCGGAATCCTGTTGTTTTTAGGATGTTTTTCTAGCTTAGTTTCAAGCCATTTTCTTTTAGGTTTAAGGCCTAGGGACATTCTATTATGAAGTATTATAGAGTACTAGAGTTTGTATTAGGAAAATGAATAATCTAGATTAGAAGGGGGGTTATTGGGCTTACATCGGGGGCTATATAATGGATGTTAAGGTAATTTCTTTAATTAGTAAACTAGACTAGGACTAGGGGAAAGTAGGTTTACCTAGTTTTCGACTTTTAGAGATTTGGATGAGGTATTATCATACATGATGGCTAAGGGTTGTCGTTAAATTCATTGAGATGAATATGGGAATAAATTAAATGTTGTGGTTTATAAATTTATGACGTGAAATGCTTATGGCTCCGGATAATAATGTAATGTACATTTTAATTTGGCATATCTTCTGAAAATATTGAATTGCATATACATACCTCTCTAAATGCTATCATAAGGGAAGTTATGCGCATGAGGTGATGTCCCCTGGCTATTTAATGCAAGGTGAATATAGTCCTCGACCATAGGACCGGTTAAATTGTGATGTTATTTTTATTCTAAGTGAGGCAATTCCGGGTATGGTTATGACTCACTGTCGAAGGTATATGGTCTCTTCCTACACGAAGCGATTTAGGATGCCCAGGTTGTCTTAGTGATAGGCCCTGGAAGATGATAGCTATTTAGGGGCACATCTAGTGGGGTGACTCTCGAAAGGATGGTCTTAGAATCGTTATATATTGTGATTATAACTATTCTCACGAATAGTAAATCAATTGTTTCTAATAAGTTCCGAATGAGAAATTGAACTTGTGAAGTCATATTATGCCAAACTGAATTGTAAGCTTACTAAGTTAAAATTGAGTTATTTCTCTTGTATTAATGCATAACATCATTATAAATGATTTTTCGATAGGTTGTGCATTTAGATGAGAGGTGAGGACTCTATTATTGTGAAGAGCAAGATATGCTTGTTCATATTGTGATATATTCAAAACTATCATACACTTTATTCACATATATATCATATCAAACCGGTCCCTGACCCGTTTATATATCTTTTTTTTGTATGGATTTTATTTACGTCCAGGTACTCCACTGCAAGGACGCCCGTGCCTTCCATTCCAAGTGTCCAGGAGCTTTAATATTTTTGTAGATGTTGTAGGATATTTGTTATATACGCCTCTATCTTTTGTGTACTCTAGTTATGATCAGTCTAAACATTCAGGCGTGTTGCCCAAGTTTTGTACTTGTTTATATAATGAGATATTTATTTTAATACTCGGTGTAACCGCTTATTTTGGTCTGTTAACCGATAACTTATTCGGTTATTATATTGTGAATGTTAGTAATTGTTATCTGTCTTTTTATCCACCATCTCTTTAAACTGGATTGACTAAATGGTTTTCTTTAAACTTACAAAATTAAATTAACATACGTTTTCAAAAATAATTGGTGGTTATCTTCTATTATTTTCACGACAGTGATGTTAATAATGAACCATCTATGATTCCTGTATTTATTGGACTATCGGGCTGGCCACCTCTTATATTAATAAGTGGGGTGTCACAAAAGATTACTAATGCTGGCCATATAACGATTCAGACAAATCTTCATAAGAATTTATGGCCACATGAACCAGCTGTTTGAGGTCTTTTACCCCTTCGAACAAATCCTCATTTGCTAAGGCTGAATTGAGGTATGCTTTAATCTTTGAAGCTCTTTCTCTCTATTGAAATATTATTGATCCTCTTCAAGTGCCATGTCATCCTTGAATAAATCATCTTCAAGAGAAGAAATCTATGAGAAAATATCGTTAAACACCTCTTTACTCTATCTTCTCAAAAAAGTCTTTAGTCTTTTCAATTTTAATTCAAAAACATGTATCTACCTGCATGAAATCTTATTGGATCTGTTTGCAACACAACCTTCAAAATTCAACATTTTAAATAAGTTATTTATTTATAATGATTGAGATCACATATATTCTGATTGTATTGTGTACTGTAATAGATTGGTATCTTGGTATAATTTACTAGACTATGATGTACTTTTAGCACAACATAAACGATACATGTATTTTTTTAATGTTTTTTTTAATTTTATAATGTTACCTGTTATGTGATAGGTATGAGAACACAAAATTCATCGCGAATGGTGTATGTATCAATGCAATTAGAGTTGAGCCAAACTAAGACTCCACAAGACATATTTTTTTCCTTTTGAATAACCTCTGTTTTTCTTTTTCTTACTGGACCAACAAAAATTTAGGTTTGTCTAAGATTCTATTAAATGAAGGATGGGAAAAACCAAACTCTTTATTTGATTTTTTTAATTATATTTTCACTTCACAATTTAAGCTAATTCGATTTGTATTGAATTGTAGGCTGAATACCATAATCAAGTAGCTCTTACCTCCATAATGCAGAGGAGATGTTTGATCAAACTATGCTTGGGATGGTGTAGCTTATTAAAATGATTCAAAACATCATACCGAATCCTTCGCATCATCCTCAACTACCAACATAACCAATTCAGTAGCCATTACATATGAATTTGGAGCGCGATAAGCATGAGACATGGCATAGGTTGTGCAGATTACATCTTTGGTTCAAACTATGTGAAAAGAGATGATTCTTCCAAAGTTAGCCTTTTTAATACCCCTACTTTGATTAGATTACATCTTTGGTTCAAACTCTAGGCATGTTGATTGTTTCTTTCATAATAGCATTGTTCATAACAACACTTTTCTAAACTGATTTGGTGGGGGCATATATAAATTTTAAGACAGTGTTGGCCACGATTTGGAGCAATTATATATTATGATTTTTGTACCCTTCTTCCATAATCTACCAAACATATTTGTTTTACAAAGTTCCTTATGTAAATGAAACCTATTTAGTCTTTGTCCATACTCATTCACATAAATATGATTGCATCACCAAAATAGGAGAGAGTGTAACCCCCAGCATTTTTCATCTTCTATTCCAATAGCTTAATATGAATAAAATGACTTGGCTTGAAGAAAATTAAGCCTCTTGACTTATAATTTGATGTTATTTTATGATTTTTAGATAATAGATTCTTAATAAATTTTTGGATAATATAATCTCAATGGATTTGTGGATTTACTGGGCTTAAATCACACACAAACACACACAGAGCACCATTAATGAATTTATAATTTCACTGTTGTACTGATTTTGGGGTGATGGATTCGATAATGAATGCAATGCTACTCAGTTTGGGTTCATTGTTGGAATGAGACCCCGACCGATCAATACACTATATTTTATATGTACAATCCTTACATAAATGGTATCCAAATGGATAATTATGTACCATGTTAAGAGGGAGAAATAAAGGAAAGGAATGCCGACGAAAATTTTCAAAGTATGTAATCGCAAAATGGCAAAAATATCCAAAGTATATAATTAAAAAATGGCAAAAATTTTGTTCCCCAACAAAACAAAGTGTAATTTCAAAAAACACTTGCCATAATCTCATTTGTTTAAAGGACTATCCACACTGCTTAGCAAATGACCAATAGTCCAACAACATTTAAATAGTCTAAATTCGTCGAACAAATTCACATATAACCTCAAAATATATAATATTCATGAACCGAATTCACATTGTGCCTCAATTAAACAAAGTGCCCATCTTTAAAAAAAACTGTAATAACAAAATATCAATTTAACATATAAATTCAAACTATACACAACAAAAGCCTCATGGCCTTCAGTTTAGTCTAAAAGAAAATGCAAGTTATTACACAATGGAACACCAAATGCAACAAACATATCTCTCAATTTTCTATGTTTCCTAGATCCCAAACCAACCATTCGAAAATCGTTTTCTATACTTAAAACATGGATTGATGCAAATTTTCATATCCATTTTTCTGTGACATGTACAAAAAGAAGACAGAGTTAACAAAAACAAAAGAAAACTAATATTCTTTCATAAATAAATGACTTAAAAATACACAAATAAATGATTCAATCAATTAGATCTTACCACTCGAGAGTTGACATCGGAGTAGAGCCATTTTTATAATAAACTTGCATCGGGAATGTAAAATACATATATTTCATACCTTATTTTTTTTGTAGCATTCCTTATAATTTCCCCCAAACAAAAAAAATGGTAAACACTAAAACATAATTAATCGAATTTTTTAATAAGAAACTAAAGATCAAGCCTTATTAAACAATTCAACTTAAAAGCTCATTAACAACTCAAATCAAGGTTGAGTTCGAGGGCATGGAGCTCAAACAGTGCCATAAATAGAGAAGAAATTCTAAAACCAACTCAAACTTTTATCAGTTTTGAACAAAAACCATTTACCATTTTGGAAACATTCCAACTATTTTAATTTCCTATAAAAATAATGAGTGATACCAAATAGGGAGTAAAAATAAATATTACAAATCATGTATAACTAAACTTACTAATATAAAAAGAAAAAAAAAACTTCATAAAATGTTATTTGAAAATTGCTACACCACTCATGAATATTACAAAAATATGATTTAGATGTGTAGAACCGAGTGAATATTCTTGGATATAAACCAATATATATGTTTTGGTACAAATCAATACAAAATACTAAGTTTTCCATTTTGGATCAATTAGACTCATCCATGGAGATATGTTAATTGCATAAATATGTATAGGCTACATAAATAGATGCAAAAGATAATCAATTGAACATGGTGTACATTTAAACTTATCTCAAGAG
The DNA here is from genome assembly GCA_949130495.1 of Sambucus nigra. NCBI lineage: Eukaryota > Viridiplantae > Streptophyta > Magnoliopsida > Dipsacales > Adoxaceae > Sambucus > Sambucus nigra. The sequence continues at coordinate 464,714,328 of OX422212.1, read as the reverse complement.
TAGACAATACAATTAGATCCATGTTTGCACAATCAAACCTGAAACACATGAAGCCATTTTTTTAGCATGGAAAATATTAAATAGAGTATGAAAGCCTCATTAAGTATCCTTGGATAAATATGTACCTAACAAAAAGTGAATAATGGCACCCATCAATCAAATCATTTAAACTAAAAAAAATACTCAATATAGTTCACAATACCCAATGCATAGAGAGCCCACAGTTCATGAAATACCTTAACAAAGTTCAAAATGACAACATATTGAATCTTGGAAGTGTTTGGAATATCTGTAAATTATAGAGTTAGTATGTCCATTCTGCCTTATCCACTTGTTCCAATACATTGAGAGCACCCAATGAGAAAATAGTAAGACGATAAAAAGAATAAGATGTATACAAAGAAGACATATTTTTTAAATAACACACTAACTAAAATATGTACCATCTGTACATGTGCTTGAGCATAGAGAAACAAAAAAAGAAACATAAAAATGCAACTCATATTGTTGCGTGAGAAAAATAGAACAACTAAAAGGCTGTATAGATAAGTAGAAAAGCTACGATTGAATGAGATCTATAGATAAAACCTATGATTATTTCATATTAATACAATATTGAAAAATTCAGAAATCCAAGAAGAAGTAAAATAACTTCAATCGTAGTAGAGCTTGAGTTTAAAAACACAAAAAGCTAAAACAAATACAAATAAGAACATTTCCTACATTAGTTGAATGGATTTCCTAGTTTCTCACCATCTAATTTCTTTGTCTAGGCATTTAATTAATGGGGGTCCATAAGGTAGCCCCCCCCCCCCCCCCAACCCCCCCCCCCCCAACCCCCTAACATCAAAATAAGTTGAAATTAGACAATGTTAATTTTGTGTCGAAAAATAGTAATGGCAGTATATACATCAAAATAAAATTATGGTTAGAACAACATTTACCATATTCATATTTAAATGAAATGATTAAATGAAATGAATATTCAGATGACTTCCTAGTATACAAACATATGAATATAAATTAACTTGAAACAACAACAACAACCATGTTTTTCATTCATATATCTAGTTAAGTATCATGCCATATACATTTAAACTACAAAACATTGCACATGATTACATAATGTGAACACATATCAATGTAAAAAGATATTGTAGTAGTTTGACGGCAAAAAATACAAATTGAAAATGTATCCTCACTTGAACTTTGAAACCATATCTTATTTTTGACATTGCTCCATTTCCTTTCTAGCTATAGATATTGTTTGAAGGAATTGTGAGATGGTTAGTGATATGGATGAAAGGCTAAATAACAAATAATACATCATGTGTTAAATAAATTACCTCTACGACAAATTTGAATCAAACAAACCTCTTAATATTATTTCCAAGATAAATACCATGTATATTCTATAGTACATTAGGGCTATCAGAAAACATTTAGCATTATTTTAAGAAATATCGAAGATATTTAAAAGAAATAAACATATACATTCAAATTTGGAGTAATCCCCGTAATAAAATCAAACTCAAATAAAAAAATGAGATATCATAACATAAATTAAAGTATACCTGGATAATGTCACCTATAAGTAGTTGAATCTTCAAAATAAAAGAAAATGTAACCAATTAGAACCCAATGCACACCACCCAAGGTGTCCACCAATTACACGTGGACATGTATCCAGTGTTTCCCAAGATCGTGTCCACAAAGGGTTTACCCAGTATTTTCCTAAGAATATAATCTTACATTCATATCAACCAAGCAGGAGACAATTATTATCCACTGTATTCCCTATCTATAAGTTCTGGTTCCTGACTGAAGTTTGTTTAGAGAGTAGAACCGACTTCGTCAAAGGCGCGACATAGTGTACCATTTATGTAAGGATTGTAAATGTAACATAATGTGTATTGATTTTTCGGGGTCTCATTCCAACAATGAATCCAAACTGAGTACCCATGCATTCATTATCGAATCCATTACCCCAAAATCAGTACAACAATGCAATTACAAATTCATTGACGATACTCTTTACGCGCGCGCGCGCGCGCGCGCGTGTGTGTGTGTGTGTGTGTGTGTGTGTGTGTGTGTGATTCAGGCCCAGTAAATTCCACAAATCCATTGAGTATATTATCGAAAAATTTATTAAGAATTTATTATCTAAAAATAAAAAATAACATCAAATTAAAAGTGAAGAGGCTTAATTTTCTTCAAGCCAAGCCATTTTATTCATATTAAGCTATTGTAATAGAAGATGAAAAATACCGAGGGTTACACACTCTCCTGTTTGGTTGATAAAATCATCTTTTTGTGAAGGAGTATGCATAAAGACTAAATAGGTTTCATTTAGATAAGCAACTTTATAAAATGAATATGTTTGGTAGATTATGGAAGAAGGGTACAAAATCAGAATATATAATTTCTCCAAAGCGTGGCCATCACTATCTTAAAAATTGTATATGTTCCCACCAAATCAGTTTAGAAAAGTGTTGTTATGAACAATTATATTATTAACGAAACAATCAACATTCCTAGAGTTTCAACCGAAGATATAATCTAACCAAAACAGGGGTATTAAAAAGATTAAGTTTAAGAGAATTGTCTCGTTTCATATAGTTCAAACTGAAGATGTAATCTACACAACCTATGCCATGTCACATGCTTATCGCGCTCCAAATTCATATGTAATGGCCACTACATTGGTTGTGTTGCTAGATGAGGATGACGAGAAGTAATCGGTACGATGTTTGGAATCATTTTAATACGCTACACCATCCCAAGTATAGTTTGATCAAACATCATCTCTACATTATGGAGGCAAGAGCTACTTGATTATGGCATTCAGCCAACAATTTAATACAAATCGGATTAGCCAAATTTGTAAAGTGAAAATATAATAATAATTATATCAAATAAAGATTTTGGTTCTACCAATACTTCGTATAAGAGAATCTTAGACGAACCTGAATTTTAGTTGGTCCAATACGAAAGAAAAAAATAAAGGTTATTCGAAAGAAAAAAAAATATGTCTTCTGGACCCTTAGTTTGGCTCAACTCTTATTTATTTAATACATACACCATTCGCGATGAAGTTTGTGTTCTCACACCTGTCTCATAGCTGGTAACATTATAAAATTAAAAACAAACAGAAAAAACATACATGTTTTGTTTATGTTGTATAAAAAGTACATCATAGTCTAGTAAACTATACAAAGATACCAATATATTACAGAATGCAATCAATCAAAATAGATGTGATCTCAATCATTATATATAAATGACTTATGAAAAGTTCTGAATTTTTAAGAAGATACATGTTTTTTAATTCAAATTGAAAAGACTGAAGACTTTGAGAAGATAGAGCAAAGAGGTGTTTAAGGATTTTTTTTTATATTTCTTCTCTTGAAAATGTTTACTCCAGGATGATATGTCATTTAAAGATGTTCAATAAGACGATAATAGAGAGAAAGAGCTTTAAAGATTAAAGCATACCTCAATTCAGCCTTAGCAAATAACGATTCGTCAAAACGGGTAAAAAATCTCAATCAACCGGTTCATGTGGCCATGAACTCTTACGAAGATTTATCTGAATCGTTATATGGCCATCATTTGTAATCTTCCATAGTAGCATTCCATTTCAGCTTTGATCCTACAACACCTCATGTGATAGAGAAGCATGAAGGAGTCATTGACATTATAACCATAAGTAGAAATGATAGGCAGTTTAATATGGGACATAAAATGGGTTCCCCTTACGACACCCCTCTTAAAATAATAATGGGTGGCCAGCCCTATACTAAAATGAATCAGGAATCTCAAATGGATCATTCTCAGCATCTACTGTCGATATTAAATAAACATAGCTAACTACCCCATACTACAATAAGAGGATGCCAAAAATTTAAGAATATACACTGAATCAACATACCAATAATATAGTAACTACTAAAACTGATAATGTAAAGACACGTACTACGATAAAACGAAGTACTCCTATAAAACATAATAAGTACAACAAAAGGAAATACCCGAATATGTTGTCGGGTCACAGACAATACAAAAACCTACGGAGGAATATATAAAAGTTCTACAAATATCACCCTTGGGTATACACCCAATATACAAAATGAATCCTTGATTAGATTACAAAGGATAGGAAGCGACTATAACCAAAATCCCGCAAGAGTCCGCATCTGCTATAGCTCCAAGGACATTGGATAGAAAGCATCACTGGCATCCTTGCGGTGGGACACCTATAATATATTACAATATATATATAGCAAGAGAGAAATATAAATGGGTCAGAGCACGAGGTTTGAAATTTTTTTAGCAAGTGCATTAAAATGCATAATAACTATAAATGCATAATTTCATAATTAAAGTGGAGTCGCACTCTCGTGGAACTCAAACTGACCCCTAGACTAAAGCGCACACCTAACTGTATGCACATGAACCTTAATTAAGCTACTCGACGCATTCTAGGGGCAATTCAATATTAATCTACGCCCAATCTACACCCGCGTAACCCATTATCTAAAACCTAACCATTACCTTCCTATTCTATCCTTTTCTAAGCTTACGCCCAAATTTATGAGTTAACACATATAACTTAATGGAATTCATCAGTTTCTAATCATTAACTTAAACAAGTTATTAGCATCATAACTGTCACACATCAACTTTTTATTCTTATAACGCATTGATTCGCTATAACACATAAATTCGATACTAAGGACTAAACTTCACCCCACACCCAACATTGCGCTACGTTTCTTGCGTGGACATCTCGCAAAGTGAAATCCAAATAAGGACCCCCCCCCCGATACACTATTCCTTGACAATGTTGATTGTTGAGATCCATTATGCCCTCAGTACACAACACATACAACATCAGCTACATAAGAATACTAACTCTATGTACACAAATAAGATATCGCACAACACCTTTAGGGTATATATAACATTATCCTAGTTATAGAACACGATCATTCAACCCTAACCAACACGTACACATAGCACACATAGCATGAATTTAAAATACACATAACACATTCACTTATGGGATTTATATAATCTCTGCAATGCTATCATCTTTCGGGAATTACTCGCTTTCTCCCGAGTTTCTAGCCACCGGACTATTATGAAAACGCCTTGCTAAACAATCAAATCATAATGTATGGGAAGAGGTCATAATTCCTCACCGAACAATAAGACGAATCATACCAAAGACGTCTTACCCCTGAAACAATAGTTCATAACACAAATAATGGATGCCTATGACCTGGGGACTATACGCTCCCTACTTTTCAAGCTAGAGGCCTCACCCACATCACGCAACTTCCCATGATAGCATATTCTAGGTATGTCTACTTAATTATCAAATACATGAGATATATATACAATCATCATCATACACACCATATACATCTGTATGCACATAATAATTATCCTGGCTATAAGTATAAACATAACTATTCAAGTCGGTGATATACCAAAACATTCCCAATTTAGATTACGGTTCAGTTGATCATGAACCATTAACGTTATCACATTTGTGATTAAATTCTAAAGTTTAACGTCACTGAGAGTACACGACCTTTCTCTTACTGACCCATAACTGTCTCCAAGTATAATTCCAGTAAATAATAGGATTCCCCACTAAGTCAATATGATAACTTCAATTTACACCTTCCTAAATAACTCAATACTCCCCAAATTTTCCTTTATATAAGAAACTCCCTAAAAATCTCCAAAACGTGTTTCTCATATCATATTAGAATGTTCCTAATTGATAAACCCAAAAGGAACGTGTGACATCCCGCCTAGTAAAATACCGGGTGATCAGTCCTATACCAAATTAAAACAGGAATCCCAGTTGGATCATCCATAGCATCACTGTCGAAAACTTTTTAAAACTTACTAACCACCTAGTATTCCAAAAGCTGGTGCCAATTTTAACTTTTTCATTACACAAAACAGTACATGCGGAAATAAATATAAACCATTCACACCACTGAATAAAACTCAACTGAATAATTAATTAAATAATTTGCCAAATAAACCATCGGCCACCAAAGTGAAATAATCCGAAACAAATATCCAACACATGAATAGAACAAATATGAAAACTGAACTGAAAGTCTGGGCGACATGCCCTAAATAAAACTGAAACTGATACAAGATTCCTACTCTAGGAATGAACGAATGATGCGTCTAATCCAAACTCCTACTAGCATCCATATATGCCGCAGCTCCGTGTCCCTGGAATAGAATATCAATCCTGACGTCCCTGTGGCTGGACACCTAAAAGGTTTTGAAAATAGTTTTATATCAAGGGTTAGAACCCAAAACATTTTGAAAATATTTAGCAAGTGAATTAACTGCAGTAATTTAAAATGCATGAATGCGCTTCATATTTAAGTTAGTGTCGCACTCCCTTATGGACATTCTCACCCCTTCACTATTATGCACACCTACCGGTTACCTTAACCCCACCTAGTTGTATTACCCTGTCCAACTAGTCCTGGTATAACCTTACCTTGCCATACTACTCTACCTCGAGTATAAATGATTCTTGAATTATAGGTTATCTCACAATTAACTTAATTAATTCCTCTAAATAATAGCATATAACCGTGTCACAAGTTATATAAAGTAAATACATCACACACTGTATTATTACTCGTATATAATATTTACTACCATTATATACATACCTTTACCACAACATCCACACATATAACATACGTATATCCATCCCTTAGAGTATACCCTCGCCGGATGATTCCCTCTAAAATGCTATCTCACTAGGTGTGCTCACAAAACCTAGTTTCCTCAAGTTGGAATCACTCACTAACTTGTCCCAAAATATAAACGTAGTGGAGGCGGTCATATTCCTTCCCTTAAAGTGAGATAAATCCCTCACCCATATATACCGGACGCTATGACCTGGAGATATACTCGCCCTACTCCTCGAGCTAAGGGATTCACCCACATCGCGCAACCTCCCTTGATAGCATTAGAGTATAAAGATTTGAATAAATATCTAGTCACTGATATTTAATAGCACACACAATATATACACGTATATATATACTATAACTACACCGTATATATATAATATAAACCCCGTCTTTACCGTGTACTCAAAATCCCGTACACTGCCTGTAATTTAATATCGCACACAATATATACACGTATATATATACTATCACTACACCATATATATGTATTATAAACCCCGGCTTTACCGTGTACTAAAAATCCCGTACAATGCCTGTAATTTCCTGAGTCTGTGGCCCGACTCAACACAATTAATTTTCTCACTAAATAATTTATCATCTTCTCGAGTCTATGGTCCGACTCTAATATGATTAATTCACGCCTCAAATAATATAATACTTTCCTCGAGTCTATGGCCCAACTCTAATGAAATTAATTAACACACCCATTAATTTAATACCTCCCTGAGTGTATCGCCCGACTCTAATTAAATTAATCAACACACTTATTAACTTAATACCACCCCGCGTCTATCGTCCGACTCTAATTAAATTAATTAACACACCCATTAATTTAATACCTTCCCGAGTCTACAATCCGACTCTTTATTTAATTAATTTACACATTATTAATCAACACAAATCCGAGTCTGTGGTCCGACTCTAATATAATTAATTTACACATTAATTAATTTACACCAATCCGAGTCTGTGGTCCGACTCTAATAAAATTAGTTAACACACTTATTAATTCAATACCTTCCCGAGTCTATAATCCGACTCTGATTAAATTAATTATCACACCCATTAATTTAATACCTACTCGAGTCTACCATCCGACTCTAATTAAATTAATTAACGCATTCATTAATTTAATAACTTGGTGTCACCCAACCATTATCCCCGGACTCACTTACTTGGAACGTAACTTAATACTTCCCGAGTCTATGTTCCTATCACAAGGAAACACACAATAGGCATTCACAACCCAAGTAATCCTATAAAACAGTAGGTATTTACACAACCCAATTATTCATACTTGTACGTAATATATTTCTCTCTAATATTCACCGTACTTGTTTGCTTTACGAATTTATTTCACTTTCGTATTAATTCAAGTATTCACACAACTCTAAGGGTACTAGTTACCCCTTGTTATATCAATTCAGTAGTTACCCTTGTTAACCCACTGACCTACCGAATTTAAGCTCGCTCATGCTTTTTCGTAATTATATTCTTAACATCTCGAATTAGAGTACATCACAATCAAGCCTATGAATCTCCACTTTAACTCTCTCACAAAATTAAAGTCCAACACTCAATCATAGACCTACTTCCATATCATTATTCCATCAATATATTTCATCAAGGTCCCAAACACTTCCCCGATAAAATTTTAGACATTTGCGGCTTAAAAAGAAAATTCTCAAATTTTCTGGCAGATTAAACACCCTCTAGTAAAATTTCGATTTCTCCATCTACAGAACTCCGATTGACCTGATTCCAAGTTCATTGGATAGCTAAGAGAAATACCTTTCCATTAATGTATGGTTCACACTCTAATTCGAAGTAAAATTCAAATTTCACACAATTAAAGTCATGTTTAAATTCTGGCAGATTACTATGTTGAGAGATCAAACACCCTGTAGTAAAATGTCGATTACTCCCTCTACAGAACTCCGATTGACCTGATTCAAAGTTCATTGGATAGCTAAGAGAAATAAATTTCCTGGCATGTATGGTTCACACTCTAATTCGAAGTAAAACTCAAATGGCATACGTTTAAAGTTGTGTCAAAAATTCTGGTAGATTGGCCTCTTGTGTTCATCAAATAAACCCTAAGTCATTCAAGATTCATGTTCTTCATCCAAGAACTCATAAAGATTCCATGTTAATCATCAAATATATTCAAATTTCATTTTATCTTTACTTAGGAATATATAATACACCTATTTCTTACTTTGAATCTCAGCCAAGTATTCCATTAACAAAACCCTATTTATACCCAAAAACGAATTTTGATTTACACATCACTATGATATGAATTGATTATCATCAATTTTGAAATCACAATAGTTAACCACTTGCCTGGAATTGTTCGTAGGGTCTGATTCCGTTGGTGTAGAGATTGGTTGATGAAGAACACCCTAAATTAACCCTTTAATTTGGCTCCAAAAGACTCCCAATTGCTCTTGATTTGCTTTCCCCCAATTTCCTCTCAAGCCCTAGGCTTAGAGTTTTGTTGACTGTTGTTCCCTAATCTCTCAATTAGGTTGAAAACACTAAATCCCTTTTTTAGCCTAATGGGCCTAATTAAAATAGCCCAAATCACCTCGTGTGGGCGCGGCTATGTCCAAAAATACCCCGATATCCAATTACTACTCCCGGGGTACTCTTTTCTGACTATCTCGACCCATCTGGACGCAACCGCGCACTTGGAATTGCCATCCGAAATACTTTTCAAAATTTCCAAATTTTGACCTCAAAATGCGACACACGAGATTTTTAACCATTAAACTTAAAAGTCGCCAATTATAAATAATTTGGCTCGCTCAATTACATTCTCCAACTCATGAATTTAAGTTTCTCCAATTTAAATATTTTTATAACTCTAAAAAATAATTACATATTAAACCCTCAAACTTACGGGGTGTTATAGAATGGAGTGAAACTCACTCTAGAAAAACCTCGCAAAACAGCCCTGTTTCAGAATCGATTCGGCCCCTTCCGAATCGTTTCGGTCCTAAAAGTGAATTGATTCGCCAGTATGCAAATCAATTCGATCCAAAGGACATGTAAGTCTGATATATGCTAAATCGATTCGCAAAAGGGGCGAATAAATTCGGTCCTAAAGACCTGTAGGTCTACAATATTCCGAACCGATTCGCAAAAGGGGCGAATCGATTCTGTCTATTCAGCAAGCTACGAAATGGATTATTTTCTTCAAAACCCAAATATCCAAAACCCAATTATATCATCTTCCAACAATTAATCTTCAACCCAAACATGTTTCTAACATCAAAACCGATCCTACATCTCATCCCATAAATAAACATCAAATTCAAGATTAGATCCAAAAATTTAGGTTTTAATATATTAACTCAAAATCCATATTTTTCTCCACAAATCATTAAATAAATTACACACATAGATTATTTAGCAAGTTTAATCACTTGCCTTAAAGTTGTAGCAATTGAATTTTCCTCGAAATCGCGTAATGGACGGAATCTCCAAGCTTTTCTCATCTTTCTCTTCTTGCTTTTCTCTTCTCTCTCTCTCTCTATCTCTAGAGCTTTCTAAATCTCATAAATGAGATTGACGTCTCACGAGCCCTACTTAAGCCTTATCTCTAAAATACCCAACTTTAAGTGATAATACACACTTTAAATAACTCGTTTACTCCAATTCGAGTCAAACTAACTTAAAATATTTCGGAACCCAAATAAGACCCAAGGACAGTCATTTCGACAATCTCGACCCATCCCGGATCAACTGTGCACTTAGAATCGTCATTCGAAATACTTTACAATATCCTCTAATTTTGACCTCATATGCCAAATTTAAAATTCTCTAATTCAAATAAATTTTATTTCTCCCAAAAATAATTAAATTCTCAGTCCTCAAAATTACGGGGTGTTACACCCCTAAATGCCAATTTGAGGAGAATTTAAACACATAGATATAATTGATAAATAAAATTATAAACCTGCTTTATCCACCAGGAAATTACACCCACAGTGCAATAAACTGTTATTGTATAACATTCCAATGCACTGCCACACTATTTTATGCACTTTTTGTGCAATTTTTTATACTCATACAATTGTCCATATGATAATTTTTAAAACGGAGTTTGAAGTAGATTGTGAGACATAGAAGTGTAAAGTTGTGTTTTTAAAATAGAGTAAATTTTTTTATGAGCTCTCGTGTAAAAATTTGTAAGAATGGTCTCATGAAATTCCATATGTTATGTCATGTCACAATATGAACCTTGGATTTGTACAGATAGAATAATGTAGACTCTTGGATTCATTTCTATAACAATAAACACCCTTCTCCTAAGGTATTGTAACAGAAAAAATAATCCACGGCACAACCGAGAAACCTAATGTGCAAGTAAGTATTGCATATGTCACCATGTATCAGCAAATAATCATTTCTTGAACACTAACTTGCACACAAATGTGATGCCAAGGGGAAAAAGAGAACCTGATATAGAAAAGTTGTGTTAGATATCATGGAAAAGTGAAACGAAAAGTGGTTTTATCAAACAAAATGATTTGTTGATGGGGAACTTGTGGTCAAAGAAGTTGTAAATCAAGTAGTCGAATTCCCATAGAGAAAAAAGAAACATAAATTAAAGATTGAAAAACAAAGATTTAACAAAGATTGAAGAGGACATAGAACAATTATAATTTATGAGGTGATGTACACCTGCAGTAGAAACTAGACTCAAGTAGAGCAGTATTAGAGACTGAAATCAAATCCAACATGCCAAAAATTCCCATGATCTATTTAAATAAATAAAGCTTAAGTGTTTCATTACACATATATCATCATGCAAATAAGTTACATAAAGGTAAATTGAAAAACGGCTATATTAAATTTTTTTACATCATTTTCTCATCAAGCAACATAAATTAGATTTAATGAATTTCCTAGGTTCATGGTAATTCTTGTCATATGAACTATGGCCACCAAAAATCAAGAACCGTGACAATGAATTACAGGTAACCAAATAGTAATGTTAGGTTAGTATAAATCATGCAAGAAACCAATAAACCATGAAAATTAGAACAGAAAATACAAAGAAAATAAATAAAAACCTATGAAAATGTTGTGTCTATGTGAATCTTCATTTAAAGTCTTCAATTTATATCTGTAAAACAAAAAAATCACGGTTGAATCGAAACTACCCAAATTTGGAAAAAATATATTAACTAAAATTAAAGAAAAGCCCTAATATTAAATAAATCCAGATAAATCTCGATGTACTTCTCTTTATCTATGAGAAGACCGCTATATGCTTGTTTATAGTACACAATTCAGATCCTCAAAAAACTATAATGGTGTCAACATTCAAAAAAATAACAACTTTCTTACCCTCGTCCCTAAGCTATTTCATCAAGCCCTGCACTTATTAAACATTATAGTTCTGCATAAATAAAGAAGAAATAGAAGAACAAATTATATATCAAATTATGCACAAATAGTTAGTTTTGATAAACATTATTTCAATTCTAAAAAACTTGCACATCTACAAAATAAAAAACACCCCCCCCCCCCCCCCAAATATATGATGTAACTGCTTACCTACCCATCATCCCATCTTCAATGTTATTTTGTACAAAAGGTTCAAAAAGTCTTGACCTTGAGGATAGGAAAAACTCATATAATCAACACAAGCATGGCCTCATATTTGTTATATAATTTGAATTGGGTCTAGTACCATCTTAGTTCCTTGCAAAAGTGAGTGAAGTTTTCTATATAAGAAACCCACCAATGCCCATCTAATGAGAATAATTAACATAATAAATCAAAATGGAAAAGCATTAGTTCCTTGCAAAAGTGGACAAAAGCACTGTACAAAACACATAATGCCTTTATTACTAAAAATTGAAATATAAGGAAACAAAAATTCATATACTTGCAGATGTGATGTCAACAAATCAAATATAGACACAATATACAACAGATAAAATATTTCATACCTAAAAAATTGCATTCATACACAAATAAAAGTAAATACCAAAAATAAGTAACCGCTTGGGCTTTTTTTCAAACACATGGTGGAGTAACAAAGAAAAAAACATGAACTTTCTCGATAATAGATATGGAGATCACAATGGAGATGGAAACCCCACACCCAAACAATAATTATCAGGATCATAATAATATGTAACATTCCATTCAATCTTTGAGCCTACAACAACACATGATAATATGTAAACAAACTTAGCTGCTATTAATTAAAAAAAGATCAAAAAGTTAGATGTCTTACAATATGATTTTTTGACCTTGTCGAGGTAAAAAGTCTAAGTATAAAATCAAGGATCCAATGAAATAAACCCCAAACAATGTGAGTTGAAAGCCTAAATATGTAAACCAATCTACAAACCCAAATACATAAAACACATGATAGGAATGGGACAAATATCGCGCACTGGAGAAAATTTATTGGAACTTCAAACAATCGACCCCTTGCATTTTATCACAATCAAGTCTAGAAACAAATTTAGGTCCAACTATTATACTAATGAGAAAATGAAAACCTTAACAATAAAAATGGAAAATCGTACCATAATAGAAGGAGATGAAGAACTGTGAAGATGAAGATGAGATCGAAAAACCTAAACCGTACCCTAGAAGAAGATGAAGATGAGATCACAAAACCGTACACTAAAAGAAGGAGAGCGAGAAAGACGGGACTGTTTGGTTCTCTGAAGTTTATTTTTGTTCTTGTTTTTGTCAAGTTACTAATTCAGCCCTTGTTTTGAATTAAAGTAAGCGAGGGAAACCAATTAGGAGTAAGGCAAAAGAGGTAGAAACCAAAAAATAAAGGGGCAAAAGAGGAAAATGAAACACAGCAATCTCGACCCTCCATTTTTAGCTTCGGTGACTCACCCCTAATTATCTTATCATCTTATGGAATAGTGTTTACATTTATACTCTTTATTATATTGATGTATAAAACTATATATAATTGTCATGTATGTATTTATAATATTATTTAACATATGGATCTTTGTACATTATATAATTTAACAAAATATACATATATGTAATTTTGTGTGTATATATATATATATATATATATTATTTATTAGAATTACACACATATTAATGTATTATGTATGTATATTATATAGTAAGGTATAAATGCATTAATGTATTAAGAATGAATAATTTTGGGTTAAAAAATAAACAAAATTTATATGACACCTGTTGATGTAAAAAATTAGATCACTATAATTATTCAATCACAGATAAATAAATGAGACAAAGAATTTTAAAGTGATTCAGCCTTATAAAAATGGCATACGTCCACTGTTATGTTATTGCTGAGTGTTTTGGGAATTCTCGATTACAAGTTATCTCAAGAAATTCCGATCCAGGAGTCCCCTCTACAATGAGGATTGTACAATGTATTTATAGCCCTGAGGCGGTAATGTGAAAGGGTAATACATTAAATGAGGTACATATGAAAGGGTAATACATTTAATGCCCCTTAAGCGTGTGTGTCTAAATGATAAGCGTTTAATGAATCAGTTGAACTGTTGGTTATCCAGCTATTAATGCTTTGTTCGAGGTGTAGCTCGGACCGCCTGAGTTGTTCGGACCGCCTAAGCTTCTCGGTACTTAAGAGTTCCTCGTTGTAGTCTTGTTCCTCGGAGCGTGTGAGTTCCTCGAAAGTGTTTTGTTGTTGCCATGTAGATCGCCACTTGTCTTCATTCAATTGGGCCATGTCAGCAGACTAAATTTGGTATCAACAGAAGACCCCAATGTTTCATAGTTCGAAATTTGAGGAGTGTGAAACATTCTTTCTCGGAATATGATAGCTTTAAATAGTCTTCCTGATTTTTAGGAGTGTTTCTTTCGTATTTATTTCTCCTTCCAAATTCGTTGAATCAGGCTTTTTAAATTTTTATGCTCGCTTCGATTCCCGCGCCACTTTTCGTCTTTTTAGCCGTCGTTGCCCTCTTTGATTCCCGCGCCCCTTTTCATCTTTTTAGCCACCGGTAACGTAATCGTCCCTTTTTGTAATCATTACTTTACCATTTCCCAAGACAAGGTATTTAAACTTCACAGACACACCCATCGTCTTCTACCTTTTCAAATTTGTATTTTCGAGTTTTTCGTCGTCTCTTTCTCTCCTGTGTATTCATCTCTTCAATCGTTCGTTGCCATTAGATCCACTCTTTTTATGTAAGATTTTCTTCCTTCTTCTTCATTTCTTTTATTCATCATGGTTTACCTTGTTGAATCTCTAGATAAGTTTCGCTCTGATTTTTCTATTCCTTCCTGGGTTGTTCTGGAAGAGCTTTCTGAGCCTTCTAATTATTTCCGTTTGGCTGAGGGACATTGGTTCCCCAGTCTCTTTATTGCTGAGTGTGGATTTTCTTTTCCACCAAATCCCTTGTGTCTGGAATTCTGTCAGTACTTTGACGTTGTTCCTGCAAGAATATCCCCCAACACATGGAGAATAGTTAATGGGGTTCATAAATTAAATCATGTCCATGGAACTCGCATAGGAATTCTAGAAATCATGTACTGCTATAGATGGGCAGTTAATGATAACATTTTTTATTTAAAAACTAGGTTTTTAAATAGAGCCTTAGTAGTCAATCTCCCTGATGCCAATAGGGATTATTTTGAACATGGGGTTGTCATAAAAATTGGCAACACCCTCCATTAACTGGAGATGAGGTTTACCAGGGTCCCAGATGCCCTCCTTATGGCAATTGGATAGGTTATTTTTATTTCGTTTTATTTATTTTGAAATTATGCTTCCTTTATGTTTGATAAAACGTGTCACTGATGGCAATGTTTATTTATTTGCAGTTGATAGCAAAAGAAAGTGCCCAAAAGAAGCAGATGTCAATATAAGGCATTTGAAACTTATCTGGAGTCTGCATCAGAGTGTTGCCGACGAGCACATTAGATCAGCCTCATATATGTTGCAGTACAAGAGTTACATGACCTCTTTTACTGCTCGTCCAGTAATAAGTGACGCAGAGCCAGTACCAGCTTCCACCAGCTCCTCGCCTGAATCTCACGTCCCTTTAAGTGAAAGGATGAAGAGAAGAAGACCTCCCACTCTGTTCGAGAAACCTGCCTCTGGTTTTGGTGAGGCAAAAAGAAGTAAAGTTGATGTCCCAGGGGAGGGGACAAAGAAGAATGATGCACCTTCCTCGGCTGATGTTGTGAAGGTTGCCGAGAAGTCCGTAGTGGCTCCGAGCAGGTCTGCTGCTCCTGGAGGGGTGATTGTAATATCACCGACCAAGGGTTCTTCCTTGGTTGAATCTGTCCCTATTCCCCCGAGGAGGATGAAGAAGAGCTCCTCGGTCAATTTGGCTGACACCATTACTCAGCCCCCAGCTACTGGAACTGGGGTTCTAACTTTCGTTCCCCCGAGCTCTGCCATGAGCTCGGTAAAGTCCTGGATCATTCCCGAGGTCCAAGGTACTGAAGAAAACCTTACTCGGGACATGGTTACCTCGTTATCTGCTCATCACCTTGCTTCTGTAAGTTTTCTTACTTTGAACTTTTCATATTTCCTTTGTCATTTCTATTTCTGACTTGCTTTCTTTTTACTTTCATAGTTGACGAGCTGCTTTAATATAATCCTGAAGAAGGATGAAGCAATTAAAGCTTCATGCTCCTCGTCCAGTGTGGAGGGAGCTCTGGAAGAAGCTATCAAGTCTTTGGATGATTCTCGCCAGACATATGCTACTGACAAGGCTGTTTGGGAGAAAAAGCTTGCCTCCGTCGAGCAAGAGAAAGCTCGAGCTGTTGATGCCTCCAAGGAGTTGGAGAAGAGAATAAATGCCTTGGAGAAGGCAAATAAGGAGCTCGAAGAGAAGCTCAAAACTACTGAGGAGCTTGAAGATAAGCTCAAGGCTGCTGGGGAGGAGCTGGCTCATCTTCGGGAAGTAGGTCGACAGAAGGAGGAGATTTAGAGAAAGTTGAAAGCTGCTGATGACCTACTGTCCGAGAAGCTTTCCTCAGAGAAGTTAAAGAGGAAGATGGCTGTGAAGAAGTCCTTAAGTGCTGGCTGGGACAAGGGGTGGAACAAGGGGTTGGTTGCCATGGTGTCACAAATGGACTATGGCAGCCTCAAATACTTTAGGGATGGATGGGTTGCTTCTCTCCAGGAAATGAAAGTTGATGAATCTTCTGAGATTTTCCAGCAACACATTCATGGTCCCCCTCCAACCCCAGAAGACCTTGAAGAGGACGAAGCTGCCTCAGAAGAGTCTTGTATGGTGGTGGGAGATAATCCCCAAGCCATTCAGCCTACTGCCGAGGAACTTCAGCAGATTGTTACTTCCTCCGAGCAACTGCCATGTAATACCCCGTAATTTTAAATGACTTTTAAAATGGGTTATATTTTAAAATAATGGATTAATTGGATCTTATTATTAATTAATTCATTTGGGTTCTATCCGGATTGTGGATATTAAAATGGATGATTCTGAATATTACTTAAAGATATTTAGGTAATATATGAATGTGATGTCATTGATATGACTGTATGATATAAGTTCGGTAATTTATATTTTTAGTCAGACGCGGTATGGGACGTGTCGGGACTAGTTTATTAAATTAAAAAGGAAATTTATTTTCTATCAACCTTATAGTCATTTCGACTGCGTAGTTGCGTCCGGAAGGTTCGAAATAGTCAGAAAAGTCTATTTGGATGTTAATTTTGAGTCTCGGGACATTTGGAAATGAATAGACTACCCGAAAGGGCATTTTAGTCATTTTTCTAGGGGGGGTGAATAGTAATTTCGGATTTGGTACTATTATAAGTATTGGTAGATTAAGTGTATGGGAGTTATTCATCTCCTCTTCACAAATTAGAGAAGCCATCTTCCTAGAGAGAGTGTAAGAGTGCTTGGGAAGGAGAAGAACAAGAACCAAGGTTCACCACCACCAACCACCACCGGAGTTTGACCGGAGAAGGGACAACCAACTGAGATATACTACACCAAAGGATCAGACCTATAGTAAAGGCAAGTGTTTGATAATGGCAATTTAAGTTTGTACATTGTCCATGTTAGAATAGTATGAAAAGAGAAGATTATTTATGTTTGGAAGAAATAATGGAGTATGAAATGGATTTCTGGAAACTGAAATGATATAGGAATTAAACTCATGTTTTAGGTTGATATTAATCCACGAAATAGTCATGAATCTGTTGAAGAAATTATGAAAACCATTGATGTGTTCTTGAAGATGATATGTTGTTAATTTTCTGGAAATAAGGAGATAAACATGCTTTTTAATCCAACCCCTTGATGATCCTAAGATGTTTAGAGTACTGGAAATCGTTCATATATGTTGACATATCATTTAGTAATAATCATAACTCATTTTGGAGGTTAATATGAAGGTTTGAATGAGTAAAAATGGTGAAACCCGTAGTTGCTGAAATTCAGAAAAAACAGTCTGTGACCTGAGGGATCGATCGACCCCTACCTTCGATCGATCGACCTCCCCAGAATATGTAAAGTTGTTTCTTTTTAGATGTTGATTCTTATCCCAAACCTTTTGTGGATCTTTGGTGATTATTATTTGGATATTATGGGACTTAGAAAATATCAGTAAACCCTTGGGAAGATTTGAATTAATTTGATTTGGATTCGACTGATTTAAATGATGAAAATTACATTGAATGGAATTTCGGTTGCTAGATTCATTTGTTAAATTCCAAATGGGGATGTATGAGGATTTAAGATAGGACCAGTAGGGGTGATTGAATATAACACTTGGGTATCCTTAAGTTTACAAGAGGGTTTAATCCTAAGTGAAAGAATATGTGTTTATAAGAGATTTAAAACTATCGGTTTTAACCTTCATTAAAAAGGAGAATTAAACTTGTAGTAGTTCGGAAGAAATAATGTTATGGACCAGTAGGATATTAGTGACTTCTTACTGAATATAAGATGAGGGAAATCCTATTTGAATCTTGTGAGATGGGAGTTTAGAACACATTTGGTTGAAAGAGGGCATGAGGTTATCCCGATCGCATAGTTGAAGTTGTCGGACCTCCTCGATCGACAAAGTTAAGTAGTAGTGTATTGGAGGGGTTCCTTGTTTGGATTCCGCTTTATGAGACGCTCCGCGCATGAACCTTAACGACGTCGGGAGTGGAGAGATGTTATAGGATGCGAGGATAATTAAATTATGAAGTAAAGATATGATATGTTAATACGTGGGATTTAAAAGGGATATAATGCTACGTATGGGAAATATCTTAGGGTAGTGATAATTACCTTATTGATATTATATTATAGGTATGATAATACCTATTTGATTGATTGATGATTTATGTGCATGACATACCTAGCTTACTTGCTATCGGTGGGAGGTTTGCGCGTGAGGGCAGTCATATCCTGATGAATCCATGGGATCTTTGATTTGTCGCTCGAGAACATAGGTCTATGAAAGACTTATCGGGGAGTTGATAAGTCCGCTGACTGTGGGTACGTAGGTATGTGCGTGACCCATGGATACGAGAACTATGTTCGCCTCCAATTTGTTTGTTGTTGTTTGTGGTTCGTGGAATCTCACCGAACCTTTAGTCCCCTATTCGGTGACCTGCGATGATGGGACATGATAACAGAGTAATGCATTGCATCGCAGCTGTGACTCGGGGTGTCGTATTATATATGAATATATATATAATGGAATAAATGATTGAATGGATACATTGTGGTTAAATTTATCTACGGTGATAATTGTAGATAACGGAATTAAGTTAATGAATGTTTATGCTTATAGAATTGAAAAGCTTAACTCATGTTAATGAGAAACGATTCATATTAATGAGTAATGATTCATGTTAATGAGAAACTAATCATATAAAGGAGAAATGTAAATGCATAATTATGTGACGTATGGTATGGGACATACGGGGATTATGATATGGGAATGGAATTATAATATGGAGACTAGAAAAGAGGAACCATCAACTAGGAGGTTAATAGGAAACGATAAGTGTGCACTCTAGTTGAGAGGTGATAATTGCAAGTGAGAGTTGGATCTAACATGTACATAATAAATGCTTTATTGCACTTGTTAAATACTTGTTGTTTTAAAAATAATCTACACATTCGGGCTCTGACCCGTTTCCTTGCATATTTTCTCTTCTATTGTATCTCTATATCAGGTGTCCAGCAACAGGGATGCCAACCATAGTTGATTGTGACAAGCTATGGAAGTTTTGCTTAGACGCTTATCATCTTTTGATTCACAGTATTCTTATTTAGGGCATGTCGCCCAAAGGATTCAGTTATTTTACCATCGGGGTTAAATACTATTGTATTCTTGTCTTTTTATTACATTTGACATTGTTGGGATTACTGTAATGGATTAATATTATTTGGGAATGTTTATTCCAATTGCATTTAAATTCTTTTGTGTTATTTATTGTGTTACCGGTTTTGTAGAATAAAATGAGTAGTGTTATTCTTAAACTAAAAATGGTTTTGTTAAAATTTAAATTTGGAAAGTTTTTTTTAACACCAGCGTAATTGGGTATTGGGTGAGTTGTAAATGTTTTCGACAGTGATGCTAAGAATGAGCCAACTGTATATTCTGTTTTAATTTAGTATGGGACTAGCCACCCGATATTTAATTAGGCGGGGTGTTACATGCCAGTGCTCCCTGAGCAACTATCCATTCCCTCCGAGCAACCTACTTCCTCGTCCCAGCCTCCCGAGAAGGTTTTAGGAGACAAGGAAAAGGTGTAGAGTTGTTCGGGTTCTCTTTATCTTTTTCTTTTTCAAATGTAACCCACAACATGTAATTCTGAACTTTATGATCTAATAAAACTTGGACTTTTTTGCATACAGTTGTTTATCTTCTATTCATACTTTGCTTATATTTCTTATTGATGATTGCTCTTTCTTTATCTTCTAGTTTCTGCCCATGATGCAAAGCTGCTGCGACAATGTAATGAATATTTTAAGGCTGGTCACACAGACCTGAGTGCAGCACAAGTTGTAGACATCCTCGGCTAAGATGCTTCAGAACAGGCAGTTGAAGCATATCAATATCTGAAGTGTCTACTTGATCGAGCGGTGGCCAATAATGTGGCCTATTATGAAATGATCGAGGATCTACAAGGCACCCTTGAAGACCTTCAGCTTCAATACAAAGAATCAACTGCCCTGTTGCATTAGAGTTACGAGAAGAAATACAAGCTGATCATTGCCGACAAGGGCTACGAGAAGCTTTTTGCTGGGTATGATGTAAGGGAGAGAACTCTGAAAGGTGAAGTCGAGGAGTGCAGGCAAATTGCCGAGTTTCTAGAGCAAGAGAACAACAACTTGCAGAAAGAGCTATCACAGTTGAAGTTTGCAGCCTCTTCTTCAAAAGCCTTAATCCCAGTGACCGATGAGGGATTTTCGTTCTTGGAAGTTGAGAACGCCAACCTGAGGGAAGAGTTGGAAACCTTAAAGAGGTCTGTCCCTTCCACATCTTCTCGGGGACGAGTAAGAGCAGCTCAGATTCCTGTCGAGGAACAAAGGACTCAGCCTGCCCTAGAGAACCAGGCCTTCCAGTTAATGGCGAAGAACCAGGCTTTGGCTGACATGTCAAAGAAAATCAGGGACTTGGAAGAGCAGCTCTCCGAACAGAAATCTACCTTGGAGAACAAGGAGCTCTTCGTCAAAAATCTCCACGAGCAGTTGGACAGACTAACATATCAGTTCCACAAATAGCCTAGGGAGTTCTGGATGGCTGGATACAATGAAGCGCTCTACCACTTGGACGATCGTATCCAGAATGCCAATAATGAGGGCTACAAACAAGGCTGGTTGAATGCCTTAGGTGTGCTGCAGCTCGAACAGGGTCATTACCTGTGGGACTATCACGATCCCGGGTTGCTCGACTTACCTGTGCCACCATACAAATTAGATATTAGTTGGATCCCTGCACGTGCCATTCCTCGGAGCTTGATTTCAAAGTATCTCGGTGACTATAATCTTCATTCAAAAGCCGAGATATCTCGTCCCGAGCATCTCTTAGATCGACCATCCGTGATGAATGTCAGGATGTTGAAGGATCTCAACTTCATCAATTCTCCTCTGGCTTTAAATGATCCGCCTGCTGGCGAGGAACCAGTGTCAAAAGCAGAGAGGAAAAGACCAGTAGAATAGGAATTTTTCATGTAATAGTTAGTATACATTTCAATATCAATGTACTTTTCATTTTATTATCAATGTAATTTATTTTGAATTCGATGAAAGACTTTCATTTATGTTTGCAATCTTAATTGCTATTGTCTTGTAATTATCAAACACTTTATATTTGTGCATATCTGTTAAAAAGATAACGATATTGTGTTGTTTATCGACCAACTCAGTAATAATTAAAAAGTTACAAGTATCAATAATGTTGCTCGATCACTTAATAATAAAGTTTTGTTTCTCGACCAACTTAACAACAAAGTAACGAGTATAAAAAATGTTTAAAATGTTTTCAACCAACTAAGGTCGTTAGATTCTCCATGTCGACCAACTACAGTTAATGGGTTTTTATCCCCGACCAGCCATAGTTAGTAAATTTTTCTCTTAAATGTTTCCGACCAACCAAGGTCGGTAAATTTTCCTTGTCGACCAACTACAGTTGGTGGGTTTTTATCATTGACCAGCCATAGTTAGTAGATTTTTCTCTACGAGCAACTTTGGCGCTTTCTGAAATAATCTTAACTTCCGACCAACATAAGTTGGCATTTTCAAGAATATATGTACTTCCTAACCAACATAAGTTGGCATTTTTAGGAATATTTTGTTTCCTAGCCAAACAGGTTGGCATTTTTAGGAATATTTTGTTTCCTGGCCAAACAAGTTAGCATTTTTAGGAATATTTTGTTTCCTAACCAACCGAGGTTGGTATTTTTAGGAATATTTTGTTTCCTAACCAACCGAGGTTGGCATTTTTAGGAATATTTTGTTTCCTAGCCAAACAGGTTGGCATTTTTAGGAATATTTTGTTTCCTAACCAACCGAGGTTGGTATTTTTAGGAGTATTTTGTTTCCTAACCAACCGAGGTTGGAATTTTTAGAAATATTTTGTTTCCTAACCAACCGAGGTTGGCATTTTTAGGAATATTTTGTTTCCTAGCCAAACAGGTTGGCATTCTTAGGAATATTTTTGCTGAGTAGTCTGAGCTTTGTCGAGTAGTGTGTAGCACTAGTATTCCCCGAAAAAATTTCAATAAAGAGGGAGACTTGCAGAATATCTTCATTTTATTCATACCGATGGAACTGCGTTACATGGGAATATACATCACTGATAATACTTGACAGGTGCTCTGCGTTCCATGCATTCTTAAACTCCTCCTCCTCTAGAGTTGCTATTCGATAAGTTCCTGGTCGAACAACTTCTGTAACTCGGTATGGTCCATGCCAGTTTGCCTCCAGTTTATTGTGCTTTTGAATTACTTTCTTCAGCACATAGTCTCCTTCTTTCAGGTCGCATTTCTTTACCCTCTTATTGTAGAATAGAGCTGTTCGTTGTTGATATGCAGCATTTCTGATGGCTGCTTCTTCTCTAACTTCCTCGAGCATGTCTAAATCCAATCTTCTCATTAAGTCACTGATAGGGAAATTAAAATTTAGTACCCTGTGTGTTGGGAGGCCCAACTCGGCAGGTATAACGGCTTCACTTCCAAATGCCAGCATATATGGTGATTCTCCAGTTGCTACTCGGGGAGTAGTTCGGTAAGCCCAGAGTACTGATTGTAGCTCGTTGATCCAATTCGATTTTGCATCATCCAGTCTTTTCTTTAATCCATTTAGCAGCGTTCTGTTTGTCACTTCAGTTTGTCCATTGCTTTGAGGATGGCCTGGTGCTGAGTGGACCTTCAAAATATTTGACTGATGATAATAGGCAGCGAACTCCTCGTTATCAAACTGTGTTCCATGGTCTGTGATGAAGGCATGAGTAAGACCATATTAACAAATGATGTTCTTCCAAACAAATTGGTACACCTTCTCATACGTCATGTCAATGAGTGGCTCAGCTTCTACCCACTTAGTAAAATAATCCACTGCGACGACGAGGTATTTGAACCTTCCTCGGGTCGTTGGCAATGGCCCAACCAAATCAATTCCCCACATGGCAAATGGCCAAGGGGAAGTTATGGGTGTCAACAATGCTTGTGGAGTTCTTCGAATGGAGGAAAAGATCTGGCACTTGTCACACTTCTTGGCATAGGCTATACAATCAGCCCTCATTGTCGGCCAGTAGTATCCCTGCATCATCACCCTTTGCAAAAGCGTCCGACCTGCTACATGTGCTCCACAGGACCCTTCATGGATCTCTTCAATTAATTCTTTCACCTCGGAGGGATGTACGCATCTCTGCAAAACTGCCATAATTCCTCGTCTATATAAAATACCATTAGTTAATACATAACGAGCAGCTTTAAACTTCAATTTCCTGGCTGCGAGCTTGTCAATTGGCAATTCTCCCTCCTCGATATACGCCCTGATGGGATCCATCCAAGATGGTCCTAAATCAAGGGTGATAAAATTCATCGTCAAATCTTTATCTATACTCCGACCAGCCAACACTTCAATTGGGATTGTTCGTCGTAACTCGGTGCGAGTAGCTGATGCTAGTCGAGCTAGGGCGTCTACTTCCGTATTCTCCATTCTTGGTATTTTGACCAGCTGAATAGCAGCAAATTCTGACACCATCTCTTTTGTCTTTGCATGATATCTGATCATTAATTCTCCTCTAACTGCATATACTCCCATCATTTGGTTTACGATCAATTGAGAATCACTGAAAATAATGACCTGTTGCGTCTTCATAATCTTTGCCAAACTAAGTCCTACAATTATGGCCTCATACTCAGCCTCATTGTTGGAAGCTTTGAATTGGAAACGCAGGGCGTATTCCATGTCGACCTCATCCGAAGTGCTCAAAACTATCCCTGCGCCACATCCTGTAGTGCAAGATGAACCATCTACATATAGCCTCCATATAGGTAACTCGTCTTCAAATTTCTGCTCTGTCAGAGTTCCTCGGTGAAATATTTGCTGCTTCCTTTCATCCTCCCCGGATTTTTCTTTCTCTTCGTCGATTATCTCGTCTTGCCCTTTTACCAATCGGAATTGGTCTGAGCTCGAATTTGATGATCTTGTAACATCCACTTGCCCTTTTACCAACCGGAGTTGGTCTGAGCTTGTGTTTGTTGAGCCTGTAACATCCACAGGTTGATCAGCGAGCAACTTTTGCTCCTCGGGGGTATCAGGATAGGTGAACTCTGCTATAAAATCTGCCATAGCTTGCCCTTTTAATGATGATCTGGGTTCATAAAATATATCATATTCACCGAGTTCTATTTCCCAGTACATCAGTCTCCCTGATTTTTCTGGTTTATGAAGGGCTTGCCTCAATGGCATATCGGTATATACTACTATGGTATGAGCTTGGAAGTATGGCCTCATTCTTTTACTTGCCTCAATCAGCGCCAGTGCCAATTTTTCCAGTCTTGGATATCTGATCTCTGCTCCTTGGAAGGCCTTACTTGTGTAGTAAATTGGTTTTTGCACTCCATTCTCCACTCTGATCAACGTCGAGCTAACTGCATTCTCGGACACTGCAAGGTACAAATACAATTTTTCTCCCATTACCGGCCTCGACAACAATGGAGGTGTTCCCAAGTATTTCTTCAAGTCTTGAAAAGCCTTCGCACATTCATCATTCCACTCAAAAGTCTTTCTGAGTGTCTTGAAGAATGGGAGACATCTATCAGTTGCCCGTGACACAAATCTGTTGAGTGCTGCTACTCCTCCTGTGAGACTCTGTACTTCCTTCTTCGTCATTGGAGATCGCAGCCCTAATAGAGCTTTGATCTTTTCAGGATTTGCTTCAATGCCTCATTGATTGACAATGTACCCGAGGAACATGCCTTCTTGCACTTCGTCGGGTTCAGCTTCATTTTATATTTATCCAGTTGATCAAAAGTCTAACTTAAGTCAACTAGATGATCGGCAACTTTCTTGCTTTTCGTCAGCATATCGTCAACATATACTTCCATATTGCAACTGATTTGTTCAGCAAAGACTTTGTTCATCAGCCGTTGATATGTCGCACTTGCATTTTTCAAACCAAAAGGCATAACATTGTAACAATAAGTTCCCCTAGGGGTAATGAAAGAAGTACTATCCCTCTCTTCAGGTTTCATTTTGATCTGATTGTAACCAGAATAAGCATCCATGAAGCTCAGCAACTCGTGTCCCGAGGTAGCATCCACCAGTTGATCAATTCGGGGCAATGGAAAGTGATCCTTTGGGCATGCTTTGTTGAGGTCGGTGAAGTCGACACACATCCTCCACTTGTTGTTTTTCTTCTTTACCATCACCACATTGGCTAACCAGTTTGGATATTTAACATCTTCAATGAAACAAGCTTTCTGGAGCTTCTCGACTTCCTCCTGTATAGCTTGATTCTTCTCGGGACTGAATATTCTTCTTCTCTGCTTCACAGGCTTGATCTCCTTATTCACATTGAGCTCGTGACACCAGAAGTTTGGGTCTATCCCAGGCATATCTTCATGACTCCATGCAAAAGTTTGTCTTCTGCTTCTTAGGAACGTTATCAATTCCTATTTTAATGAGTCTTCCAACGATAAACCTATTTGAGTAGTTCGCTCAGGGTGCTCATCGTCCAGAATGATGTTTTCAGTAGCTTCCACCACTTGACCCTTCACGAGTTGCGACTCATCTCGAGGATCCAATGTTTCAATCTCTGCACCTTCATCGACTTGATAGGTAGTAGTCTTTTTCTTTGATTCCTCCAATTCTTCTTGCTCGGCGGATGAATAATAGCATTCCCGAGCAACTTTCTGATCACCTTTCACAACTCCTACTCCAAAGTTTGTTGGAAATTTTAGGCTCTAATGCACTGTAGATGGTACATCCTCGAACTTCTTCAATCCTACTCTTCCCATGATGATATTGTACGATCATTGGACATTCTTATCCATCACGCAGAAACGTATTCTTTCTGTTCGACAAGCAGGCCACGTACCAATGAATATATCCAACTTGATCGTCCCAAGTGGAAATACTTTCTCGCCAGCAAAACTGATGAGGGGTCTGTGGTAAGGCTCCAGTTGAGATAGCTTTAGATTTAAACTATCGAAGCACGAGTAGAATATGATGTCTGCCGAGCTACCATTGTCGACCAGTACTCTTAAAATCATAACCTCCTTCATCCTCATTTTGATCACCAGTGGATCATCGTGAGGATATAAAACACCTGCAAGGTCATTCTTTAAAAAACTGATGACCAATTTCTCCTTATTCACCTTTCTCGGGCGATCTTCCTCAGCTAGATTTATTCGCTGAATGTACGAGCAAGCTTGTGCCTCACCGAGGTAAGCTTTTCTCTCTGCAGTAAGGTCTCCTCCTCCTGCATCTCCACCTATAATAACATTACAGTCAAATGATCCAAAGCGTATTGAAAATACCTCTCGTTCTGGCTGCCTTGCTCTTTTGGGAAGATCGGGGTTATCTTTTGGATCAACTTCATGGTTTCTTTTCTTTTTCTCCTCTGCTCGATGAGGAGATCTAGACCTCTCTCTTGCTCGGTCGTTGTTTCTTCTTTCGTTTCCACGATCAACATACTTTGCCAGTTTTCCTCGTCTAATGAGTGTTTCGATCTCATTCTGAAGAGCTATGCAATTTTTGGTCATATGGCCATGATCTTTGTGAAACTCGTAATATTTTTCCCTATTCCTCGTGTCAGGATCTGCCTTCATTTTCTTTGGCCAGTTTAACTCCTCGTTGTTCTTAATTTCTTCCAGGACATGGTTGATATCTACCTTCAAAGGAGTGTAATTATCAAATTTCCGCAAGACCTCCCATGACGACCTATTTTTGGATTGTTTGTCACCACCGTTGTTTTTATACTCTTTCTTCTTGGCTTTGTCGACTTCCACCTTGGTTTCTTTATCCATATTCTTCTTCGCAGCCATAGCCTCCTCGGCATTCATGATTTTGGCCGCTTTCGCCATCAATTCTGACATAGTTGTGGGTGGATCTTTGGCCAAAGTGTAATACAACTTATTAGGCAACAGCCCACTCATCAAGGCAGTGATCGCTGTCTTCTCCTCATAATCAATGACTTCAAGTTTCTCGTTATTAAAATGAGTTATATAATCTCTGGTACTTTCACCAGCTTTTTGTCTAACACTTAACAAATGTGCTACTCGTTTAACTGGCTTTGCCCCAAAGCAAAAAATCCCAATGAATAACTCGGCCAGTTGAAGAAAAGTTGAGATCTTACCCCGAGGAAGATTATTATACCATATTTGAGCAGATCCGGTAAGAGTTCCCGAGAATGCTCTGCATCTCATCTCATCTGGAACAACGTAGATGTAGGCTGCAGCCTGATACTGTTATATATGAAGGACAGGATCAGTCTTTCCATCATACTTGGGAGTCACAACAGGTGCTTTGAACTTTGATGGTGTTGGAAAATCTACAATAGCCTGGACAAAAGGTGTTCCTCGAACAAAGGTTCGTTGTAGAGGATTCTTGACCTTAGCCATTTCCCCTAATCTATCCTCCAGCCTCTGAATAGAGCCTTTCCATGTATCATTCCCTTCCTTGGGCCTATTGGTTCGAGCAGCTGATCGCGTTGAAGTGGCTTCCTGGGATCTATCTTGACGAGAAGCAGGTCGCGACTGGGCAGATCCTTCCCTTAAGGCTGTTGATCGTCGAAAGCTCCTCGACGCTGCATTAAGAGGACGTTTGTTCCTCCTAGGGCCTAATCGGTCGAAAGGAGAAACCCTACTTAACCTTTCCAATGCGCTGGTCTTTTCTGGGGAGAGAGTGACACGTTGTTCAGTATCCGTGGCTCGCACTGACGAAGATCGTCCAGGTTGATAAGAGAAATCTTCAGATTCTTCATTGCGATACGAATTGGTACGCCTAGTACGTGAGGATGGTGCACGGGTGTTTCTTTGAATACTTCGTGGTCCTGAATGGGCTGACGCATCGCCATGGAGGGTTTGGATGAGTTGTCGCATTGTTTCTTGCATGACGGTCTGGCCCTGAGCCAGATTTTTCATTATTCCAGCCAGATCTGGAATATATGGCGGAGCAGATGGGTTTGGAGGGGTTCCAACGTTGCGATTACTGGATTCAGGAATATCAGCCATTTGTGATGGATTGTTTTTGGTGAGAAAATGATATTACCAGTCGCTTCCCACAGACGGCGCCAATCTGTTGATGTAAAAAATTAGATCACTCTAATCATTCAATCACAGATAAATAAATGAGACAAAGAATTTTAAAGTGGTTCAGCCTTATAAAAATGGCATACGTCCACTGTTATGTTATTGCTGAGTGTTTTGGGAATTCTCGATTACAAGTTATCTCAAGAAATTCCGATCCAGGGGTCCCCTCTACAATGAGGATTGTACAATGTATTTATAGCCCTGAGGCGGTAATGTGAAAGGGTAATACATTAAATGAGGTACATATGAAAGGGTAATACATTTAATGCCCCTTAAGAGTACTCTTAAGTACCGAGAAGCTTAGGCGGTCCGAACAACTCAGGCGGTCCGAGCTGCACCTCGAACAAAGCATTAATAGCTAGATAACCAACAGTTCAACTAATTCATTAAATGCTTATCATTGTAGTCTTGTTCCTCGGAGCGTGTGAGTTCCTCGTAAGTGTTTTGTTTTTTCCATGTAGATTGCCACGTGTCTTCATTCAATTGGGCCATGTCAGCAGACTAAATTTGGTATCAACAACACCCTTTTGCTATTTTCTCAAAACTTTAATTATAACACATAAATATTATAATTCAGTATTTAAAAGCAGGTGTACCAAGCGCAAATTCTTATAAGAACTGTATTTAAACATAGAAAAAAAAATAATTGATAACCAAACAGGCCCTAATTTTTTTAACCATCATTGTACCCACTAAATAATTAATTGTTTAATAAAATTTAATTAAAACTATCTTCATGATGCAGAGATTATCCCCCCTAAATTTCATTAAAAAATCATTACTGCCTCCAAAGTTGAGGTCTTTAGTATCTTAAATAAAGTATCATGTAGATTCTCATTATATTAGTATAAAAGCACACATTGAACCTTATATATGTGTGTACTAACGGAATGTCCGTGATTGAAGGCATATACCTATCCATCTTATTTAATAAATGAAAAATATTCCAATAATAACAATACTAATAAACCACAATAAACCTTGTATAAACACCAATGTCGATTTTACTCAATTCGTAAAACTTACATCGATAAAAAAAATTGTCTATAATACAAAAACATAATTTCGTAAATGAATTTCCTCCCAAACTGGGTACCCGTCTAATACCGTCTTAACCAACTTTATTATAATCGTAATGTCTACCTCATGAAAAGGAAGGAACAGACTAACTAATCAATCCAAACCTCCTAGCCATCTAAAACTATAGAATTACTTCATTACTTTCATTTGGTTCACTTCTTTGTACCAAAATTCCTACATGGACTTGTTAGCATGGACTTCTTTTTTAGATGCAAAAAAATAAAAAAGACCCCAAAACACTATGCTTCTAGTACCTTGATATATACAATACATTCAAGGCTTAAGTACCTTAATATATTTAAACTTTGAAGTGTCAATTGATAGCTAAAAACATTGAAGTGGGAGAAGTTAAGCTTTTTCGAGGAAATACAAAGAAACTTAAATGACAAAAATAATATACTAGGGCAAATATATCTTGTCAAATGCAAAATTACAAAATATCTATAAACAATGGCTACACAATACAAAATTACAAATATGTATAATTTTTGTCAAATGCATCACAATAAAGAGGCATCAAAATTAATCTAAACCTCCTAGCCACATATGGGTAGCCCATGCCTAAAGGAAAAGTGTATAAATTTTAGAATATAGTACTATGATAACTTAGTAGAATGAGTTTGTTCAATAATATAACCTGACATATATGCAAAATTAACTTAGAACTAGGTGGAAACCCGCGCGATGCGCGGTGAATGAGGTATTGAATGCATAATAAACGAAGGAAGAAGACAAATTGATAGTAGATTTAAAAAGTGTAATAGATTAAGAATGTACAGTAGTAGTGACAAGTGAAAAGCATTTATCAATATTAATAAACATTGTCAATGTTTGATTTAAAATGCTGATGGAGCTTGAATTCTGGAAACCAAGTCTAGAGCATCCACTTTTTCCTATGATCAACGCCCCTACAATGACGGTGAGATATATGTTAGAAGAATATGATAGTAAAGCGAAAAGATAAATAGATTTGAATAGATATAAAATTGAAAATACTTTCCCGCACCCTTCCTTTTAGAGAAATCATCGCATTCGACATGAGTTCTGCTTCAGTATGAACAGTAATGTCGAAACTTATCGGATTCATTGAGATGAAGAATGAGCGGTTATCGTCATGAAGTCTGTGTGAATAAAGGTAAGTTATGATATAGCAACCAAAAACGATGTGAATATAAAGAAAAGGTTTAGAGACAATGATAAACTCCTCATTTGACCCAAATAAACATTATGATATCAATAATATCGTAATTAAATCCATAGGTATACAACAGCTGCATCAGAAATGGAATATTAATTATTCAGGGGTTAGATATTAAAGATAGTATGTCAGTGAGATGTAAGTTACTGTGCCATCTCGTTCAACGTAAAAAGTGAATTTTTGTATGCTGGCATATAGGCTGAAATTCCATCTGATGTAATGCAGAAACAGAGGCATGAAATATTATAATTTATGTTCTTATGATGGGCAGGTTTATATGTTGTGGAAAAATGTTGTGTTTCTAAATTATAGTGCATAGAAGAGCCATACAGCTATAAGTTATCGAAAACAGCCATATAAATGGATTGAAAAATGATATTTTCCTTACTATTGTGCAACTCGAGAACACTGCATCTGATCTACAGCAGGATGAATGGGTGCCGTATTAAATAAATGTGCAAGTTTCTTCGACTAAGAATTGCAAAACTGAATAGAGCCAGCCTTACCAGAGTAAAAGTGCACTTCAATTTCTCTTCATTTGTCAGTAACGTCTAGTGGAGTAATGTTTTGTGGGGTATAACAAAGATACTACTTATTTGACTTAACAGGGCAATGAATGTAAAATTCAATTTTTTTCCATACATACTAAAAACATAACATCCCTACATAAAGATATGTATCTACGTATGTATTAAGATGAAATATGTAGTATAGGAAGAAAACAACAGTTTTATTCATTAAATCAAATTTACCCCATAACCATTAGTGAGTTTTAAAGAAAGTTATTGAAAAGTGCCTCCATAGTTTGACAATCTTCTATGTGAAATGCATTCAATATGTCCATCTTATCGACGTGCTGGAAATGTTAGCCCCAAGCCCCAGAAATCTACGACTGGAGGCGGGGTTAGTAGGGGCCAAAAGCTAGGAAGTCATAAAGTGTCTATGACACCTAAGACTGCGACCAACCAGTCTTGGACGCCTGTAAAACAAATTTCCGGGCAGATGAAACTAAAACATGCGCTCAGTAACATGAAAACAAATGAGGTACTGACAGGTGGGTCTGCATTGAGAAAGGTTCCTTTTGATTGCAAAGTTGGGAAAATATTGAAAAATATTTTATTTACGAAGAGTGACCCTTTAAATGAAGCTTTACAAAGTGTGGGAATAAATTTAGCCTCTAAATGTAGCTGCTGTACAGCTAATACTAAGACAGTTAAGCATCTCTTCATTCTAGGTCCAGTAGCTAAGCAGGTGTGGACTTTTTTTTGCAATTTAGTGGATTGCCTCATTATAGATAATTCCATTCAGGGTATTTTAATCCATTGGTGGCTTCAATCAGGTTGCTCCCAATTATCTAAATGGATTTTCAAAGTCATTCCAGTTACTATTATGTGGTAGATTTGGATGAGTCAAAATAAAGGGTTGTTCTAAGGTAAAAAGATGTTTGATAATAATATTATCTCTAATATTATTTACCGAATTTCTGAAATGGCTAAATGTTATTCATTCTATGGTGATGGTAAGGATTTTAATCTTAACATTCTTAACACTTTCAATATCAATAAATCTTTAGTCTGCATTGTCCAAGATCAGATTGGTAGATGGAAGAAACCTTCAGTTGGTAGTTTCAAAATTAACTCTAACTCCAAAGGCTCGATTGATAACAAAGGGAATATGAGGATGGGGTCTATTCTTAGAGACGGCAAAGTCATGATGATTTGGGCTCTTTCAAACTATGATATTGGAGACTTTCATTTATTGGCAGAGGTTTTAGAAATTAAGAGAGGTCTCAGTGGGTGGAACATAAATGTATGTTAAGGAGAAAATAATTGGTTCATAGTCCTTCACAGAAATTCAAATGAGTGGGAAGTAACAGAATCAGGTTTAATGTTAATGTATCCAAATATATTTTACTGAGAGATATATAGTTCATAATTAAATTTTTTATTGGATAAATAAGATGAGAAAATATATATGATATGTATTAGTGTTAAAATGAAATTGTAAAATAGTATATCTCACTTGGCTATAAATTTGTTTGTATCTTGAACATCCGGATTTATATAAAGTTTGGATGCGTTTGCTACTGATAGTGAAAATTCCCCTACGAAATAAACGTGATACGAATCGTAAATTGATTTATTGATAATAGTTATTAGTTATGAATAGGAAAAGATAAGAATTATAGTAGAAGTACCTCTAAATTGTTTGACTGTAGTGGAGGTAATGGAAACAATCAAATGATCTTTGAGATTATTGCATACATCTTCAGTTATTAGTGCTGTTTCGTCGGCCCATAGGGTGACTGAAATCCTATCCCCACTGTATAATAGGGTAAGTGGTTAAGGAAGTATGCCTATTATATCTTCACATTGAATGCATTGAATATTATGAAAATAAGAAAGTAGCACCTTTGATTTTCAAGCTTGAGAACCCTTTTTTTTACTACAGATCCCCTAGAAAATTGATCCTCAACAGGTGATATTGATGTCAAAAGTCCCAACACATTTTATCAAATTCCAGAAATTGGAAGTGATATTTTGGTATAAGATAATTTTCACCTTCAGAATGTATAAACCTTGAAGATGGAATGAATTCAATCATTAGATTGTGGGATGACACCCTCTTGCTATGCTTGGTATCCATAACTCTGAAATTAGCTATTGTGTAGACTTTTCCAAGCTCTAGTGAATTGCCGAATTTACCAAGTAAGTATCGGCGCATTACTGCGTGTATCGAATCACCCTGTGAATGTAAAAAGTACATATAATTAAAGGGAAAATAGTAATGAAGATAATTTGATTTCTAGTGACAAAACAGTAAAATAAATGATAAGGTAAAAATGATTTACGTATTCATCAACTAAGAGAAAGTCGTCTGATATTTTTTTGTTATCGCCATTTCGAGTTTTGGATTCCCATTTTCGAACGACACGTACAAAGATGGTCCAATTCATTATATCATTTGGAACAAAATTTTTGAAAAATATTTCTTCTTCATTACTTGTCTAAATCCCTATATACAAAAACTACGTCATATTCAGAAACACTAATAGAGTTAAGTAGTAAATTATGATAGATTTTAATTTCTGTAAAACAATCGGGTTAAGATAAAACATGAAAAGTTTGATAAACAAACTAAATATAATAAATGCAAGTGAATCCATCTGGTGGAACCAATTCAAATGGTGATGCTACAGAAAAAAATAAATAAAAAGAAACATAAATATATTATAATAGATTACCCATTTCATATGGAAAAGATTTGGAAAGTGAGTAACATCACAATAAAAAAAATTCATACATAGGGAGAAACTAAAAATTTCCAAAAACTCATACCAATTTTGATGAAAACTATCCTGATTCATGATAATAATTCCAAACACCATCATAAACGTAATTAGGATCTCATACCACAATTTGAAATTTATCATGATTCATGATAACAGTTCCAAACAGCCTCATTAAAAAAATTAGTATCTTTACAATGTTTCTTGCATTAAAGTTAAGAATAACCACAAACTTGGGCATCACAGTTCCAAGCGAGAGTTAACAAAATAATGGGAACATATGAATATGCGATTATTGGATACATGAAATAAAATTAAACTTGTACGCAAAAAGATTAGAATCTTGAAAAGGGCATCCAGAAAATAACATAAAAATAACTGAGGTCTAAAGAATATGAAGCAATAATTTCAAAACCATAGATTGAAGTATTACCTGGAAGATGTGAATAGTTAAAAGACGGAGTAAGAGACTGATCAACTTCAAAGAAAAGCTCTATAGAAAAACCAAAAGGGTTGGAGAAGAGGGTAGACATAAAATGGGGGATTTCAGCAAACGATATAAGATGAATTGAAGAGAAAGTAAATAGCAATTCGATTGATGAGAAAGAGAGAGGATAGTTAATAGTTACTTGGCATCCAAGATGCAAAAGGAGGGGCCGAGTTGTGCGAGACCTTTGGTGAGATAGTCGATGTGCTTATCACGCTGAAGCTCCAACCTATTATTAACAATAATTTAATAGAGTGTGATAAGAAGAGAGAGAGAGAGAGAGAGAGAGAGAGATAGGTTACTTACATATATGAAGGTCTGGGCGTTGAAGGGAAGGTTTGAGAATAGGTGATAGATGGTATTTTAATCCATTATTCTTACTGTGTCACGGTCCCCCTCGAACTCGACGATGCCATCCAATCCAACTAATTATTTATGGAATGTGAATGCCACTGATGATACTGCTTTTCCTTTCCAACTCCCCTCTCTCCAATCACACCAATTACACCAAGGGATAGAAAGGGATAGAAACTTAACAGACAAATGTGAAGACAACGGGATACAAATTGATCATTAGTTGGCGAATTAGCTAGCTTTTCCTTGCCACTGATGATATTGATTTATAGAATGTCAAGCTACCTTTTTTATGAAATCCCTATTAAAGAGGGTACACAAAGGGATAGAAACTGAATAGACAAATATGAAGACATATAAAGAAGTAAGCAAAACTATTAGTTGGAGATTTCCACGTGGACACTCTAACTAAAGAGGTCTTTTAAGTCTTGTATGACATTTTAGAGTATATTAGGTGTAAACCCGGCGAATGCGCGGGCTCGACAATTTTAATAGTCATTTCTCACGTTAAATTATTTATATGTCATCTAGATTCTTGCCATTTGTAGTAATAAATAATGTGAAATAACAAATTGCAGCGATATAATATTGTAATTTAAAAAAATAAGTATTGAAAAATCGTTACAGCAATATACGTAAGTCCCATTGTAGTGTAGTGACAAATTCAAACCGATTGTGAATAATACAATTTGTCAACGAAAAATCAATTATATAATTTGTCAAAAGTTGTTTAAACTTCCTAAAATCTATTTAAATAATACAATTTGTCAAAGAAAAATCAATTATATAATTTGTCAAAAAGTTGTTTCAGTTGCCTAAAATCCATCTAATGTATAGCCTGAAAACATTAAAAGCAAATGCTCCGTATTGAAAATGGCAACACATGACATGTAAGAATAGAGACGTTACATAAGAAATTTCTGAAGATCGAGACCTAAAAAATGTTAATAAACTATACGTCATGGATAGATAATTGAAGGCACAATTTCAAATATCAAACGACGAAGCCATCTAATAAAACGATTCCGAGATGCACACACACCCTTACGTATCCAAAGTTAGATAGCGGA
The DNA here is from genome assembly GCA_949130495.1 of Sambucus nigra. NCBI lineage: Eukaryota > Viridiplantae > Streptophyta > Magnoliopsida > Dipsacales > Adoxaceae > Sambucus > Sambucus nigra. The sequence goes on along the minus strand of OX422212.1, from coordinate 464,677,855 downwards.
GAACAATAAAATAATCAAACAAAAATTTAAAAGCATGCCAACAACAGTCTCCTTGAGTAGCCCACGACCCGACGGTGAACAATAATGTTTTCCCCGATGTTATCTTCATGAAAGACATGCTCCAAATTCCATGGAGATGTACCTAATATTTAGGGGATAAAGTTGATAACTAAAGTATTTAGGTGCCATATCTTAAGTTATTTCATTGTAAAGCCACTTTCATATATATATATATATATATATATAATGAGAGAGAGAAAAGCTCAAAATTAAGTTTTTTACTATTGTAAAAAATGATTTAATTATATGTAAGTTTTTAGTGGTTTAAATGTTTAAAACCTATACAAAAAAATCAACTAAATTAATTTTTCTAAATTTTAAAATCACTTGTTTTTCGGATCCATTAAAAAGGGTCTATATATACACATACAAACATGAATTAGAGATCTAAGTACAAAAAAAAAATCAAAAAGCATTAAATTTCAAAAATGGGAAAAAATATTGTTTTACTTATATAACAGATGAATATTGGTTCATCCAACTATTTGACTCACCAATTTAACTAAACTCAGAACCAGTAAGTTGAAAAAAAAACTCAAAACCTAGTGGAAAGTCCCATTAACCGGCCAAAATCGAGTTTGAACAAAATCGACCGGCAGCACTAACTATTCTAACAATGTGAATCAATAGCAACATCAGTTACATTTTTTGAAAAGATGTCCCCGACATTGGTGACAATGATTCCTCTTAATGCAAAGTGGCAACTACAATGTCATTGATGATAAATAAATTAATGAAACATTGTAATCCTACCTTGTTTTATATACTACATCCATCCTAAATTAATAGCTGTGATTTGGAACTCAATCGATGGCCAATTTAAGCCTTGTTAAGTATAGTGGAATTTGACAAATATACTATGCCCCAAAAGAAAGTATTATTTTTGGAAATACTATAAAATTTCAGGTTGCATGCCATAGTGTCATACTAACTTGAAACCTTAAAAAAATCTCAATTAAAATAACATAGCCCTAATAAAAAGTATTAAAAACAACACAAACTTTGCAAAGTAATTCAATATAAGAATTATATATATAAACTGAACAATGTTCAATAACATAAAAAACAATACTCACAATTCTCTGGAAAGTAATTTCAAAACTGAGCTCCGGATCCAACCCATTTTCCAAAAAGTCCAGCCCATTTGATATCTTCCCCTGGTTGAAGCTTGGGTCCGATAGCCCAGATCAACATCAACTCAACTTTAACAATATTATGGGATTTAAAATTAGATAGATTGTAAAACTCTAAACAATAATTAATTAATCTACAAATAAATAAACATCAAATATAAATAAAACTAAACCCTAAGAAAATTAACAGAGCTAACAATTTGCACAGCTAAAATAAGCCCCTGTATTGAAAAATAAACCCCTTTAATGAAAAAAAAGTATCAGCAAAAAAAAGTAGAAGCAAAGAAAATAAACCGAGGAGACATGACATGATAACAGTTGATCCAAACTTACAATTTGTAACGAGTGTCTTCATGTAATCCACTACTCCAACAACTACCAATGTAGGGGTCTCAATGATTGTTACAGCCTCACAAGCCTTGCACGTCTCCTTGTGAAGCTGTATGAGAACAAATATCATAAATTAGGAAATTAAACATTAGATTTAAAAAAATAAAAAACTGATACAGAAATATAAGTTAAATTGTTTTAAAATCAATAAATATACTGAAGATTTACCCTACCAAAGTAACTAAAATTTAGTATACAAGATCGCATACTACAAATGAATTTTTAATTATGTAACATTTTTTTCAAAACCCAAATGAAACAAATGTTTCAGCATAATGTTTCAAAATCCAAAATCGTATAATTCAAACATCACATGAAAGTATTTTCAAGTTGGCAGAGCAGACAAAGTGAAGCTTTGTCTTATACACGGAGTAACACAAATTTATTAATAACATGTTCAAAAGAAGCCTCTAAATATTCTTCCATTATTTACAGTATCATTACCCCCAATTAATGGTAGAACTGTGGATATAAGTGATTATTAACCTAATGCCATTAATAAAACGTTATGACAAATTACTTAATAAAATTGTTATGACAATTTATGATCGGAATAAAAAATGAAATCAATATGTTCTGCAGATCGAAACAAAAGAAATGGAGAATAAATTAAACAGATGAAGAACAAAAAAATTAACAACAAATTAAGAACATGCGTTACCTTGGAGAGGATAGAGGAGAGAGAAGAAGGAAATAAATGAAGAAAAAATCAGGGTTTTCTCACAATCGAGGTGATGAACCTCATGCCCTAGTTGGAACCTGATCGGCGACCCTGCGATGCCAATGGGGTTTCAGAGGCTTTGATCGTTTCCACTCTCTTCCTCGACCCCAGATCAAATCTGCTATATGATATCTATGCCCTCTCCACACTCTCATTCAACTTCACAACCCCTGTTTTTGTTGATGATATTGACCATTTCGTTGCTCAAATCGGCGAGGGTTAGGCTTGTAACCATCGTGGGTCAACGGCACCTCGCCATTTGAAATGCCGACATTGTTGGAGACTAAGGTAGCCTGATCCAAAGAATAGTTTTTGTTGTTTAATGGAGGGTAGCATAAATTGAGGAGATAAAGATAGAGAGAGAGGGAGAGAGGGGTGTCGTTTGAGTTGTGATAGGTTTCCAGCAGAATATTATTTTGGGTTTAAACATTTAATCGAAATGTCGACGTGGACATCAGACCTTGCTTACGTGGATAGGCTGGTTAAAGAGGAGTATTAATGCCTTGTTTTGCATTTTATAGTAGTAAGAGATTAAAGGCCTTTGAGCCTTTTTCATCCACTACGATGAAATTAACATTTGTTTGTCAATTGTTAAATGGGGGTCAAAGACCAATTTACCTAAATAAAACTAACATTATAAGTGGACCTTCATAATATAAAACCTACATTAACATGCATACATGAGTCCAAAAAATCACCCATTAAACTAAAGAATAAACTATATATTTTAAGGCTTATAGATGAAGGTTGGTAATTTCAAACCAATGGTTGTATCTGGACCAACTATGACAGATGTTGTACTTGAACCAATTGTTTAAAATGTTGTACCTAAGCCAACTGTTGTTCCTAAACCAAGTTTACAAAACAGAGTGTGAAGAATTTCAAACTACAAATTAACATAAACTGTAAAAATTCAAAATCTATGCAATTGAAAAAAATCGTGAATATGAGAGAGAGAGAGAGAGAGAGAGAGTAACAATTAAACTAAACAAAATTCATTAAATCACGCACAACTACCACAAAAAATGTAGATCAAATCCCCAAACTTCGATTGGAATCCAAACTTCATTTGAACACTTCAATTGCAATAATTACTACACCACTAATAACCATATGCAATTGAAGTAATTTAACTAGTTTGTTAAATTATTAAACTTACACAATTAGAAACTTAATGCATTCTTTGACTAATTTGTCATAAAAAATTGTTACTCCACTATATACATCGTTAAACCCCACAAATGGTAAGAAGAGAAAAAAAGGAAGATATGATATCAATTTCTATATAAAAACACATACATAATTAGTTACATGACAAAAATAAATTTATACTTCATATAGATAATTAGACCAACAATTAGTTACATGACAAAAACAATGAATAAATAGGACAACAGACGGTCAATGATGATAACATACATAAATGCAATGAGATATAAAGAAATCAATAAATACGTTGTCAGCCTCAATATTTGGTGAGTGAATTTGATCCTTAGATATAAATCCTCGCATAATTTAGGATAGACCAAAACACCACACGCAATATTTATGTAAATGAGTACAAATACAATAATTCAAGACACAAATTCGTGATTGTGTATCATCATAACCAATATAAACGGAAAGATTCTTAAGGAACCCAACATCAATCAACCAAGTATTAGGTATTGAAATAAATAACCAATATGCTAAGAAACACATTCACATCATGAGTGTTGGAGCGATTGTATAATGAAATCAGAGGAGGAAAATTTGTTACAATGTTATATAACTTTACAACCTCATTTTTAACTAAAATAATGTGATTCCTAGATAATAATAAAATAACATTAAGATAAAATAAAGATACAAATTGTTATTAAAAGAACAGAGTTAATGAAAAAACAGACTTTAGCAAAGTGTGAGAAAAAAAGAAATAAAAAGTAAAAAATGACTTGCACACCCAATGGTATGATGATAATTTTTCCCCTAATAGCCGTACTTGAAAGACATAAATTGATTACAATATGATGACACCTCCAACGACCCTTGTTGATTTCTTAACGAAAAGTCTCCCCTCCCCTATTTATTCAACATAGTAGGCTAGGAGTAACAATTATAATTATTTAAAAAATAGAATATAAGAAAATAGAGTTGGTTATAAGTTATATCCCAAGATCTAAAATAAATATTACAATTTAAAAATAAATGATATTTATTACTTGATTCAAAGGTTTTTAATTATAAATAATAGACCGAGTCCTATATTTATGTGAAACCTTGTAGCTTCATAAATTTTCAAATAAAATAATCATTCCTCATCTCAACTATTGCCATTTTATTCTATTCGGGAAAATTATAACATTAGCATAAATATCAAAGTAATGAACAAAATAATAATGTTCTCAATGCTTCGAACAATGATCTCTATTTTATTATTTCTTCAGAAATAAAAATAATGATTGGTGTAATTAGAAGCATATTCACAAATACACTTGATCCTTATCTACAATTAAATTAATCAATAGGAATGAATTTGAAATTAAAAAAAAAAACTACTTAGTATTATTATGATACATACTGTAAGACCATTCAAGCTTAGAAAGAATGGAGTAAGATGTTCATGTCAAATAAATCAAATGCTTATAATTTCTTAATAAGATGTATCCAAGACAATATTATATAACAATCTCTACAAATAATACACACTTTCAATAAAAAGTTAGTCCACGTTAGCACACAAAATCACCCTTAATTTGAACACTAAAAACAGTAAAAATAACAAGTTTATTGTCTAAAACGATTCTAAAAATAATTTAAAAATACCAAATTTCACTTTAGCATACACACTCAAGCTTATTTCTAATTTTTTTAGTGTGTATCATTTTTTAATACACCCATATATACACCTATGAAGTTATTATTTTGTGGGCCTTTTTCTATTTCCCTTTAAATATAAAAAAGTTCCCATTGTTTGCCCCCATAAATGCTGTTTCAATATATTTTATGGCATTCCTATTTTTTTTCTTCAAATTAATTATCTAAATTTGGATGTCAAATAATTTGTGAAATTCCATTTGTGTCTTTGTTTGTCCTCTATACTATTGTGTTGCTCATGGTTATCTTTTGCTGTTGGTATTGGTTAATTTGGCATTTCGGTTGGATTGGATTTGTTTAGGCTCTTAATATTTTTTATTTTATTTTTTAGCCATCTTTTTACCGTTCTCCCATCAAAATACCTCTTCGTCGTCGTGCACTCGACAATCACGAACTTGTTGAGGATTCCTCATCACAGGGCAACTCGGACGTGTCGTGCATTCGTACTCGATGAGAGACCATACATCTTGTATGTTTCATTGGGATTTCATATTTGATCGATTGTTCGTGAAAAGGTAGTGGTTCTTACATCCCTATCTAGGACCATGGACTTTACATGGTTAGCCCACCATGTGTGGGAGTCCATTTTTAGTCTCTGTGATAGTATATATCACGATCTCATCCGGGAGTATTTCTTTGGGATGGCCGTCTCTACTAGGGGTCTAGTTTCAAAAGTACAGGGTAGGGATGATCTTATAACGGTAGAGTCCATAGCACATCTTACATCTTTAACCCGTGATCCCGTTGCTACCTTTCCACGAGCTACCCGTCAGAGTCCAGATATTGATGTCACCAAATATGCTGTGTTAGAGCTCATTCGCCCGGACACCACCACCATCTATTATAAGGATCTAAAGGCTGATTTTAGGATCCTTAATGGGATCATTTGTGTGTGTCTCATTCCCTGTGTAAACAATATACAGATCATGTGGGATCACGTGCATCTTATGTATGCTATCAGTCTTGGTGCCATAATTAACCTTCCCACTCACATCTTTATTGAGGAGAAGGTCCCTCTCACTCAGGGTCTTTGTTAGATGACGGTTTTGATGCTGTAGATGATTGACCGTCTCAGTGTCTATTTTGTATATCAACTTTTTTTTGTATTTTTACTTTCTAAGAGTTGGTCTTCAATGTTCATCTTGTACTTACTCTCATTTTTACTCTTGGTTGTGTTGATACATTTAGATGGATTAACATATAATTTTGTACTCTTTGTCTTTGTTATATATATCATAATGTTTTATCCTTATCCATCTATCTCTTATTTACGCTTATAATGTTCATGCCACTCTTTTGTATTCATGACATATATTATGGTGGTATTTTAAATCTTATCTCATGTGATGCTATAATTTTTTATTGTCTACACTAACCTTGCAGCTTTTAGTTTTATGCCTTTTTATTTTTTGGGCAAAAAGGGGGAGAACGATAACGATGACGTTGTTAGGGGGAGTTTAATATAAATTTTATCTTTTTATATTCCTCCCATGCATCATGAGTAGTTTTTTTTCATGTCTGTAGGCCTTTTTAGTTATGGATGATTCGTCACAGAGATCCCTGTGTTGCTGCTAGGTAGTTAGGGAGTCCTATGGCTTTTCATTTTTTGGATTTGATATGGGCATTAGATTGTCTAAACGACCTGGCTTAGCAATTAGATCTTTTATTTTTTGTGTTTTGTCCTCGAGCCGCCAAAGGGGGAGATTTGTAAGGACAAATTTCTACATAGAGTCAATTTATAGTATTGGCTTATTCCATTGGACAAAACATGTAGTTTTTTAAGGTTTTATATCCTTATTCATGCAATTAAAGAATAATTATCAGTCGTATTTGCACATCATTCTTTATCCACATCATGTTTCTCCCACATCCCTAAAGGTATATGAACCCATTTTTAATATTTGGAGAAAACTTTTATTATGGCTTTAAGTTTTATATAAAATATTTTTCTAAACTCGGTTTGAAAATCTTTGCATGTTTCCATGTTATTCTAATGACATTGAGTATGTCATTAGAATGAGGCATATTACCTCGTTCGAATGAGTATTCAAACGAGGGCCGCTCGAATGAGATTTCTAATGAGGCAATATTTTCCAAAAACATGGCCTCTCTATAATCTCGTTAAATAAGTCATTTGAAGGGCGTTCAAATGAGATTAGTACCTTCGTTTAAACGACCTTTTTACGAAGTGAATTTCTCATTTCCTTGGCCTCTCTAGAATCTTGTTAGAACTCTCATTCGAAGATCATTCTAACGAGAATCATACCCTCGTTTGAACGAACTTTAAACGAGGTTCTAACGAGACAAATTTTTAATTTTCTAAAATTCTCTAGAATGTCATTAGATATCTTATTTTTTCTGTTCGAAAGGAAATTTAGTATGTTGTTCGAACGAGAATGATACCTTATTCGAACGACCGTGTGAATTTCAAAATTTTTCTGTTTTTGGACATTTTTTCTTTAACCCCCCATTACTCCACTTCTCAGATTTTTTCTCATATAAAAGGAGTATGGGAAAATCATTTTAGGGGATGCCTTTTTGAATATCTTAAAGCCTAAAATACTTTTGAAAATCCTTTCCAACTATCTTTGATCATTGATGATCAAATTTTCATAAATATAAATTAATCTTCGTCATACATTCTCATTTGTGCAACGAAATCTGCATTGTTTGAGGCAGTAATGGAAATCGATGGATATCGAGGAAAGTAGTTACTCTGTACCCACAGAACTACATACGGAGGTTTTGAAGACTGCACCAGCATTATTGTTGTGTCAAGTTTTGTAAGGCTTTTGACTCTTCTTGTAAAAACATATATCTAGTAAATTTTTCTAGGTCTGTCCGTCCGAGGTTTTTCCCACTTAGGTTATCCTCGTACATCGTCGTATCATGGTTGGTTGTTTCTCTTTATAATTTAAATATTGCACGATCACTTATTAATATGTAATAAGATTAAAATTGGAAAGAATCGATGCATCCTGCCTAGATTTTTAAGTGCTTGATTTTTGTGTTTGTGCTTTTGGGAAAATTCAACGAAGTCTTACTTATACCATACAACTGGGACTTTTCATCTAAGAATGTTCTAAGAAAATGTAATGGAAGTAGGTTTGGATCTTCAAACTCTTTTGAATTATTTTTTTGAGGTTTTTGTGGGTTAATTTTATAATACATATATGACATGATATTTATTAAGAAAATGTAATGGAAGTAGGTTTGGATCTTCAAACTCTTTTGAATTATGTTTTTGAGGTTTTTGTGGGTTAATTTTATAATACATATAATGGTGGTGGAGTGATGGCTAAAAGTTAGGCAAGGTTAATGTAAGGGAATGTGGTGATAGTGATGTATACTAATTATGAGGAAAGTTGCAGCATAGAAAACAAGGTTGAGGTCCCTCTCAAATGAAGTTAAGGTTTCCTTAAATATGAGGATCCTAAATGGATAAAAAACAAGGATGGCTATAGAGACCTATCGGTTGTCATGGTTGCAGCCCTACCTGTAGGAAGGGTGGCCAAACATGTTAGATAAGTAAATCTCAAACTCGAAGCACGAAGGTGAGGTGTCCTACCTATAGGCAAATATAAATGGTTTTTTAGCTATAAAATACGAATCATAAGTTCGATTTGATCGGGACCATTGGAAAGAGGATTAAGAGTTTTATGATTTTTTATTGGGGGACTTTCGGGTTACATAGTTAACTGGTCTCAGAGAAGACAAGGTTATTGAACAATTAGGGTTTGAAGGAGGACTGGGGGTTCGAGATTGAAGGGACTGTATTTGGCCCTTCTGGAAGTGTGTGTGTGTGTGGGGGGGGGGGTGTTAGAGTGGGTTATTTATAGTATCACGTTGAATCTTGGAGTATTGGTGACTACCACTAATCAAATTCTTCAAATTAACATTGAGATCATAACCAACAATAACACAAAGATGGTTTAAGAACCATATCCAATTTCCCCCATCTTTTTCGACTACCACAACAAATGCAAGACATAATATACCTGCAATTTGTTTAAATTCAAAAAAATGTTAGGTAATTCGTAAAAAAGTATTAAATATACAATGAGAATAATGATGTTTAATACTAGAAAATAAATTGCAAAAGCAATTATGAACACAATGTTTATTTCATTGTGATATCAATAATTTCACATATAAAATTTACATAGTTGCACTACAATGTTATATCATTTGCAATGCGAAATGATAAATTTTGAAGTGTTACATAACAAAATTGGCAATACAATATAATGATATTCGGAGTGCTAAATTTATTAATCACGTTTTTGTACACGTGTATAACACAACTTCTTATGCAACCTCCACATATTTAAATTGCATGTTAAATATACCATATAAAATAAAAGGTGATGCATTGAGTAAACTACATAATTTATAATGTTATACAAAAATATGGGATGCTTTTATTGTGATCTAAACAACATGAATCCATTCACGATAATTGTCTTGTATGCCAATGGAGACATTATTGAATTCCTTATTTAACTAGTTTCCACCACTTGCGCAAAGATATCAAGTGCACATTAAATTAGAATATCATTGATACAACAAACCTTAAAGGAATGGAAAAACAAATTGAGCAAATCTGCATAGTTAGGCTAGAAAATTATGATCTATTTAACATGGAACTAATGTACCATTCTTTTCCTAATACATCCATAGGAATAACATACGGTTTTTGTCTATTGTAACAACAAAATGCACGTATTTCCATGTTGAATATGAAAGGAACATGAAATTCAATTATGATATATAATTTCATCATTGTTGAACTATAATATAGAATCCTATAGTGAGGAATTCAATGGAAAATGAATCAATGTAATACCCCGTATTTTTATAGCTTTTAAATTATGGGATTTATTAAATTTAATTGAGATAAATTAATTTAATTTTAATCCGGAATGTTGCTTTAAATATTTACTAGCGTGACGAGAGTCAGTAATTATTGGAAGCTTGTTATTTGTTGCATATTACTGGATGAGTATAGTAATATATGAGATTTATTTTTATGATATTGTCACGTGTGAATAAAATGACAATTGTGGAAATTTAAGTCGGGACGCGTCTGTGTCGTGTCGGGACTAAATGTGAATTAATAAAAAGTGAATATTTTATAAGCCGTTCGTAAGGTCATTTTGAGTGCGTCAACGCATCCGGAAGGGTCGAGATAGTCAGAAAAGTGTACCCGGGAGTTTAGTTTGGGTCTCGGGGCGTTTTTAGGCCTAATTAGTAACCCGGGAGGGCAATTTGGTCATTTTACATTTTTGGGTAATTAAACCCACGAAAATTAGAGGAGTTATATCAGATACCTAGGTTACCTTCTAGGTTTATAAACTCTAAACACAATTGACGGCCATAGGAGAGGAAGGAGAGAGCTCTCAAGGCAAATTCAAGGGCCAAAACTCAACGGTTTGCACCGCCGCCACCACCAACGCGTAGATCGCGAGACGGGAAACGCAACCATACCGAATTCGGCACCAAACCAGACCTCTGAAAATCTCAGGAAAGTGTTTATCTTGCTTATCCTGTGACACCCCGCCTAATTAAATACCGGAAAAATGGTTTTGACACTTAGCTTAATTAATTAGGGTGTTAAATTGGAAAGATTTATTTTACCGACAGTGATGCTGAGAATGAATCAACTGTTTACCTAGATTTAATTTAATAAAGGAGTGATCGCCCGGTATTTAATTAGGCGGGGTGTCACAATCAATTCATGGAACTATCCGTTAAAATTGTATATTTTTAATTCTCCAAAAATTTATAATAGTAATCAAGTAGTTTTTTTCAATCGCAAACCTGATGGTTATATATTTTTTCAATCAATAGAGAAACCTGTATAACTCTCTCCTTCTCATATGGTTATAACTCTCTCTCTCTCTCTCTCTCTCTCTCTCTCTCTCTCTCTATATATATATATATATATATATATATATATATATATATATATATATATATATATATATATATATATATATATATATATATATTATCTTTATATTGGATTTATGTGTGTAAATATGTAGTTATGTATGTGTAAATATGTAATAACTATGTGTAAATATGTAGTTATGTATGTGTAAATATATAGTTATGAGTGCATATATATGTAGCTATGTGTGTATAAATCTATAAATATGTAGTCATGTGTGTACAATCATTTATAAATGTTGAATGTTCACGTAAATATGTAGTTATGTGTCTATAAATCTGTAGTCTTGCGCGTATAATCCATAAATGTTGTTCTAATTGTTCTGAGATATGATCAAGGCTCAAGCTCAGTACTTTTGATTCTTTTCAGATTGGATCTCTCTGTATGTGTGTGTATATATGTACGTATATATATGCACGTGTGTATGTATTTTATCATTTTGATTATAATCATCTAAAAAATGGATGTTTGTAAAATATATGTGGATTCTCAGTCAAATATATGCTCTCGCCTTAAGACCCCCTAAACACGAGTACCAGGATGTGCATGAGATGCTATGAGTTAGCGGTTTGGGATTTGATCTGAACACAGTGGTTGTAACTGGATAAACTAATGTATGGGTTGAATACATCAAGGTCCATTATTTTGTGCATACTTTATATCATATTTTTTTAGTTTCTAATCTTTAATCCTTACCATTGTTAACTTGTGAAATCTAAATTTATGCAGGACAAGTTAATGTGGATTAGTAATAAATATGAGGTGCCATCTATTATGGAACAATGTTAAAACAAGCAACAATCATGCCTTCCTTTAGCTCTAGACACATATTCGAGACTCCTTCACACAGCTCTATGTACAATTATGATAATGATGGTTCGAATTTTGCACCACCATACTTTTTTGGATTTTCATTTGATCTTACTTTATTCAGTTTATGTAGGAGGATTTTTTTTAATCTCAAGCACCAAAATTTCAAATTAGTGATGATGTTTTATGTTATGTTTTCATAGTACACGTATGACCCTATCTAAAGATACGCGAATATAACTTGTTACATATATACCTTTAATTGATAAATTCCAAGTGAGGATATTTTCTTAATTATATAAAAGGGAAAACACCAAGGAGAAATGAATTCTTCTTAGTCCAATTTTGGTAGTTAATCTCATGGAAGCTAATGTTAGACAGATTATCTTACAAATATTTTCCTTATTTTCATCATGTATTATAAAGCTCATATTGTTATCTTTTATTATTTATTTTAGGTAAAGAGATTTTAAGGGAGATGCAAAAACCTAATCAATCTGCTGGGAAATGTGATTTTTTTAAAAGATCCATGAGGTCGCAAGTTCAAGAAAGATTCACATTTGAGGGTATGTTGTGTTTCCAAAAGGTAATAAAGTTCATTAAGTTTTATCAACATGTTTTGTGTTTCCCAAATTGATTATTTTAATAAAACTGCAACTCACGACAAAATCTTGTACTAGCATCAGTAATGAAAATAAAAAACGATACAGTAAGTCGAACAATATAATTATTCCACGTTATCTTGAAGTTCACGGGGTTTGATTCCTATGATAAAGTGACCCCTTTGAGTTTAGATAAATGTATCGATCTTGTTGGTAAATTATATAAGCCGACTTTGAAGCGTTTTGAACTTCGAGACGAACTTTTTGCATAAATTTTAAGGAAAACGGAGAATTTCAAAGCTTTGAAACGTGGATTTTCTCCTGGATAGTTGAATTAATATGGTGGCAAGTATAGACTTGAAAGTGAAAGGGCTGATGGTTTGCCAAAATATCCCAAATTTTAAATTCTATTTTTTTTAATTTCTTTAAAATTTAAAGTTAAATTGAAATTAAACTAAACAAATAATTAAATTTCACTTAAACAAAATTAATTCAATTCAAGTTCTTAAATTTGCCAAACAATAAAAACACAAATTCAGTCAAATTAATTAGCCAACTTGAATTAAATTAAACTAAAACTACCCAAACATAATTACCACGAAAATTACACTAAAGTTGTGATTACACCAATATTTTTTTTATCTGTTTAGTCCTACACATGCATCCAAGTGATTTTGCAAGATAAAAATAAATCACAATACACAATGCCACAATGTACGAGAAAAATCCACAATGGAAAAGGCCTCGAATGACCCAGTCTCAATCCACTAGGTACAGTTTTACATAAGACATGAAAAAAGACTTACCTCAATAACTCGACTCCCTTTCAAGACTTGGCGCTTATTCGTTCTTCTACCTCCGCCTATTCGATAACTCCAGAATCCACCGCAGTATAGAATCCAACGATGGGGAAAATCAACCGTCAAAATATACGAAGGCCTTTCCAACATATGCACACCACAAATCTTTAACAAAATGGACTCCTCCGTAGAAAATTTTCTCTTTTTGGGATGAGAAAAATATCCGGTGCAAACAATGGTGATCTCAAAGAAAATATATATTTAGAACTTTGATAAAAACAAACATATGGGTGTAAACTAGTTTTTGTTTGAAAATCAAATCATTTTGAATCACAAAAACTAAAGTACTTTTTGACGTATAAATTTTCTCTCCAAAAACTCTTAGGATGTAGGCAAAAAGTCATTTAAAAAAGTTGGTTCCCGCCCTATAAAAATCGGTAAAAAGTTAGTGGGGAAGAGGGAAGTTAATTAAGAAAAATTATAAAAAATTGTTCCCGCACCCAGGTCGTTCGAACGACTTTTTGATGTCGTCCGAACAACTTGGTTCTAACGAGATACTAACGAGAAAATAGAGAAACAAGGCCAAATCTCATTAGATTTCTCATTTGAACGAGTAGTTCGAACGACTTCGTTCGAACGAGAGTTCTGACGAAAAAAATAGAAAAAATGGCAGAAAGTCGTTAGAAGCTCGTTTGATATCTCGTTCGAACGACCTCATTTGAACGAGAAAAAATTTCATTTGAACGACTTTTTCAAAAATCCAAAAATGCTTTTTTTAGCCCATAAACTTTTATGCAAAGTTTTAAAATAATTTTCTAAGAAAAATAAAAAGGCGTTATGACAAAAGTTTTATAAAAACACACCCATAAAAAATAACCAAGTCCCTATATATATATTAAATTCATCCATACCTTTAGAGACCTTGGAAATAATGAAATGTTGATGACGTAAAATCTTAGTACATAAACCGATAATGATGTAATCTTCAAACTCTTAGCCGCTACGTCTTCAACTCAAACGTCATAGGCTTGAAAGGATATGACAAAGTATCATCCTATGACTCAATTACTTTTGTTCGGAATAAAGCCAACACTACAAATATATTCGATTGGAAATTTTCCCTTACACAAAGCTTACATTACTAATATATTGGCTATTAAATTTGATTCATATAAGCAAATGCTAGTAATCATATTAACAAAAGCACTCAAATAACCTCCTTTTCATCTTTTGATAAGCATGCGGACTAAATTTTCTAGTGAATCAATTTACTTAATAATTTTACTCCTATTGAGTTGATGGCACCATATAGATATAGTGGTTCCTAAATTTTTTAGTTAAATTGATCTTTTTGGGTTCATTGATAAGAGTTCATGGGAGAAAGAAGGGTCGTACATTTGTATAATATTTTTTTTTATCTTCTTGTCTCATTTCATATTCATCTTTATTAAGGGGATTACAAATTGGAAAAAGGAATACGCAATATGCCTTATAAGTGACCACTAGCTTTTTTATATGGTTTATTCATCCACCATAAAGAAAATAGGAATTCCATAGATTCGTTTTTAAATCCCTTGGCATGATAAGCACATATTACCAAATTTAAGGATAATTGGGATATAATTTTTGTTTTAATGCACACTTTGTAAGTAAATACTATTGAAACTTTGTGATTTTTCTCATGTGTTCATCTTTTAGTTAAGTATGGGAGTATAGTTGTTTAATTTCAAAGTAGTCGAGGTTTAACTGCATAAAAATATGTTGAACTAGATATGAGATTCTCATTATTTGCAGATTATGGTACTTGATTTTTATCGTGATGAACAATTTCATAGTTTATTTAGATGTGTCGACTCATTTTGCTATGTGTTTCTTATTTCAATTGGTCCCAACTCTTGGAAAACCTTCCCCTTCCAAATGTAAGGATATGCTTCATGTGGAGTTTTTTTTATAATACTTCTATTTTCATTTTCTTTTTTTCTTTTTATCTCCTATAGCTTCCAAATGGCTATCATTTCAACTTGGGTTTTTTACATACTCATTTTCTATTTCTTCTGTTTATAGTGAAAAATTATGATTCAGATTAAATGGATATGCCCAACTTGTCCTAC
Source organism: Sambucus nigra (assembly GCA_949130495.1). Classification (NCBI taxonomy): domain Eukaryota; kingdom Viridiplantae; phylum Streptophyta; class Magnoliopsida; order Dipsacales; family Adoxaceae; genus Sambucus; species Sambucus nigra. Next base: position 464,662,419 of record OX422212.1, on the reverse strand, counting down.
ATATCTAGTGACTGTACTTGGCCATGTTAAAAATCATGATCTTAGAAGGCATGTTTATAACAGGGTTATATCGAGGCTTACATGCCTCAGTATTTCATATTGCAAACGTATTATCAATATATCCTACTGACTGTAAGTTCCTTTGTGTTACTTCAGTGAGTATATATTAATTATATAAATGATACCTTATTTTCTTTCATTCACCTTCCTCAATCTACTACTTAAAAACATATATATTACTTATAATAATCATTTGACCATTTTACCCTTTTATTCTCCTAAAATTGCATAAATTCCAACTCTTTTATTTGCTAACCATTATTAATCACGATTTAACCAATACTAAAACCCACTAAACCGTGTCTCATTTCCTTAACATAAGCACTCGTGCCTCTTCCTCTCCCCCATTAACTTCCTCTTCCATGCCGTCAATAAAAGGCAACCAAATCAGGGCAACTAAAGTAATTTAAATAATCTATTTCTAATCAGAAATGACGAACACTTTTATTTTGTAAAGAGAGAGATTGGAGGGTATACTTAATTTATCAGAATTATATGAAACTATGACATTGACCTTCTGGTCAGCTTTGGAAACTTGATTTGATTGGTCAATGACACTGAGAAAATCGGGATTGGCCTAAGGAATGGGTATCTCAAGGTATCGGAGGATCAAACACATGTCGCTTGCGGATCCAATAATTAGTTAGGTGATGGAGTTGTGGGTCTGAGGGATTTTGAAAGCTAGGGTTTGAATTTTCTGAATGTTCTTCTTCGAGATTCTCCCACATATTTCATATTGTAAATTATATTCGTTATATTTTGTTTGTGAAGAAAAACGTCAAATATTGTTAACTGGTTATATTTATTTGATGTACCAATGCTATTTTAATAGTTTATTTGTATTTTTAAGGATATTAGTTATTTATATTTAAAGGTTGAGTATTTGTAATTCAGGATATTTAGTGGTATTTTGCTTGATTTTAATTTGTGAAATTTACATATACTATATTTATTGTGTTGGGTTACATATAAACTTTTCTATTACTTCCTGAGATTATTATTTAGCTTTAACAAATTGTATTTCATATTTATAACTTTCATGAATTGAGTGCTACAGATTATTCCTCCTTCGTATCTCTTCTCAATAGTGATATGTTTATTTTTTGTATACATTTTGGTTGGACAAAAACCAAACTGATTTCAATGAACATGTTTAAGAAATGAATATATTTCTTGCTACCATTAATGGTGTCATGCAACAACACTAATATATGATGCAAACTGCTATTGTGCTAACATTAATCTAGCAACGCATGTGTGGGAATATTAGTAAAATATTGATCTTTCTCTATATGATGTGGGTGTTGAGGGAGAAAAATAATGTACAATGGATGAGGTTCGAACTAAATCAACTCAATAAATCCTTTTACATATTGCTTCAGATCAATATTATCCAAAAAAATTAAAATGTAATGCAACAAAATGCATCATGATACATGCTACAAATTTTGTAACATCACCAAATTGCTTCGCACATAATAAATAAGAACATAAATGTTTCCCTCAATCAACTTTGTTTATCATTGGTATCCAACAATTAGAACCCATGTCTATATATTAAACTTACGTGAAAATTTGAAATATTGTGTTTTCCTATTTATTTTTTCGTAAATAATGCATAGCTCAGAATCTCAGCCCGACTTCACACATTGGTCACACGTGCGAACCAACTAGTTACTTAAAAGCATTAGAAGCGAAAAAAATACATTTAACATTTATACCCCTATTTTACTCTTATCCCAGTATTAAAAGTATATTACATATATGAATCAATGATACTCGAACGTCTCTCTGGACTCTCTCGCAAACATATCGACTCCTTTACCTCTTCCCATTAAAAGAATGTCCCCCCTCACCATAATTAACAATGAGCTAGAGATATAATTGATGAATATATTGATCATTGTCGCCTATGTTCATATGCCAAAAAAAATTTAAGTTATTATAACCAAAATCATAAAGAAAGTAACATCTCTTTATGACTTATAGGTCTAATTCACCATCACTTGGGAATTTGAAACACTCCTAGCGGATATTGCCTAAAGTTTCCCAAACCCTACACATTCAATCACCTTATTTGCTTCCAAACTCCTATATCTCTTCACCTCTAGAGGGTACATCATGGGAACTTGTTTGATAATTAAACGATTTTGTTTTGGTAACGGAAGAATTAGGCATGATTTGGTTACATTTAATGTTATCTTTAATGGGTCTTACAAGGGCGGGATAGAAAAGAAGCTTGTTCTTCTATGGCTTTGACGTGGAAATATTGTTGCCTTATCTAGTTATTTCCAGTACTTGCACTCAGGGGCAGATGCAGTATAGGACCAAGGGGGGTTATAGCCCCGGTTCAGTTTTTCCAAAAAAAAAAAATTAAGCTTTTTTACTAAGATTTCTTACTTTAAGGTATAACTATAATTATTTTCAAACCTTAAGGTATAAGTTTGTAATTACTTGAAAAACTATTACTTGACAAAAAGAAAAAAGAAGTAGCTGCCGGCCCTAAAATTTCTTCTCCTACCTCATTTCTTCTCCTATCTCAGCTACCCCACGCCCACCACCAGCAGAGCAGAGCCACGCCCAGCCCACTGTAATCTGATTTTTTGTCAAGTATTTTGTGTCTAGTAATCTGATTTTTGTGTAGAATTTTTGATTGCATATATAATTTTGATTGAATATATGATTTTGATTGAATGCATGATTTTTGTGTAAGATTTTAATTGTGTAAAATATAGGGTTTTGATTGAATGTTTGATTGGTTGAATTTATGATTTTTTTAGAAATTGTACAAAAATAAGGGTATATATTTTTCATACAATTTCTCAAAAAAATGTCAAATTTCTGTAATTTCTGTAATTTGGGGGAAAATGTCAAATTTCTGTAATTTGTGTCCTAAAAATGTATACCCTTATTATTTTTTTTAAATATGTGGTGATAAATGTAGTCTAAAATATGTGGTATTTTTTTAAATAGGAAGTCATGGAGAAATTTTTTAAACGAAAAAGAGAAGACAATACACAAACCGTATCCGAATTTGAAATTTGTGTTGTGTATATAGAAATTTGTGTAATTCACCATATGGAGAAATTTTTAAATATGTAATATCAAATTTGTGTAATTTGTATGTATGTTTGTGTAGTCTCAAATTGTTAATAATGAATGAGAGTAATTGTTTGGACATTGTAAAACTATAATTTGTTTAAAATTAGAAATAACTTTTGCACTTGTAATTTTGAACCGATTTAGATCCGGTTGGACTAAAATCCTGGATCCGCCACTATTCACACTAGCATGTTATTAAAATTGGAAATTTAGATATGGATTTCAACGTGTTTAATTAACTTAAAAAGAGATAATATGTCGGAAGGTGTTTTCTTCTAATTTTTTTTTTATTGATAGCTATCGTAAATTCTGTAATTTGTCACTGGGTTGCAATGGTTTCTGTCCAAAAAGATATCAAATATTTTTAAAGTTGATTTATTTTGATTCTTTGATTTATTGCTATTGTAAAGTTATTAATTTGGAGGTTGCATTTAAATTGTTTAGAAATATTCATGAAAGTTCGCCTTCACTTATTTCTCCCGTTTCCATTTTTATTTTTTTGTATCTTTACTCTTTGGTTTGATTTGATTTTTGGTCTCATTGGTTCTTGGGATTTTGGGCACCGTGATATAAATAACAAACTATTGTGTATATGTGTGTGTGTGTGTGTGTATATATATACTCTTAAATTTAATATTGCATGTGTGAAAGAAATCCTGAGGATTTGTTTGCTCAAACAAAAATCTCATTCAATTTCCAAATCTCTACAATATAAGAAATGTTAGGTGTAATATATCTATGTTAAGAAATTTTGTAAATTTAATTTAGGTTCTTATTTCGTTATTTATAATGAAACTGCATTTCATACCTATTCGTGATTGAATCATATATATCTATGTTGAAGATGACATGCGAATGAAATCTTTATTGTTCATATTTATCTAACTCATTTTAACCTTTGTAGTAAAGGATACTTTGCACACAAAATTCTTTCAATGCCATAAGTTCAACGATAACTTTTATATTCTTCTTTAAGCTGGTGCCAACAAACATTTTTTATTTGGGATCGAAAACAAAATTTGGGACACTTATACATAATCTTTTTCTATGATAAAATTGTAAGAGACTTAATCAAACTAGGAAGAACAAACACAAAAATGTCATCAACATCTCCTTTCTTTTAGAAAAGCATACCCTACTTCTCAATAGAGGCATACAAAATGATCGTGATTGATATATGATTTGACACATTGTTCAAGATAAGTTTAGTCACTATGTGAAGTAAAAAAACTCATCAATACATGCTTCCTTTATTTTGCATATAAAAAATATGCTATAACTTATTTAATAGTTGTATCATTGATTACATTAATATTTTTTGTCAGGTAATGGAACATCGTGTTGCCAGACTTGATTTTTTTTTTTTTGATTTACACTAGGGTATCTACTAGCGATTTAGTGATTAATCCCTTCGCTGATTTGTAGGTACCACGATGGGTGGGACAGTGGGTCCAGAGATTTAAGACTGCTCCATGCTCAAAGCGAGAATCAAACGCTCGACCCTTGATTAAGAGAGAAAGAACCCCTTCCGCTCTATCACACCCATGAGTTGTTGCCAGACTTGACGAGGACATCTGTTACTCCATAGGGAAGAGTGTTTGCAATTTTTACTTATACGGGAGATGGATCGTGGGATGCTACGGAAAAATTCATGGATGTGTGAGTACACTTAATACCGAGCTTGAAGGTATCCGTTTCGGACTCAATATGGCACACGATAAAGGTTGGAACCATGCCCTCATTGAGTCGGACTCTAAGGAGGCGGTGGATCTCATCAACAATGAAGAAGACAGTCATCACCCCCTTGCCAGTATCATTGAAGATTGCATGGAACTCAAGAAAACTTTAAATGCTAGAGTTGGACATATCCACAGAGAAGGCAACAGATGCGCGGATTGGCTTGCAAAAAAGGCAAGGAAGCAACAGGACCGCTTTGTTGAAATTGAAGATGCCTCGGACAAAATCCTTCAGTTCCTCAGGGAAGACGCGTCGGGTTTGGTATTTGAAAGGAGTCGGTGATCGTTTTGTTGTTTTTTCTTTTCCTAGTAACCAAAAAAAAAAATCTCCATGAATATGAAATTCAATCAAGCACAGTTGAATTTGTCCCTAGAGATCAAGCAAAATATGATGTTGAGATCGACGATGAAAAATTCATATGGGACATCAAATAAAAAATTATAACCTTTAATGGGACACAGTCTAAAGTGGATAGATAAATGAAAGGTGGAAACTTATGGTACTGTGGGGTTTGGGAAATCTAGTTTGCTGCCTTGTATACTTGGAGAGGTGACGAAGATGTTAGGTACGGTGAAGGTTTAGTCGATCCTATAGTCTTTGTTGTCATGAGGAATAATGATTGGCTTTGATCCTATCTCTGATCCTGTCTCTGTTCCAGTTATCGATTTAAATCAGAATAGACTAGAATGGAATCTACCTTTTAGTAGGGTTTTAAATCAAAATAACAGAATATAAAAGACAAAGAAATTAATCAATGCCAGTATCTGATTTCAGTCAATCATGCAAAGAGCTCATATTTTCTTTAGGATAATATTAAGGTTATTTTTTTTTGTTATTTTTTTTGTTATTTTCTGTTTTAAAGTGTTGTATTTTGTTTTATTTTTATTTGTATGAATCTCGTCAGAATATAAAAAATAAAGCAAGATACAATATTTTTATATTGAGGTAACAAAAAAGGGTATCCAAAAGAGATAGTCCTAATATTACCCTTTTTTTATATGATGATTTTGTTGTGGTGGATAGATGCAGATTTTAATGTTATTATTCTCTTAGTTAAGGTTATTTTACATAATTTATTGGTTAGTTTAATTTATACTATGGCAAAAAATTTATATGGTAAAACATTAAAACTTATTTGTTCACTTATCCAAAGTTTGAGTGTAATTTATTTAATTTTGGAATTGGTTTGTTTATGATGTAGGTATGCTTTGTTATGAATATTTTCCATTGCGGTGGTTTTAGATGTGAAGGTGGTGGAATATGGTGGATAAGTGTGTATATATATAAAATTTATGTAACGGTTCATCACATTTAGAAAAGGAATATATTTTTTTGTTTACATGTTACAATTTGTAAGCATTCTGAATCATTACAAAAAATAAATATTTTTTCAGTCGCAAATATTCAAAATCATTACAAAACAAAAATGCTTATTGAATATTGCATCAATTTTGAACTGTTGCAAATAATACATTTGCAACGATTCAAAACCGTTGAAAAATATATACTTATAACGATTACTGTTTCAAGTATTTTTGCAACGGTATCTAAACACTAAATCGTTACAAATACCATTTTACAATGGGTTTGAACTATTTGAACCATTGCAAATGCCATGTACAAGTGTTTAAAACACTTGCAAGTTACCTTTTTTATGTAATGTAAACATTAAACCTTCTTGTTCAATTTCTCGAACTAGGTGAAACTTACGCTCAGTGTGCTTAGCACTCTTATGGGATACAAGTTGTTTCGAACTTACAATCATATCTCTATTGATTATAAAAGTGTAATAGATAATTGCACTTAAAGGAACCTCCCCCAAGTTACTTAGTAAATAATCGATCCATTTAGGTTCTTTAGTTGCCTCTGAAATGACTATAATTTTGGTATCTCTAGTGGAGTCAACAATCCAAGATTGCTTCAAACTTCTTGAACTCATAGCTCAACCTCCTTGGGTAAAAACATATTCCGTAGTAGAAAACTTTAAATCCTTATCTGACTAAAAACCTAGTCTTTGTGCCTAAAAGGTAAAAGACTACCAAACTGAAATATGTTGACCTTGCTGAAGGAATAACATATATTGGTCTTTGCACACAATATAGCATTCAAGAGGCAGCCTACCACTTAAGCATTAGGTCAATTACTCACTCCCTTGATCTAATCAATTGTCCTAAGACATTGACTCCTCAATAGAATGATTTTATAGTAGAACACAATTTTTTTCATGAAATCTCGATGTTAATTATGTGTATACACCTTTAATAAAATTGACATGGGATAAGCCTAACATCCTTTGCAACCAATATAGCAAAATCTTGATCATAAAGATGTGTCCAGCTTGTCCTACGTACTTTATATTGAATGTCTCGAGAACCACAATCCTTTGTAAGACAATACTCTCGCCTTGTTCCCCATTATGCAACAATTATTCACAAATTTTACTTTGAAATACCATCATGCTTCTTATACAAACAAGTGCTTTCTGGGCTTATATCAAAATCAAAATTTTATCAAACTAAGGCCTTGATGTTAGCTTAAATCCATAAATGGATGTCACAATCTTATATCAAATTCCTTTATCCGACTTCTTATTATGTACGTGTCAATATTATCATTCAAGAACATACTCTTAACCTTTAAAAGCATCCAAAATATTTTAGCATGGCTATGGCGAGAAGGTTTTCTCAGAGTCATTCCCTTTGATTTTAAATAAACCTTTTCGGTTTGCACCTTCCCACCCATCTATCTTTTAATTTTTGTAGGTGCACTTATGACAGATGGATTTTACCCCATCAACAAGTCTACAAGTACAAAAAAATATGATTCGAATACATCGAATATTTTTTATATCTATAGTCATAAGTCAAAAGAAAAAATTATTGTCATATAATGCCTTGTTGTAGTTTCAGGAACCTGATTCATGTTTGCCTAAGATCTCATTGAAACCATCACCCACAACCCTAATTGTTCAGAATGAAAGCTCATGTTCTTACTAAAAAGTGGCACCACTTGGTATTCAGAATAAGTGACACGTGTATCTTAATAATCGATAGCATTATAAGGTAGTGTATTATCTATATTAGATCTCTTCATCCTATACGGGTGATGTAGCAATATTGGGAATATGATGTTCTATTTTATCTAGTAAGTTTAACTTACACTTAGGCCCGTGGTTTATTACATAATTCTAATTCAAGGATCGAAAGTTGATGAAATCAACAACATTCTTGTCTTTGGTAGTATGATATAAACTACCTTTATAACCTTTGGGGGAACCAACAAAAATCCATGACTCTATCCCTAATTTCAACTTCCTTAGATCTTTCCCCGAGATGAGTGTCGGGCACCTCCAAATTCGATCATGTCTTAGAATGAGCATGAACCCACTCTAATGTTCAATGGGAGTTGAAGATACCGGTTAAGAAGAAATTAAATTTAAAATGTATATGCCCATATCTTATCTAAAATCCTAATGAGAATATTGCATTCCTAAAGAACCAACCATGAAACTTATCATTTTCATAAGAGCCTCTTCTTTTCTTATACTCTAAACTATTCCGAAGTGGAATGCTCGGTATAGACGAATGGGATAAAATCCCAACCTTCAACAAATGATTCTTAACTATCCAAATATTTAAAAACACCTCTATGATTTGATAATACAAGTCTGATTAGTTTACCTCACCCATGCTCCACTTTAGCCTTTCACACTTTGAACTAATTTTAAAATTCAGACTTATGGAATATAATGGCAAACATGTCCATACCTTCGAGTGATCATCAATGAAATTGACGAAGTAATCAAAACCACCTTTTGAACGGATAGTCACTGAATCATACTAATGAAAATGAACCATTTCCAACACATATTTGGCCCTTTTCGCATTTGCTCGTAAGGAGCCCTTTAGCCATTTTAGCTTCTAAACAAAACTCAAGACTAGAATTGCCTCCACTTTCAATGAACTCAATTCTCCATTTTAACCCAGTATTCGAATTCATTTTAGAATAAAATAAGTATGAGCATAAGTGCTAAAATTATGTTTGGTTCAAGAAGGAAACATTTTCTTTAATGATACGCCAATTAAATTATTCAATTAAGTATTTAACACTATTGGTGAGACAAACCTTATAATGTATAATTATTTTCCAATGTACTAAAACAAATAAAATATATTCCAATTTTGATAAAATAATTTTTACAAAATCAATTAAATATCCATACAAAAACCATTTAGAAAATCGAAACCAACTTTTTTAAAACCAGGTACATTAAATAATTTACCTACATTAACCTTATGTCTACACTAATATTCATAAGAATTTTCACCGCTAATAACAGTGCGTTATTCAAAATTTCCCATATTAGGAACATCTCTTAAAGTAATTGCCCGGTCCCCTAGAACCTTTGTAATCAGTTACAATCCTAATATGTTGTTCCTGAGTTTACATACTAGTTTACCTTAGATCGGAACATAAATCATGCATTTGCTTTTTAAAAGATAAACAATTATCTTGTAAATTTTCCTTACAGAGCAAGGAAATCCCAAATGCGTTGTTATAAAAGTTCTAACTACTTTAGTGAGAATACACGCCTTCCGGATATTTCACTGCTACCAAGGAATATAAATTTCTTTTACCCAAACCATTGTATCTGAAACTTAGCTTTACCCCCCACTAACGCCATTTTTTGTCTACTATGATTTTCACTTTCGGATTACGAAATGGCCCGAGGTTTTCCCACCATGTATAATCTAAATAATCATTTGTTTACCAATGAAAAAATCAATATAAGAACATGATTATCACTAGAGTGTCATCAACTAATCATAGGTGTCTAAAAATTCTCTTTGGCTAATTCTATAAAATTAAAGATGCACTTATAGTTGTTCCTAGTGGGAGCGACCGAACACATGTAACACTTAATTTAAAAGAATTACATTGTATTTTTAAATACCGTGATTCCATGATTAAAACTATCTGGGGGTAGACGAGATGACTTGACGAGTTAATGACAGTGTTATTTTAAAATATTGATCGTAATTGTGGGTTAAAGAAGTTTGTTATCTCCTTAAGTAAGAACAATGTCCAATTATATTTTCAGTGTTGGAAAATTATTCTAGTAACAATCTAAGACTAAAACAATGAGAAAATGTTAAATTCATTATGAAATCATAGAATCATGAAATTGAAAAAATAAAACTCCAATTTAAAACACGAGAATTAATTAGATTATATTTTAAAGTGGCCCCTAACCCCCAATTTTTTTATAATTAATCTCATCGGACATCCTAATTCCCTTATGAGATGAGATCTCTCATGGGGAGATTAAATCATCCCACCTCGAACAAAAAAAAAATTCATCTTTCATTATGCTATCCAAAAATTTTAGGACCATTTATCCAACATAATGAATAGTCAAAGCGTTTTGGTCTCATCATTAATGACGGTGACTCAATGAGGGAGGATATCATTAATTATATCCAAGTGTACACCAAGAGTTTATTCTTCAAAATAGAATCCGCTTCTAATAAATTTCCCTGTGTGTGGGTGGGGGGGGGGGGGGGGGAGGGGGATTTAATTCACTAGCATTCTAACTCTTGAAACTATCACTTAAGATATTAAACAAATCTCTAACGTATGGATTAAATCCACATGTGGGGGCAGGTGACAGACTAACTGACTCAAGGAATCAATCACATTCGATTCATTAAATCACCAATGGAGATCATGAGGATTATGTTGAAACCCCTCTCCCATTTAGTATTTTAAAACTTAAGGGTTTTAAAAAAAATCATCCAATTATGAAAGACGTAATTGAAATCCTTAGTAATTTTTAAATTTTTTTATGTGAAATAAATATTTTGATACCACAATTTTAATTTTTCGTAAAATAATAATATTAATTTGGAGATCTCGATTTAACACACACATTTTAATTTAGTTATCCTGATTTAATTCAATTTAGAAAATAATAAATAACAATTTTTTTTTAATAAAAACGGTGATCTAGGTCGGTCTCAAAATTAAATTCATGTTGTCTATAAAGTAGGTTTACTAATAAATCCAATTAGCATGTCAAATTATGCAACATGATAATAAAGAGACATACATGTAAAAATAAATAAATAAATAATTACACAAGTAAATTAAGCAATAAGAACAAAATTTCCCCTATCCATCATGGCATAAACTCCTTCTTGGAGTAGGACTCTTTAAGCCTAATATTTTTTGTTGTAAAGGCTTTTCTTTGACATTGACTTTAACCTTTAAGTATAACTCATCATAAACATGAGTTCTTGTTGATCTTTCCTTTAGAAAAATAACTTCTTTGCATATTTTGGGAATGCTCTGAACGAAGAATCGGAGCTAGAAGCATCAAACAACATCAAAATCCTCCAAAAAGTCAATTTGCCCAGGGGATTGAACAATCAACCTCCTAGGGTCAATTAATCGGCTATGTCGTGGACAGCCTACGTCTTCCTTTGCAAAAACCTCTATAATAGAGTCAAAACTTTTCCAAAATCCATGAAACGTTTCTCAACACCCAAACCCATGTAAATAGATGATTCTAACAGTAAATAATCATTAAAACAAACTTCCAACTCCTCTAAATACATCGATATTGAAATAATCACAAAAACATAATTATTACAACTGTTGACGTTCAAATTTGGTATGGTGTTTAGGATGAGTCTTAGTTTAGTTATACCAATATTTGTCTACCATAGCTACATAATAAGATGATATGAACTATAGATAGATGAGAGATAAATAAGGAGATAATTTTTTTTACATGGTTCATCCTATTGAGGTGCCTACATCCCTAGTAACTAAGTCACTGAGTATTAAGGTTGGGTATAAGCTCTTAAGAAATTCTCTAGGGTTGTGTGTATGTCATTTTTCACATGTCCCCTAGATGATGGGTATAGTAGGTTATTTATAGTAGTGGGAAGGATAAGAGGTAAAATTGTTTTATATATCAGGCATTTACACCTTTTTACATTATGGATAACAATTAAGCATGAGCAAGCATAACTTCGCGTGCATGTGTATAAGTGAATGTAGATATTTCCCCATGTGCATATTTTACTTTATTGATGGTTGGCCTTCTTGAAGGTGGTCGGTCGCTCTGCCGACAAGTGGGGGTAATTAGCCAATAATGTCATGGGATAAGGCCCACTAGGCATTGACAGATGTCAAACACTAGTTATTCCACGTCATTATTTTATTTTAGGTTGTAACAAAATCCCCCAATACTTCATACTTGATTCGAGAGGACAATGTTATGCTTAGTGAAGGGATGGAGTATATTATCTATCAAGAGTTGGTTTAATTTATGAAAACTTCAGTCGTCAACCCTTTGGGATGATTTTGTTATGTTGAGACAACTAGTTAGTAGACGACCTCTGGGAGTTTGAGATTTTTTAGTTTCATTCCCTGAGTTAGTGGCAATTTTGTAAATAATTACAAAAGTAGCGAAGTGTCTGGGGGTATGCTGGTAATTTTATTTTTGGGATACTGACATGCCATTAGAAGACAAAATGGTATGTATGTTTAATCATTCCATTTTTTATAATTAAGGAGACGTCGCAGAGTTCTATAAAACGCCAATTCCCTCCTTTGTTCATTTCACACTGAGTATCAAATACCCTTCCTCTTTCAAGAATTTCATTTGCCATTTATGAGAGTTGTTCTTCATTATCGTTCTATTCATTGTAAGAATTTATTACTCTATGTATTTCTTTCTTCTTTGTTGCAAATATAGTGTATACCATAGATGATAATTCCGTGGAGCTCTTTAGTACCACTCGCATAATCCCGTCTTGGATAAAAAACTAAGTTATTAATAGTTCCATGTGACTTTCATGCATTAGGAGAGGGTCAATGGATCCTTACGATATTTACTACTGAGTGTGGGGTTACCTTTCCTCCCAATCATTTATTTATGAAATTTTGTAAATATTTTGATATTGTCCTTGCTCAAGTGGACCCAAACACTTGGATAGTCATGAATGGAGTAAACCACATTATTAAAAAATATGGGACCAATATATGAATAAAGGAATTGATTTATTGTTACAGTTGTAGAACCACAAATGCAAATATTTATTACTTGAAGGCGATATTCTCGAACAGATCCCTTTTTGTGAACTTGTCTGATTCTAATAAGGACTATTGAGGTAATGGTCTGATGTGAAGAATTGGCAATTTGCCCTTCCTCTTAAGGGTGAAGAGTTACTAAACCTCGTGGCCCTCATGAAAGCCAGGGCATAAGTTGACATTCATATAAACAAATATAGTTTTCCATCTTTTTAGGCCTTCTTTAGATTTTATTACTAATTGCGCACTACCATCTTTCTGTTTTTTAGAGAAAAGGAAGAGACATATACCCTGGGTGGCTGAAGTCAATTTTTCCAACCTCAAGATCATTTAGTTTATTCAAAAGATTACTAGTGAATATTATCCTCGCTCAACTTCTATTTTTCTAGGATACGATAGCTATGTCACCTCTTTCATTGCTTGCCTTACATAGGACATTTCAATATCTCCTGTCATCCTAGAGGACCCTGTATCATCCTCTTCTTGTAGAGTATCATAATCAACCCTTCAAGCAAAGGGGAATTTTTCTTCAGCGAGCACTTCATCGTCCTTTGAGTCTTTAGACATTTTCCTTATGCCTATTGGTATTATCCCTATAGAGATGGGGAAGATAAAAATTCCTAACCTCCTAAATGTATCTAATTCTCTAACTTGCTGAAAAGAAGTCTGATGCTAGGGGATCCAACTAACCCATTATGGTGGAAATTTCTCAGCACAAAAATTAGGAGCCCCCATTTAAGTGGTTAAAGAGGGATCCAACCTCTACCTTGGAGTTAGATGAAAAAGGCTTATTGACAAGAGCAAATGAACTACCCAATTTGTTATCGTGAACTATGGGCTTGTATAGGGTTTAATTAAGGTTAGATTTCTTTTAGCCAACTAAGCGGTAGCATCCTCTCTCTCACGCGAGGTTGGTTGATCGGGCCAATAATTATTTGGGTCTTGTGAGTATTGCTTATTATTTTATGATTTATAAAACTCATCACCATTATTGCTAATGACCTTCTTTATGATGTTAGTTTTTAGTTCTTGGTTGACTATCACCAGTTATTGAGGAGGAGCGACAAGTTAAAGGAATCTTCATCTGATGTACAGGGTTATTTTAATGGTATGCACAAATCCTTGGAGGTTTTTGAGTTTTCCCTAAGAGACAATAAAAAGAGAATGAATAATAAAATCAAAGAGCTGAAGGATGGGAAGACTCAAGATGAGCAGCTTTCTAAAGACGCTAAGAAGAGATAAAGGCTAAGGCTAAGAAGGATAAGAAAGATGCATATACCAAAGGATGTGACAAGGCATTTTTTATGCTACTATCCAGGTAGAGTATCTAAAGAAGACCACTTTTAAGGAGGGATGGGATGCGGATCTAGCCCAAGTCAATACCACTGTTGGATCAAAATTATTCTTCAACACAGCCTAGGCTCTCTTTCATAAATTGAGGAGGAGGTTGATGATGATGAAGAGATGGAGGAGCTCTAAGTGCCCAAAGACCAAGTGTTGGCTACTCGAACAGAAGGTGAAACGGACATTTATAAGGAGAATGTTGAGATACCCCGTATTTTTGTGATATTTATTTTATGGGATTAATTTAATTAAATGCGTATTAATTGGAAATTAATCCGGGTTAAAAATACTAGCGAGATGCGAGTTGGTATTTGATTATATGTGCATATATGATTATATATGAATTTAGAATTATGAAATTTGTCGTGAGACTGAAATACGGTATTTTGAAAATTTTGTTGAGACGCGTGTGACAGTCGCGTCATGGTATATGATTATGATAATTAAAAAAAGTGAATTTTATTTCTATTATCCGTATGGTCGTTTTGAGTGCGCCAACGCGTCCGAAAGGGTCGAAATAGTCAGAAAACACTAGCCGGGGGTTTGGTTTGGGTCCCGGGTCATTTTTAGGCCATACCGGCAACGTATAAGGGTAGTTTGGTAATTTTGAATTTTGAGGAATTAAAAGCTACGAAAATTGGGAATTAATATCTGATTAGGCATTAACCCACTAAGCCCACTAATACCCAAATAGACTACGGAGGTTATTGAAAGTTGTTCCTAAGACAAAACCCTAGCCTCCATAGCCACCATTAGAGAAGAGCTTGTAGAGGGAGAGATAGAAGGATTCTGCAGAGAGAGAGGGTATACTTCATCAAATTCGTCATCAAATCCAGAGTTACCATTAAGGCAAGTGATTTAATTTCATTTTTATAGAGAATGTTTCTTCCATGTGTAGGAATTGTTAAAAATATGATTTGTCCTTGGGAGTTAAGGGAAAAGCCATTAAATTGGAAATAGAAATTACATTCTTGATGAGGAAATTGCATGTAGATTTGTAGTTGATGATTATTCTGATGATATTACAATTAGTATGAAACCAAAAACGGATTTAATTAGACTTCTAGATGACTTATATATTCTAGGGTTCATGTGTTTGAAATTGGGGAAAAATATGTAGAGATTTGATATTTGGATGATGGTTATAATGATTTAATCCCCACAAAAGCGTTAGTAGGTGACCTATGTATGTTTAGAGACGATTAGGAAACTTGATATATTGTTGGACTAAAGTTTAGAGAAGATTAGAAGTGAAGAAAAGTGGAAAAAACGAAATAAGGAATTCTGGGCTTGAAACTGGCCACTCGTTAGAAGACCTGCCCAGGTCGTTCTAACGAGTTGACCATTGACTTCTAACGAGGGTGAAGTTCATTCGATAAGATCGTTCGAATGAGATCTCGTTAGAAAGCGCACTTCGTTCGAACGAGATCTCGTTAGAAGACTCAGTTCGTTCGAACGAAGTCTCGTTCGAACAGCCTCGTTCGAACGAGACTTCGAACGAGTTGACAGTTCAGGCTTTTTAGCCTGTTTTGATCCCGAGTGCCCCGTAACCTTGTGTATAGGTAGAGATAGCCTTTCCTTGATGAGTAATTGATATATTTGGGATGTTTGGGGTATTATGAGGAGTCAAACCTAGAAGTGTAGTTTGAACCTAAGGGAAAATGTGAAGTAGGACGTGAGTGTCTATTACGATGTGAGCTATTGACGGCCTAATTAATTATATTAACCGGGAACATATAAATGCTGTAGTATTATATGTCAGTACGAGAAGAGATATGTACCAATATATTATGGTGATTACTAAGACGTGTGCATACTTAGTATATGTATTGATTTTATGTGTATGACATACCTACCATACTTGCTATCACGGGAGGTTTGCGTTCGCTTAGGACCCTCTAATCCTTGTGTTGCCCGGATTTAGACTGGTTACCTCGATGAACATAGGTCAGAGAAGGACTTATTGGGATGTTAATAAGTCTGCTGATCGTGGGAGCGCAGGTATGTGCGTGACCCATGTGATGTGACTGTGTTCGCCTCCATTATTTGTGATGTTGTTATCTGTGAACTATTCCTGAGAGATTCAAAATATGTGATCCTTATGTACGTGATGTACCGGGATGGATAGCAGAGTATGTGTGCACCGCAGCTAGTCTCGGGGTGCTTGTATTGTATATTTATGACGTGAATAATATACACTTAATTAATGGGAACTTTCATGTTAATATTGTGAATAAAATTATAGTATTGTTTTGAGAAAACATAACGGGTTAATCAATAGTGAAATGTATTACATATTGAGAATCTGAGTTTAAGTAAAGCCCTCTATTCTTTGGTAACGTTAGAATGTAATATGGGAATCGAGTAGTAAGAGGTAGAACTTATTACGTTTTGGTTAGATATATGTGTCATTTAGATGGGTAATGTACGTTAGGAGTGCACATGTAGTCGAGAGGTGAGAATTTCATGTGAGTGCACGTCCTAACATGTATTTTGCATTTAATGTTTTAATGTTATTAAAACACTTGCTGTTTTCAAAATGTTTTCCACTTTTGGGCTCTGACCCATTTGCTTTCAAATCTATTTTTGTAAAAACCATTTTAGGTGCCCAGCCACAAGGACACCATGCATAGGATTCTCATTCAGGTGACGAGCTGTAGCTGTTTGTGGAAGTTACAGGACTTTTCTTGTAGACGCTTCATCGATCTTGACTCGATATTCATCAGTTATCAGTTGTAGGTCATGCTGCCCATTTCTTTTAGAGACTTTGCATTTATTTCAGTTATTCAGACTTTTGGCATGTAATTATTCAGGATTCAGACTTGTAGTATTATTTCCATTTGTTGGGATTATTGTGAGGAGTTTTCCTCCGGATTTCTTAGTATTATTATTGGTTATTTCATTACTTCGTATGGTGAATGGATTATATTGACTCTTCCATTATTCTTTTACTGCTTGTTAATCAGACTTAACTTAAAATTTGGCACTTACTTTTAAATACTAGGTGGTTAGTAATTATTAAAATGTTTTCGGCAGTGATGCTATTAACTGAACCAACTTGGCATTGTGAATTAATTTAATAAAGGAGTAGCTACCCGGTATTTAATTAGTCGGGGTGTCACAGGTGGTATCAGAGCATCAGGTTCTAGTGTCTTTTAGGATCTGTACGGCTTATTATATTTCCGCTGAGCTTCCTTTGATGTAGAGCCCTATACTTTAGGACTGTTGTATTCTTTTGTATATGCTACGTTCTTCAGCTATTTTAAGTTTATAACTGCGAACTTATAAACTTCATTCTTATTTCAGATGCCTCCACGACGTGCACGAAGGGTTCCCAGGGATGCGACGCCAGAACCACAGCCCACACCAGCTCAGGGCACGATGAATGCCGTCGAGGTTGCAGCCATTGTGGCTCAGGCGGTAAATGCCGCAATAGCTGTAGTTCAGCAGGCACCACCTCAGGCGCCGATAGCCGCACCAGTTCAGGCTCATGCATTCCCGTCTGCTTGGGAACGTGTACGTGATGCTTTTCAGAAAGCACACCCTCCGGAGTTCGCAGGTAGCTCCGATGTGGTAGTTTCGAGTCAGTGGAGGAAGGATATACAGCGACACTTGAGGATGTATGAGTGCACAGATGTCCAGAAGCAGATACTAGCTACTTTTAAGCTAGTGGGGTCAGCACTACAGTGGTGGGAGTCTATTACCACCGTAGAGGAGAGGGATACTCTCACTATTCAGGAATTCTGGGTGCGGTTTGACCGCAAGTACTTTTCGTCGGCTGTTCACACGGAAATGAGAAGAAAGTTGATAAGCCTCAAGCAAGAGGGTAAGACTGTGGCCGAGTATGAGGACGAATTTACTGATCTTCTGAACATTGTTTTGGATGAGATACCGACGGAGGAGAAGAAGATACAGAAATTCACGGACGGGTTGACATGGAGGATTCGTCAGCACTTGTTAGGGAACCTCTCGTTTGCCACTTATTCTGATGTGGTTAACGCTGCATTGCTCCATTGCCAGGATCACCGCTTTCACATGGCTGAGGGCAAACGATCGGGAGAGTCTAGCCATCAGGGCAGGACTGGAGGAAATGGTTCCAGTGGGGCACAATCTGTTCAGGGGCAGAGGCAGGGTGATCAGGGTACCCAGCAGGGGGATCACAAGAGGTTCAGGTCAAGAAATTTCAGGCACGGACAGGGAGGTTTCCGGCAGGGCCATCAGGGTCCGAACGGCCATCAGCACCAGCAGGGTCAGTATGGTCAACAACAGTTTTAGCAGGGCCAGCAGGGCTAGTGGAGGGATGGTAACGGCCACCAGGGTCGGGGGCAGTAGGGACAGAGAGGGGGGAACTTCCCGGGGAAGTGTTTTGTTTGTGGCAAGACTGGCCATAAATGCCAGGACTGTCCTGATAGGGGCAAGGCCCCCCAGTAGCAGCAGGGTGCTCGACATGAGCCACAGAGGCCACTTTTTCCGCCAGCCCTCCCAGCTCCAACCCAGGTGCCAGCTCTTCCAGCCATTCCAGCAGTTCCTGTGCAGCAGGGACAGTTACAGTATGGACGTGTCTATAACACCCACCAGGCAGCAGCTCCGCAGGTACCACCCGCTATTGAGGGTATGTTTCCTATCCATGGTACTATGGGTCGGGTTTTGTTTGATACGGGGGCAACACATTGCTTTATAGCTACACATTTTGCGAAAGCCTTAGGGTTGTTAGCGACGACAGAGAGCACAGTGATGTGTGTAGATTCACCATTGGGGAGTGGGTCACTTATTTTCTTTATATGCCGGGGAGTAGGGGTAGAGATTGGTAGTCTGGTATTACTTGCAGATATGTTGGTATTAGATATGCATGTTCACGATGTGATTATCGGTATGGATTGGCTCGCTGATTATAGAGCCATGATTGATTGCTTCGGTGGGAGCATTATTTTTGCCATTTCGGGGTAAGAGATATTTGTAGTGGCGATGCCTCGCCCAGAGGGAGGCTCGACCGCTCATTTGTATTACCTAGAGGAGGATACCTCTAAGGAGGTTGTGATTCCTTTAGATTCAATCCCAGTTGTCAGGGAGTATTCTGATGTGTTTCAGGAGATACCAGGCTTACCCCCCAGTCGAGAGATAGACTTTGTTATAGACTTATTGCCAGGTACGAGACCTATAGCACGCGCACCGTACCGTATGGCTCCAGCTGAGATGAGGGAGTTACGGGATCAGATTGAGCATTTGTTGGGTCAGGGGTTTATTCGGAGGAGTACTTCACCGTGGGGTGCCCCTGTGTTGTTCGTGAAGAAGAGAGATGGTTCACTGAGATTGTGTGTGGACTACCGAGAGTTGAATAAGGTCACGATACGGAATAAGTATCCGTTGCCTCGAATCGATGACTTATTCGACCAATTGAGAGGAGCTTCTTTCTTCTCAAAGATTGATTTGAGATCGGGACACCATCAGTTGCGAATCAGGGAGGAGGATGTCTCGAAGACTGCGTTCTTGTCGAGATATGGTTCTTATGAATTTCGGGTTATGCCTTTTGGTCTGACCAACGCTCCAGCAGTGTTTATGGACTTGATGAATAGAGTGTTCTTACCAGGTACTTTCTAGTTCCGAATTTCGGGACAAAATTCAGTTATTAGGGGGGGAGTATGTGATACCCCGTATTTTTGTGATATTTATTTTATGGGATTAATTTAATTAAATGCATATTAATTGGAAATTAATCCGGGTTAAAAATACTAACGAGATGCGAGTTGGTATTTGATTATATGTTCATATATGATTATATATGAATTTAGAATTATGAAATTTGTCGTGAGACTGAAATACGGTAATTTAGAAATTTTATTGAGACGCGTGTGACAGTCGCGTCATGGTATATGATTATGATAATTAAAAAAAGTGAATTTTATTTCTATTATCCGTATGGTCATTTTGAGTGCGCCAACGCGTCCGGAAGGGTCGAAATAGTCAGAAAACACTAGCCGGGGGTTTGGTTTGGGTCCCGGGTCATTTTTAGGCCATACCGGCAACGTATAAGGGTAGTTTGGTAATTTTGAATTTTGAGGAATTAAAAGCTACGAAAATTGGGAATTAATATCTGATTAGGCATTAACCCACTAAGCCCACTAATACCCAAATAGACTACGGAGGTTATTGAAAGTTGTTCCTAAGACAAAACCCTAGCCTCCATAGCCACCATTAGAGAAGAGCTTGTAGAGGGAGAGATAGAAGGATTCTGCAGAGAGAGAGGGTATACTTCATCAAATTCGTCATCAAATCCAGAGTTACCATTAAGGCAAGTGATTTAATTTCGTTTTTATAGAGAATGTTTCTTCCATGTGTAGGAATTGTTAAAAATCTGATTTGTCCTTGGGAGTTAAGTGAAAAGCCATTAAATTAGAAATAGAAATTACATTCTTGATGAGGAAATTGCATGTAGATTTGTAGTTGATGATTATTCTGATGATATTACAATTAGTATGAAACCAAAAACGTATTTAATTAGACTTCTAGATGACTTTTATATTCTAGGGTTCATGTGTTTGAAATTGGGGAAAAATATGTAGAGATTTGATATTTGGATGATGGTTATAATGATTTAATCCCCACAAAAGCGTTAGTAGGTGACCTATGTATGTTTAGAGATGATTAGGAACCTTGATATATTGTTGGACTAATGTTTAGAGAAGATTAGAAGTGAAGAAAAGAGGAAAAAACGAAATAAGGAATTATGGGCTTGAAACTGGCCACTCGTTAGAAGACCTGCCCAGGTCGTTCGAACGAGCTCGTTCGAACGAGCTTCTAACGAGTTGACCATTGACTTCTAACGAGGGTGAAGTTCGTTCGATAAGATCGTTCGAACGAGATCTCGTTAGAAAGCCCACTTCGTTCGAACGAGATCTCGTTAGAAGACTCAGTTCGTTCGAACGAAGTCTCGTTCGAACAGCCTCGTTCGAACGAGACTTCGAACGAGTTGACAGTTTAGGCTTTTTAGCCTGTTTTGATCCCGAGTGCCCCGTAACCTTGTGTATAGGTAGAGATAGCCTTTCCTTTGTGAGTAATTGATATATTTGGGATATTTGGGATATTATGAGGAGTCAAACCTAGAAGTGTAGTTTGAACCTAAGGGAAAATGTGAAGTAGGACGTGAGTGTCTATTACGATGTGAGCTATTGACGACCTAATTAATTATATTAACCGGGAACATATAAATGGTGTAGTATTATATGTCAGTACGAGAAGAGATATGTACCAATATATTATGGTGATTACTAAGACGTGTGCATACTTAGTATATGTATTGATTTTATGTGTATGACATACCTACCATACTTGCTGATGATGCTGGGTTTCAGCACCACAAGGAAAGGTGTTTCCAAGCTCTATATGTATATAACAATGGCAGTACAGCTATAAAAAGAGAAGAGAAGGAGGTGAGGACATGAGGAGATCAACACCGGAATATGGGTGGTTCAGCCTGTCTGGCCTACGTCCACAGTGAGTGTGTGAGTAATATCACTGACAGATGGTACTAATGACCATGGGTACAATTCCCTCAAGCTCTCTCTCTCTCTAATGTATATTTTGACAGGGTTTCTGCTAGGGTTGCATGAATGTGATCCTTTTGCAAGGTAGGGGATGACCCCTATATATAGTGCCTAGGGGGTGTAATGTACCCCCCATGCATGCAGTGAGCATGTGTGTGATATCCTCACCAATGGGGGAATGTCGCCTGTCCTAGTCACATGTAAGCAATGATAATGAAATATTCTCCCCCATGTGGAGAATAATCTTGTTACAACTGATTTGTGTCCAGGTGTCCTTATCCAAATGTCAACAGATGCTCGGCAGTCATGTTGGTGAATAACCTCAGTTTGGGAGAGGCCGAGCTGTAAAAGCTTGATGTCCGTTCAATCTGTAATGTGAGTCTCGGCCTGATCTCAGCCGAGACATTATGCTGAGTCGGCCCCAGCCGAGGTAGGGATATGCCGCGTGCTGATGATTATTAATACCTCTGGTAGCCTCGGCCCAAGCCGAGGTAGGATCCGTGTTGAAGATGAAGGGGCTTCTTGTCCTCTCGGCCTATTGATGGCCGAGGTTGCTACTCCCGGGTGCTTTAGGATGCTGTTGATGTCTGTGACGTGCGTAGTGTCCCTGGAGAGGTGTATGTAGTAGTGTCGTCCTGGGCCAAGGTAGGCCTGGCCGAGGTATGATATCGTGGGCCCTCACTCCTCATTGGGTCAACCCATGTCTCGGTCATTATCTCGGCCGAGGTACGTATCCCTGGGCCGAGGTTGTACTTGGGCATATCAATCACCCCCCAGCCCTTAGTCATTTGCGAGAGCAGGTGGCTAGGGGATTCTCTCCTACGAGGCCTGTTCATCCCAAGGCTAGCACCTGCGTGACACCTGTCCCAGGCTAAGGCGTGCCCACTTGGCTTGCATGCGCTGTCAGTTGTCCCTTGGGTTTCCCAAGGCAATGATGGGCCTTGGGAAGCGTGCCTAAGTATTTAAGGGTTAAACCCTTTTCTTTCTCTTTCTTCTTCCTCATTTCTCTCTTTCGCGCGCACTGTTTCTCCAAATTTTCTCTCCGAGGCTCCTTCGTTCCACCGCTCTTTTTGCAGAGGATTCGCCTAGTTTCTTGCGAGATTTCTTCTTCCTCATCCTTCAACTCATCTTCAGGTACCTCTCCCTCTCCATTTCCTTCATTTTTGGCATTTTATTTAAATTTTTCGGCGAGGTTTAGAGCTTTCCGTCGAGGTTTAGAGTTTTTCGGTGAACTAGGTTTTCCAAAAAAAACTCCTTAGTTTTATCTTTGGGCTCCTTTAATTTTCAAGCCAAACTTGTTTGTAGTTTTAGGACTTTTCATCAAGTTTAGGGTCGATCAACATTTTGGGTCGTCCCCTGATGCTCAGACCCATGTACCAACTTCTTGAGGACTTCCCTTCTCTTAGAGAAAATACCTTAGAAAAAATTAGGCAAATAGAGAGAGCCCAGGAGGAAGCTCGTAGGTCACAGCAATTCCCTGTCAGACCCCTCTTTCCTCCACCTCTCAAGGTGGTATACGCTCGTCCACCTGAGAATTTCTATCAAACAGACGTCTCTGCCAACAACTTATCGATGTCTGAATCTGAGTCTTCCACCTCCGACCCAATGTCTGTGGACTCTTTCCAAGAGGCCATGGATTTTACTCCTCAGACTGGTCAGAACCCTGACCAGGCCGAGGTCTCTAGCCGCGCCTCGTCTCAAAATGGTACAGGTACCTCAGGTTCTTCTTCCGAGGTTGAACTTGTTGGGCCAAGTGTGGCTGTGCCACCCATTCTAGATGCTATCCCTCTGTCGGCCGTTACCGGGGCCGAGTTTTCTCAGAGGTTCCCTGGTAACCCGTCTACATCTGCTCCGGCCGACGTTGAGTCTGACGATGATGAGGACGCCGAAAGTGAAGTTGATACCTCTGAGGAGGACGAGTACGAGAGCACGGTCACTGAGGTGGATCTATTGCACTTCAGATACCTATACTCCATCAGTCCCTCAATCCAATTAAGGAGACCTCTGAGGGAAGAGAGGGCTTACCATGGTCAAGATGGAGAAGTCTGCTTGTACGAGCAGATGTTCAAACTAGGTTTTCGTCTTCCCTTTCACCCTGTCATTAGGTCCATTCTTTCTTTCATCAATTTGGCCCCCTCGCAGCTCTCTCCCAATGCTTGGAGAGTTATTATAGGGGCCATCATCTTGTGGAGGGCTGTCCACCACTCTGACCTCCCAGTTCAGGTCTTTTCTGGGTGTTACGTTCCCACCTCGGCCAAGAATCATTCGAGCTACTATCACTTCGTGGCTCGGAGGCTTGAGAAAAAGATGCTCTTGGTCACTCAGACCTCGAACCATAATTGTAAACCTCGGTATTTTTTCGCCTCAGGGCCATGGGAATTCGTCTCATCTATTCCCTCTTCCATTTTTGAGCTGAGAATACCCCTCAGATGGGGTAAAGTCACCATGTCTGCAAGGGCCGATCCTGGACTAAGTGTTCAAAATAGCAAGAAGGTGAAGGCCCTGCAAGACCAAGGGGCTCATGGACTGTTTATCAAGTTCGAGCATCTGCTGACCCCCCAGTATCTCTCGGGGACGAGCTTAGGTGGAAGTCCCCTAGTTGACTTTGGTAAGGATTTTTCTTTTTAGTTCACAAGTCTAACCTCTGATCATTCATATTTGATTCTTAACTCTCATCTTTTCACTTTTGCAGAGAGACCACCAGGCGTTTCAGACGAGTTGTGGGAGATGGCAGCTCCAAGTTTGGCTAGGCTCGTCAAGAAGACTGGTTTGAGTGCTCCTCCACCTGCTCCCTCAACATCCAAATCCAGGAAGAGGGCCCCTGAGGTCCATGCCCCAGAGGATCAGAGGCCGACCTCTAGGCAAAGGAAGACTTCAGACGCTGCGATCCCCATCACAGCCGACACATTATCAGCTCGTCTGGATCAGCTAAAGCTTACCGAAAGCGTGGTCGGCAACAGCAGGCAGGCCATGGATGCCCTTTCCAACGTGATGACTGATGCTGATAAGCATTTTTACAGGGCTATGGACACTCATATGATGGTTGAGTTCGACCTCCACAGAGCCGTTCAGGTATGGCTTGTTCTTTTTGCCAATAATTTTGCAAGTGCAACGTCTGAATTTATTTCCCTCTAACCTCTTTATTGTCTGTGCAGGGGGTGACCGCCATGTACCAGCTCTCTAACTGGGCTCTGAGGAAATTGCCTCTGATTCAGAAGGGGCAAGAGGCTGAGAAGGTTGAGAGCACCTTGAAGGCCGAGGTTGACCGTCTGAGGTCAGAGTTACAGAATGCTGAGACCAAGGCCCAGAATTCTGAAAATAAGGCCCAGGGTCTAGAAAAAGATATCTCTGTACTTGTCCAAAGCCACGCCCAATCCTTGAAGGACAAGGATGATGCCCTGCAGAGTAAGGTCAATGCTGCTGTGAAGGCCTCTCTTGCCGATGCCTCAGAGAAAATAATTGCTGATTACAAGGTCTCTGAGGAGTTCGTAGGTTTTGGTCTTGAATACCTTGAAAGAGGTATCAAAGCCACCACCAAATGGGCCGAGGTTAGGGAAGATGAGGTTGGCAATATAAATGCCTCCGACTTTGTGGGCCTCGGCCTCGCCGACCCTCAGTTTGCCCAGGCCTTGTAAGAGATAGAGGACGAGGCTGCTGCCCCTAGTCAGACTGTAACTCTGGAAGGGACTGATCTTGGAAGGACTGACCCTGCAGATGAAGTGGCTGAGGTGTCCAATGCCAACCCAGACGAGACATTGAATGCTCCTCCCTCAGATGCTTAACTTGGCCTTGTATTTTGTAGGGCTATGATTTGTAACTCTTTGCTTGTAATTTATCAGACACTTAAATATTGTAGTTTATTCCTTTTATTGAATGCCAGTGTCTTCCTTCATCTTTGATCTCTGAATGTATTTGAATGCTATGCAATCTCTGAAGTCATTACTTAATATGATGTTGTCACCCATTACTTAAGGGTATGAGGTCCTCTAACCAAGGTGTCTGAGCTCAGACCTCGTCACCACCAAGTGATGTTGTGAGGGTCTGAGGTCATCACCTAAGAGGTTAGCCTCATAATAAATATCACCAACTTAATGATGTTAGGGTTCTGAGGTAATCTAACCCAGGTGTCTGAGCTCAGACCTTGTCACCACCGAGTGATGTTATGAGGGTCTGGGGTCATCACCTAAGAGGTTAGCCTCATAATAAATATCACCAAATCAATGATGTTAAGAGTCTGAGGTCCTTTAACCAAGGTGTATGAGCTCAGACCTTGTCACCACCGAGTGATGTTATGAGGGTTTGAGGTCATCACCTAAGAGGTTAGCCTCATAGTAAATATCACCAAATCAATGATGTTAAGAGTCTGAGGTCCTTTAACCAAGGTGTCTGAGCTCAGACCTCATCACCACCGAGTGATGTTATGAGGGTCTGAGGTCATCACCTAAGAGGTTAGCCTCATAGTAAATATCACCAAATCAATGATGTTAAGAGTCTGAGGTACTCTAACCCAGGTGTCTGAGCTCAGACCTCGTCACCACCGAGTGATGTTATGAGGGTCTGAGGTCATCACCTAAGAGGTTAGCCTCATAATAAATATCACCAACTTAATGATGTTAAGGGTCTGAGGTAATCTAACCCAGGTGTCTGAGCTCAGACCCCGTCACCACCGAGTGATGTTATGAGGGTCTGAGGTCATCACCTAAGAGGTTAGCCTCATAGTAAATATCACCAAAATAATGATGTTAAGGGTCTGAGGTAATCTAACCCAGGTGTCTGAGCTCAGACCTCGTCACCACCGAGTGATGTTATGAGGATCTGAGGTCATCACCTAAGAGGTTAGCCTCATAATAAATATCACCAACTTAATGATGTTAAGGGTCTGAGGTAATCTAACCCAGGTGTCTGAGCTCAGACCTCGTCACCACAGAGTGATGTTATGAGGGTCTGAGGTCATCAACTAAGAGGTTAGCCTCATAATAAATATCACCAACTTAATGATGTTAAGGGTCTGAGGTAATCTAACCCAGGTGTCTGAGCTCAGACCTCGTCACCACAGAGTGATGTTATGAGGGTCTGAGGTCATCACCTAAGAGGTTAGCCTCATTGTAAATATCACCAACTCAATGATGTTAAGGGTCTGAGGTAATCTAACGCAGGTGTCTGAGCTCAGACCTCGTCACCACAGACTGATGTTATGAGGGTCTGAGGTCATCACCTAAGAGGTTAGCCTCATAATAAATATCACCAACTTAATGATGTTAAGGGTCTGAGGTAATCTAACCCAGGTGTCTGAGCTCAGACCTCGTCACCACAGAGTGATGTTATGAGGGTCTGAGGTCATCACCTAAGAGGTTAGCCTCATAATAAATATCACCAACTTAATGATGTTAAGGGTCTGAGGTAATCTAACCCAGGTGTCTGAGCTCAGACCTCGTCACCACAGAGTGATGTTATGAGGGTCTGAGGTCATCACCTAAGAGGTTAGCCTCATAGTAAATATCACCAACTTAATGATGTTAAGGGTCTGAGGTAATCTAACCCAGGTGTCTGAGCTCAGACCTCGTCACCACAGAGTGATGTTATGAGGGTCTGAGGTCATCACCTAAGAGGTTAGCCTCATAGTAAATATCACCAACTCAAGATGTTAAGGGTCTGAGGTAATCTAACCCAGGTGTCTGAGCTCAGACCTCGTCACCACAGAGTGATGTTATGAGGGTCTGAGGTCATCACCTAAGAGGTTAGCCTCATAATAAATATCACCAACTTAATGATGTTATTTCCCTATAATATCTTTGCTCTAAGAATGGAATAAGAATTTTCCATGGAAACTGATCTTTATTAACAACCTCTTCTCGATAAGACGATACATATACAAATTACAAATCCTATGCAACATTATATAAAATATCTCTTCAGATGGCCAGCATTCCACGGGTTGGTGAAAGGTTCTCCCTCTAAGTTCTCTAGCCTATATGTGCCAGGCACAACCTCTTCTGTTACTTTATAGGGGCCATGCCAATTCGGGTGTAGCTTGTTTGTCTTCTGTAGGGTCTTCTTAAGCACTAGGTCTCCCACCGCAATGGGTCTTGACTTCACCCTTTGATTGTAGAATCTTGCTGCCCTCTGCTGATAGGCTGCTTTCCTGACCTCTGCGTCTTCTCTTCTCTCTTCAATGAGATCCAGGTCTAGCCTTCTCTTCTCCCCATTGCTGTCAGGGTCGTAAGTCTGAATTCGATGAGTCGGGAGTCCTACCTCCGTTGGTATGATTGCCTCGGAGCCATGTGCCAGCATGAATGGGGTTTCTCCTTTGGGTGTCCTTGTCGTAGTTTTGTAAGCCCATAGCACAGCGTAGACTTCTTCTATCCATGTCCCCTTCGCGTCTTCTAACCTCTTCTTGATTCCATCGAAGATAGTCCTATTTGTGACCTCGGTTTGGCCATTTGCCTGAGGTCGACCAGGAGATGATAAGAACTGCTTAATCCCCACACTTTGTCAATACTTCTCCAAGGAGGATTTCTTGAACTGGGTCCCATTATCTGAGATGAGCGTGTTTGGGAGGCCATACCTACATATGATGTTCTTCCAGATGAACTGAAAGGTCTTCTACTCCGTAATTGTTATCATTGGTTCGGCCTCTACCCATTTTGAAAAGTAATCAATGGCAACTATCAAGAATCTATAGTTGTTGATAGATATTGGCAAATGTCCTACTAAGTCAATCCCCCATACCGCAAATGGCCATGGAGAAGAAATCGACGTCATAGGCTGATGGGGTTGGTGAGGGATAGTGGCGAACCTCTGACATTTGTCACACCTCTTCACATAGTCGGCAACGTCCCTAGACAAGGTGGGCCACCAGTATCCCTGAGTGATGATCCTCTTGGCTAAGGGTCTTCCTCCTATGTGGCTGGAGCAGGAACCTTCATGAAACTCCTGTAAGATCCGAGGTACCTCCTCAGGATGCACACATCTAAGGAGGGGCAAGAGAAACCCCTTTTTATACAAGACGTCTCCTACCAATGAGAACTTTGCAGCTCTGTATCTTAACTTTTTCCTTTCCATCTTAGACTCAGGTAGCTCCCCCCTCTTAGGTATCTGACAATCGGGTCAATCCACGAGTCTCCCAGGTTTACATTGTGACAGGGGTTACATACCTCGTCCTCCTCGATACTTGCCTTTCTTAAGAATTCGATTGGGATGGTTCTTCCCAAGTCTGTCTTCATTGCTGAGGCCAGTCTTGCCAATGCATCAGCGTGATTATTGCTCAGTCTAGGCACTCTCTTCAATTTAGCCTCTTCAAAGTACTCTAGTAACCCTCTTACTTTCTTTAGGTACTTGGCCATCCTTTCATCCTTGGCTTCGTATTCCCCCAGCACTTGATTGACAACCAACCTCGAGTCGCTATGGAGTAGGAGCCGCTTTACTCGAAGAGCTGTTGCCAACAAGAGACCTGCTATGATGGCCTCATACTCAGACTCGTTGTTGGAGGCCTTAAAGTTGAATCTTAAGGCGTACTCAATGTTGGCGCCATCTGGAGCCGAGAGTACTATCCCCGCGCCGCTTCCATGGTCACAAGAAGAGCCATCAACGAAGAGGCTCCACACGTCCGCATCGGATGAGAAGACCCCTTCACTCATAGCCCCCTTCTTGAAGAGATACCGATCTTCTTCGTTCTCTTCTACTCTGCTCTGGGTTTTTCCTGGTACTACCTCTTCTCGATCTTGGAAGACGTTTGGTGCCGCCTCTTTCAAATTTCGGAAGACACCACGGTTTGTCTCTTCGCCGTCATCCAGGCCTTTCTCTACCTTGGCCTCTTTCGAACCTCTATATGCCTTTTCCCAGGTGAACTCTGCGACAAAGTCTGTGAGGGCCTGCCCCTTGATGGCTGTCCTGGGATGGTAGGTAAGATCATACTCTCCTAGCTCGATGGCCCAGGTCATCAATCTTCCAGACTTTTCAGGCTTGTGCAGAACCTGCCGTAGTGGTGAGTCAGTGAGTACTATCATAGAGTGATCTGGAAAGTAAGGCTTCATCTTCCTTGAGGCATGTATCAGTGCATAAGCCAACTTCTCCATCCGGGGATAGTTTTTCTCAGACCCTTGAAGGGCCTTACTATTGAAGTACACGGGTCTCTGAACCCCATCCTCTTCTCATATGATGGTCGCGCTAATGGCTGACTCAGAAACTACCAGGTACACAAACAACCTCTCTCCCACGATGGGCCGGGACAGCAGCAAGGGAGACCCCAAGTAGGACTTAAGTTGATCAAAGGCCTTTTCACACTCTTCGTCCCACTGGAAGGCCTTTATCATAACTTTAAAGAACGGAAGACACTTGTCTGTGGCTCTGGAAACAAACCTTTTAAGGGCCGCCACCCTTCCAGTGAGTCTCTGAACATCCTTGATACTCCTAGGAGTCTTCATGTCGAGTAACGCCTTGATTTTCTCCGGGTTTGCTTCAATCCCCCTCTGATTAACGATGAACCCCAGGAACTTCCCGGCTCCTACCCCGAAGACACATTTCGCTGGGTTGAGCTTCATTCTGTAGGAGTCCATGATATCAAAGGTCTTCTCGAGGTCCGCTACGTGAGTACATGCTTTCAGGCTCTTCGTTAGCATATCATCCACATACACCTCCATGGTCTTACCTATCTACTCCTCGAACATCTTATTGACAAGATGTTGATACGTTGCCCCAGCATTTTTCAGACCAAAGGGCATCACCTTGTAACAGTAGGTCCCCTTATCGGTAATGAAGGTTGTCTTCTCAGAGTCCTCAGCATCCATGAAGATTTGGTTATAACCTGAATAAGCATCCATGAAACTCATAAGCTCGTGCCCTGCTATTTCATCCACCATATGGTCTATCCTAGGCAAGGGATAGCTATCTTTCGGTCAAGACCTATTCAGGTCTATGAAATCTACACACATCCACCACTTTCCATTGGCTTTAGGCACGATGACTGCATTTGAGAGCCACTCTGGATAAGTAACCTCTCTTATGAACTCGGCCTCTTCCAACTTCTTCACCTCCTCCCGGATGACCTCATACTTTTCTCTGGAGTAGATCCTTCGCCTCTGTTTAATAGGCCTAGCATCTCTATCCACATTGATCTTGTGGGTCATGATCCTAGGGTCGATGCCAGGCATGTCTGCATGACTCCACGCGAAGATGCTCTGCCTCCTCTTAAGGAAGTTTATCAGCTCTTCCTTGATCCCTTGTTCCAGGGCTTTGCCGACCTAGACGGTTTTTTCCAGCTCATCCTCATTGAGGACTATGGATTCTACCTCTTCCGCGGCCTCGCCTTTCTTTAATTTTGTTTCATCTTTGGGATCAAGTGTGTCAATGCTGTAAGTGGCAGTTGCTCTCTTATGGGCCTCTCGCTCTTCGACCGAGTTGAAATAACACTCCCGCGCCGTGGTCTGGTCCCCTTGCACTTCCCCTACCCCATAAGGAGTCGGGAATTTTAGCATCTGGTGGACCGTTGACGGCACGGCTTCAAACTCTTTGAGGGCCACTCTTCCGATGATGAGGTTGTAGGCCGAGAAGACATTTTCGTCCATCACAAAAAAGTTTATCTTCTTAGTCAGCCTCTTAGGCCACTCATCACCCATCCGTACATCCATTTCATACATGCCCAATGGGTGCACCTTCTCACCACTGAAGCCTATCAATGGGTGATGGTAGGGAACCGGCCTTGCCCTGCTAAGACCTAAGCTCTTGAAATAAGGCCAGAACATCACATCTGCTGAGCTTCCCCCATCTATGAGGATTCTCCCTACATCACACCCATGCACCCTTGTTATTATGACTAGAGGGTCATCATGGGGAGCTAAGATGCCCTTGAAGTCAAGTCTAGAGAATCCCACCACTAGGGTGTCCATGTCTACCTTCTTTCTCTTCTGTACTGCATCAGAAGAGGTCAGATTCACAACCTCAGTCTTGACCACTGACTTGGCCTCCGCTACATGAGCCTTCCTATCGACTACCTCAGAGCCACCTCCCGCGAATCCCCCACATATGGTGCTAACACCAAAGGAGATCATTCCTACCCTCTTCACGGGGGTGTTGTCATCCTTAGGTGGGAGATCCGGGTCATTACCGTCATCACCCTCTGAATCATCATGCCTTCTAGTCGGGACATCTCCATGGCACCTGTCATCTCTTCTCTTCCTAGGGTCTTCTCTTCCACCCTTCGGGGCCTTGCCATTCACATACTTTCTTAGCTTCCCAGATTTCAGCATCTTCTCAATCTCATCCTTCAGAGCAAATCATCTATCTGTGACATGGCCGTGATCCTGATGGAACTCACACCAGAGGTTCTTATTCCTCTTATGTGGTGGGGCCTTCAATTTCTCTGGCCACCTCAGAGCCCGGTCAGTCTTGATCTCATTAAGGATGTGCTCACAGCTCACAGTCAGAGGAGTGTAATGAGCGAACTTGTCATCTGCTGACCTCTTCTTACCCTCTTTCTTACCCTGGGAGCTCCCAGTGCTACCACGGTTCTCCTCCTCATATTTGGCAGCCATTGCCTCTTCCGCATTCATCACTTTCCCTGCGGTGGACAACAGTTCGGCCATAGACTTGGGGGGGTCTTCTGCCAGCTTCCACAATAACTTTCCCTTCTGGAGGCCTCCTATCAGGGCAGTCATGGCTATGCTCTCCTCGTAATCCTCTACCTCCAGTTTTTCCTTGTTAAATCTTGCTATATAGTCTCTTAGGCTTTCTCCCTTAGCCTGTTTGACATACAGGAGGTGGGTAGTCTTCTTTTGAGGTCTTACCCCAAAGCAGAAGTTGTGGACGAACTGCTCTGCCAGGCCTTTGAAGTTTTCAATCGAGTTCTTTGGAAGAGAGGTGAACCAACTATGAGCTGCCCCTGTCAAGGTTCCTGAGAAGGCCCTATACTTCATCTCATCAGGGATCGAGTAAATATCTGTCGCCGACTGATACATCTCAATATGGTGCACTGGGTTAGTGCTGCCATCATACTTAGGCGTCACTGTAGGAGGCTTGAACTTAGCTGGGGTTGGGAATCCCACTATCCTAGCTACAAACGGGGAGCCCTCCGAGTAGCCCCTTTGCAACGGGTCCCTGCTCTTGATGAGGTCCCCTATCTTCTCTTCAAGACGTTGGATTGAGTCATTCCAGGGTCTTCTCTCTTCAACTAGGCCGAGGTTATCCCCTACCACCTCCTTACGATGGACAGAGGGTTCCCCAGCCACAATACGCTGACTATTGACCTCTTCCTGCTCCCTGTTTCTTCTCTCCAAGGGTCGGCCTTGATCTAGCCGAGCCGGCCTATTACCTCTTTGAGAGCCTGCCACGCTCCTTGACCTCGATAGCCTTTGCCTCAGGTCATTGACTGGGCCTAGCCTCTCGAAGGCCGACCCTCTGTTCAACCTGTTAAAGGCCGATCCTCTCTGCTGGGCCTCATCTCTTCCTCGGCCGACACATCCTTGACTCTGCCTATCAAAGGCCAACCCTCTTTGTTGGGCCTCGTCTCTTATTCGGCCGACACATCCTTGGCTCTGCCTAAGGGGTCGTACGGTGTTATCTGACACCTCATACGGCTCCCAGCAGTCTTCCGGGGCCTCTTCAGCCTTTAGGTCATCATACCTGTCCTCCGGGAAAGGGTTTTCTTGCCTCCCCAGGCGCAAGCGCCTAGGGTCAGCAATGTCCCTCCTCCGCTGGGGTGTAGGCTGGTCCTTCATGGGTGCCTGGGGTGGTCCCCTGGCATCAGGATGGGGTTGAACTGCCGCCGGAGTTATCATGTCCGGGGAGACCCCAGGTGGCCTCATCATCATGGTTTGGCTGAGCTGGGCAAATTTCTCCTTCATGGCTTGTTGTGTTGCAGCCAAAGATTTCAAAGCTGCCGCCACCTCCGCCATTTCGGACTGGGGAGGAACCTAACTGGAGCTAGCCCCTCCGCCTCCGGGCGGCGGAAGAGGCGGCGGTAATTCTGGTGCCATGTGTTAATAATAAAGAGCTTGAACAACAAGTGAGCTTAATACCTTAAAGGACCTCTTTCAATGGTGAAACAGCTCCACTCAAGGGGTGGCTCCTGGTTCACCACCAGAGTCTCCTGTGAGGAAAAGCAGAAAAAGAGGAAGAGATAGCCTCTCGATTCCCACAGACGGCGCCAAAATGATGATGCTGGGTTTCAGCACCACCAGGAAAGGTGTTTCCAAGCTCTATATGTATATAACAATGGCAGTACAGCTATAAAAAGAGAAGAGAAGGAGGTGAGGACATGAGGAGATCAACACCGGAATATGGGTGGTTCATCATGTCTGGCCTACGTCCACAGTGAGTGTGTGAGTAATATCACTGACAGATGGTACTAATGACCATGGGTACAATTCCCTCAAGCTCTCTCTCTCTACTGTATATTTTGACAGGGTTTCTGCTAGGGTTTCATGAATGTGATCCTTTTGCAAGGTAGGGGATGACCCCTATATATAGTGCCCAGGGGGTGTAATGTACCCCCCATGCATGCAGTGAGCATGTGTGTGATATCCTCACCAATGGGGGAATGCTGCCTGTCCTAGTCACATGTAAGCAATGATAATGAAATATTCTCCCCCATGTGGAGAATAATCTTATTGCAACTGATTTTTGTCCAGGTGTCCTTATCCAAATGTCAACAGATGCTCGGCAGTCATGTTGGTGAATGACCTCGGTTTGGGAGAGGCCGAGCTGTAAAAGTTTGATGTCCGTTCAATCTGTAATGTGAGTCTCGGCCTGATCTTAGCCAAGACATTATGCTGAGTCGGCCTCAGACGAGGTAGGGATATGCCTCGTGCTGATGATTATTAATACCTCTGGTAGCCTCGGCCCAAGCCGAGGTAGGAGCCGTGTTGAAGATGAAGGGGTTTCTTGTCCTCTCGGCCTACTGATGGCCAAGGTTGCTACTCCCGGGTGCTTTAGGATGCTGTTGATGTCTGTGACGTGCGTAGTGTCCCTGGAGAGGTGTATGTAGTAGTGTCGTCCGGGGCCGAGGTAGGCCTGGCCGAGGTATGATATCGTGGGCCCTCACCCCTCATTGGGTCAACCCATGTCTCGGTCATTATCTCGACCGAGGTACGTATCCCTGGGCCGAGGTTGTACTTGGGCATATCACTTGCTATCACGGGAGGTTTGCGTTCGCTTAGGGCCCTCTAATCCTTGTGTTGCCCGGATTTAGACTAGTTACCTCGATGAACATAGGTCAGAGAAGGACTTATTGGGATGTTAATAAGTCTGCTGATCGTGGGAGCGCAGGTATGTGCGTGACCCATGTGATGTGACTGTGTTCGCCTCCATTATTTATGATGTTGTTATCTGTGAACTATTCCTAAGAGATTCGGAATATGTGATCCTTATGTATGTGATGTACCGGGATGGATAACAGAGTATGTGTGCACCGCAGCTAGTCTCGGGGTGCTTGTATTGTATATTTATGACGTGAATAATATACACTTAATTAACGGGAACTTTTATGTTAATATTGTGAATAAAATTATAGTATTGTTTTGAGAAAACATAACGGGTTAATCAATAATGAAATGTATTACATATTGAGAATCTGAGTTTAAGTAAAGACCTCTATTCTTTGGTAAAGTTAGAATGTAATATGGGAATCGAGTAGTAAGAGGTAGAACTTATTACGTTTTGGTTAGATATATGTGTCATTTAGATGGGTAATGTACGTTAGGAGTGCACATGTAGTTGAGAGGTGAGAATTTCATGTGAGTGCACGTCCTAACATGTATTTTTCATTTAATGTTTTAATGTTATTAAAACACTTGTTGTTTTCAAAATGTTTTCCACTTTCGGGCTCTGACCCATTTGCTTTCAAATCTATTTTTGTAAAAACCATTTTAGGTGCCCAACCACAAGGACACCATGCATAGGATTCTCATTCAGGTGACGAGCTGTAGCTGTTTGTGGAAGTTACAGGACTTTGCTTGTAGACGCTTCATCGATCTTGACTCGATATTCATCAGTTATCAGTTGTAGGGCATGTCGCCCATTTCTTTTAGAGACTTTGCATTTATTTCAGTTATTCAAACTTTTGGCATGTAATTATTCAGGATTCAGACTTGTAGTATTATTTCCATTTGTTGGGATTATTGTGAGGAGTTTTCCTCCGGGTTTCTTAGTATTATTGTTGGTTATTTTATTACTTCGTATGGTGAATGGATTATGTTGACTCTTCCATTATTCTTTTACTGCTTGTTAATCAGACTTAACTTAAAATTTGGAACTTACTTTTAAATACTAGGTGGTTAGTAATTATTAAAATGTTTTCGACAATGATGCTATTAACTGAACCAACTTGGAATTTTGAATTAATTTAATAAAGGAGTAGCTACCCGGTATTTAATTAGTCGGGGTGTCACAAATGTGTAGTGATAATGATGGTGACATTTTTGCTTTATGTATTTTTGATGTATTTCCCTGATTTCCTCAGTTGTAACATCTTCACATTTTTAATAAAATTATACCTTTTCTTGTCAAAGACTTAAATAATTTAATGTACTTCTTATGTCACTTTGTAACTTATGTACCATCATATTTATTTCAGTTTGGCTCCAGAATGGTCAATTTGGTCTCCATTGAAAGTGAACTTTACCTAAGGAATAATCAACTATTCGGTGTTGGACAAGAAGAAATGGACGAGGAAGATGTGGATGAATTTCTCGGCTTGGATGTATATAACCAAGCAAAAGATGTTTATCTCGCTATGGGTAGGTTATTTAATCAAGCTATAGTGACCAACATCTCTTATTACACGATGATCCTTATGACCCAATGGAATCATAAGGATGTTGTTGCCACCTTATCTATCGATTATGAAAAGAAGATTGCCATTCTACAGAGAGACAATGGATTTAATCAGAAACTACAGGATTTGGCTCCAGCATACTCAAAAAGGGTTTTTTTCTTGCAATTAAATCTAAGGAGTTTTGAGCAGGAGAATAGTCTGTTACGCGATGAGTTGGAATGCCTTAATAAGTCAACTACAGCCGATCAAAGAAAATGAGTTTCCTTTTTAGAGTAGGGGAATGCACTTCTGATGGAAGAGGTGAAGTAGTTGAGGAAATAAAAGGGGGAGGTTATCCTTCTCGGCAAGTGGTTAAGGCTCACTAGCTAGTGTAAGAAAAGAGAACCAAGGAAACCTTAACTAACCAGGTGAATCTTATAATGAACTTGGGAAAAAATGTCACTTAAGATGTTTATTACAAGATTAAATTGTTAAAATGGCTCCGAATTGTTTGTTGGAGAAACTCTTAATTCAAAACAAAACTTAACACAAGATGCGTTTAAAAAGATTTATCAAAATAGTTTGAAAGATTTTGAACGAGTTATTTCAGATCTAGAATGAACCAGTTTTGAAAAACAAAACTTAAACTATTAAATCAGCACAGCTTAGAAGAAGGTAGTGAGAAAATGAGGAAGTGCACAAGTAAATTTTTAACGTGGTAAAACCCCACCCAATTGGAAAAACATCCGCGGTGACCTCTACGTCACAAAATAAAAATGCACTAAAATCAGAGTAACAAATTATAAGCTATTTAACAATCAAACCATACAAACACACCTAAACTAAGTTCAGAATCGTTACCAACTCCTTTGGATTAGATCTGACTTCTATGAAGGTGGTTGTTGTTGATGTTATCTCCTGCTTTGAAACTTTACTCGATTCCAGCTTTACGTCAACTCAAACAAGTTCAAGATCATACAGCCAACACTTTAAGTGTGTTAGAGTGAAAGTGTGGTGGTGATGTTCTCTCTAACATATACATGCAACACACTCACTTAATACAGACATATG
Organism: Sambucus nigra; assembly: GCA_949130495.1. Taxonomy (NCBI): domain Eukaryota; kingdom Viridiplantae; phylum Streptophyta; class Magnoliopsida; order Dipsacales; family Adoxaceae; genus Sambucus; species Sambucus nigra. Next base: position 464,624,718 of record OX422212.1, on the reverse strand, counting down.
ATTTAACAAATTACAGAATCACTAGATATGCAAGATTTTCCAAAATTAGTTTAGTCAAAACGAAATTAGACTTTAAACCTTTCAAAATAACCGCATTAAAGAGGGAATCTTGTATGAAATATCTAAGATCCTAACACTTTCTGGTTTTGAAAATATTAATGATTGAAAGTGCAATCCCTAATCAAGATCTCAAAACTAGATCCAAGTCTGATAGTTTGAGTAAAATGAAGTCAGAATGGAAATTGTTGGTTTAGGGTCTGAAAACATAAAATCAGTTTTTAAAATAACCAACAATCAAGATTTCTCGAAATAAGAAATCAAGACAGTAAACTATTTATTTGATTTTTATCATAGAGACGAGATCTCAAGTTTCTATGTAGAGAAACAGAAAATTCTACCAACGTGACTAAGTTGGAAGGATGATCAAGAACAAGAGAGGATAACTTCTTAAAACATGATATAAACACTCAGGTTTTAATATCTCAGAAAATTATTTCTGGTTTAGGGTTTGACGAAGTTTGGATTAGGGTTTCTATTTCTCTCTCTAATCTTTCTCCCTCTTCTCTTTATTCTCTCTTTTTTCTCTCAAACGCAGAAATCACAAAAGTTTCTAATTGCCTTAACCAAGCATCTATTTATACTAGTGATCAAAGGATCTGGAATGATGTCATAAACCAAGGGCTGAGATTAATAGAATTTAAAACGATGCAAATCTAAGGGTTCACAAGAAACGATGTAATAGCCAACTCTAATTGGTTAAAACCAATTCACTTGGATTGATTCCAAACACATGTAGACCGTAGATTAAGTCGATCCAAGGGTCCAGAATAAGTCACATGTATGTGAGGGATACGAAACACAAATCGAACCGTTGTGTGTGCAACACGTGTAGGCTCAAGATTAACTCTCACACGCGTATTTTTAGTTTCCAAAAAATTCCAGTTTCACCCACAAATATTTATGCCGCTTTCGGTTTCTACCCAAGACAGTTTTAAGGGATAAAATATAATTATAAATTAACCCAAAAACTTTATTGAGTTCCAGTTTTAATTAAAAAAATTATTTTAAATTCGTAGAAAATATTAATTAAATTCCAAAAATTATTTAAAAAACATATTAAGGGGATTTAACTCACACAAGGTCATCACATGAATCAAACACTATATGAATGCAAGCCTAGTGTGTGTTATACGTGATCTACCTTCAAGAACTTGTAAACGAATATCAATGAAGCTTCGAAGGTTCTGAGGCTTTTTGGTTCATCTAGGGATGGACACAATTTTGTCACTATTTCCAAACTAGATGATCTCCTATATAATGCAGACTCAAATGAGTCAAAGATATTGGGTGCTTCAATATCCCCCTTTGGAAATATGAGACAAAATCTCCTTTGAGTCATTTAGGACTCGTAGGGATACCAAAAAAAATAAGAAAATCCTATTCTTATACTAACAATATATCTAACTAATCTCCTAGAAAAGAAAAAATTACATAACTCAGCTATGTACAAACCATTACCCTATCAAAATCTTATGCAATGAATAGGTACTGGAATCTGTAAAAAGATTCCTAGGATCAAGTTCATTAGATGAGAATGTACAAGAGTGTCCAAGTGGACTCAAAATTTCGACTATTTTTTCTTAAATGGACAAAGGGCAACAAGAATCTAATAGGAGAGTTATAAACAGGTGGATAAGAAATAACTTGAATAAACAACGAGAATTCACACGAATCTCCTATATGAAACAAATATAAGAGGTGTTCTTTGTCATTAAACTAACATCCATGCCTTACATCCTCAGAGATTGATTATAAGCAAGTAAAAATCTGACAGTTATACAAATTTAGCAAAGGAATTATTCGACCAAAACCATGCCAATTGATTTGCGTAAAGATTCAAAACGCTTAAAATCCAAAGGTTTTGTAAACAAATCAGCCAATTGTAGAGCAGTAGGCAGGTAATTAATCTCTAGTTCTTTTGATTCAACTAATTCTCGTATGAAGTGATATCGAGTTTTAATATGTTTAGTGCGAGAATATTGAACTGGATTCTTAGAGATGTTGATCACACTTTGGTTATCATAATAGAGATGTAGTTTTACGTCATTTAAACCGTAATATCTTAGCATTAGTTGTAGCTATAATTATTTGGCACAACAACTTCCAGCTGCGATATATTCAGACTCTGCAGTGGATAACGAAGTGCAGTTCTATTTTTTGTTATTCCAACCAACCAAGTTGTGACCGATGTAGTAACATGCGCCTGAAGTACTTTTACCATCGTCAGAACACCCAGCCCAATCAGCGTTAGTGTATCCTACTATTGTGCTCGATGTGTCATTAGTGTACCACAACCCTAAATTTTGAGTGCCTTTTATGTATTTAATTATTCTTTTTACACATAATAAATGGCTCTCTTTAGGATTATTTTGATAACGGGCGCACACACAAATAGAGTACATAATATCATGGTGCGAGGCGGTTAGGTAAAGAAACTTTCCTATCATACTACGGTATAAAGTGGAATCAATAGATTTACCATTTTCATCTTTGGAGAGTTTAACAGAGGTAGTCATAGGCGTTCTAGCTTCCTTAGCAGTATCTAGACCAAAAATTTTTACAATCTCTAATGCATATTTAGATTGCGACACAAATAAACCTTCTGAATTTTGTTTAACTTGAAGACCTAAGAAAAATTGCAACTCCCCTATACGCGACATTTGGAATTCTTTGTTCATAATGTTTGAGAAAGACTTGGCTTTTGAATGGGAGGTGGATCCAAAAATGATATCATCAACATATACTTGATCAATAGTAATGTTGTTGTCAAAATGTTTAACAAATAAGGTTTGGTCATTTCCTCCTCTCCTAAATCTATTATCTAACAAAAAGGTGGATAGACGCTCATACCAAGCTCTAGGAGCTTGTTTTAAGCTATAAAGAGATTTCTTAAGACGATAAACATGATTAGGATGATGAGGGTCAACAAACCCTTTGGGTTGTTCTACATAGGTCTCCTCAGTTAAAATTCCGTTAAGGAAGATAGACTTTACAACCACTTGGTAAAGCGTGAAATGTAAATGACATGTTATGGCAAAAAGTAAATGAACAGATTCAAGTCGAGTAACAGGAGCAAACGTTTCCTTGAAATCTATTCCTTCAATATGAGATTATCCCTGGGCAACTAATCTAGATTTATTCCTAATGATCATCCCAGACTCATCAGTCTTGTTTTTAAAAATCCAACGTGTACCAATAACCCTTTTATTTTCATTCTTGGGTATAAGATACCAAACATCATGAATGACAAATTGAAGGAGTTCCTCTTACATTTCACTAATCCACAAGGGGTCATTCAAGGATTCATTTACATTTTTGGTCTCAATGAGAGACACAAAGCATGAAAAATGAGCAATGTTGCGAAGTTGAGATCTTGTATGAACATGTTCTATAGGGTTACCAACAACGTTATCTAGAGGATGGTCTTTGGAAATCGAGTTAGGCACTTCAGGGGATTCAGTTGGTAAAGACTGAGTTATTTCAGGAGAGTCATAATTTAAAAGGCTTCCAGACTCATACACAATAGTTGGTATAGTAGTTTTACTTTCTACATTAGTGTCATTTACAATCACATTAATGGATTCCATTACGGTCTTAGTACGCAGGTTGTGAATTCGATAGGCTACTGTCTGGTGAATAACCTAAAAATATAGCTTTATCTCCTCTTGTTTCAAACTTAGATAAATGTTCTCTATCTTTATAGACATAACATGTACTACCAAATGTCCTAAGATATTTAAGATTTGGTTTTTTGCCATACTAAAGTTAATAGGGGGTCTGTTTAGAATTCTTCCTATGGTAGACTCTATTGATAATGTGACATGCAGTACGAACTTATTAAACCCAAAAGTATTTAGGTAAATCTTTGGAATGTATCAAAACTCTTGCCATTTCCTGAATAGTTATATTTTTACGCTCGGCTATCCCATTTTATTGAGGTGTCTTGGAGCACTAAACTCGTGTTTGTAACTATTATAGTCACAATATTCAATGACACCTGAATCGATGAATTCACCTCGTCTATCACTCTGGATTATATCTACTTGGGATTCCTTTTCATTTTCTATACGAAGTAAGATTTTCAAAAATGCTCTAAAGTTTTCAGACTTCTTCTTTAGAAAAGCAACCCAAGTGAATCTTGTATAATCATCAACCATAACTAGAATGTAACTATTGCCACAAAGACTGATAGTTCGAGAAGGACCCATTTGGTCCATATGGACGAGTTCTAATGGTTTAGAGTATAGAATGTATTTAACTCTTTTATTAGATGCCTTGACTATTTTTACTTCTTGACATGGACCACAGACTATGTTAGAAATAGGTTTTATTTTAGGAATACCTCTAACAATTTCTTGAGAGGACAATTTACTAAGGCTATCATAATTTATGTGACCCATTCTGTTGTGCCATAATTCATTGTCATTCATTCTGGCAATGTTACAGACCTCTGTACTTGGATTGACTGTGTAACAGTTATCTGGAGTACGGAGTCCGTTAATGATGCACTCACCATTTTCATTTAAAATTTTGTAATTGTTATTCGAAAAGGTGACAGTATGATTTGAGTCACAAAATTATGAAATACTTGGTAGATTAGACTTAAGTCCTTTTATTAATAAAATATATTCAAGAATAGGTAACCCTTCTTCTTAGAGTGTTCCTTTGCCAACGATCTGGGCTGAAATACCATCTCCAAACAAGACTTTTCCTCAGGAGAAGTTAGTTTTGTTTGAGAGTTTGGTTTCATCTCCGGTCATATGCTTAGAACACCTAACGTTTAAGTACCATCGATACATGGTGTGTTCAGCTTTCAAAGCACTGATCACTATGTTACATGTCATCTGGGGTACTATATCATCCTTTCTTACCCAGATAGCTCTGGTTTTCAATTTGCACTTATTTGCTCGTATTTGATAAAATTTGCGAGCATTAGATTTTTGTCTAAACAGATTTTGCACAATTTTATTGTTGTTAAGAACATTTTGAGCATTTGGTCGAGAAAAGACTCTAGGATTATTTCTTAACGATTGTCTTTGAGTATTAGATCTTGTCTTTCTCTTTCAATAGTTAGAGTTTCTGTCTGGTAGTTAAGGAAGGACATAATTATTACAACTTCTCCTAGAATAGTTAAAATTTTGATAGGTAAAGGAGGGATAGGTAGGTTGATACAGACATTTAGAATAGAAACCGTCTAAAGAATGTCCGTACACATCACAGCATGAACAATAAAGATTGCTCGTTCCAGTTAAGTCTTTAGAAAAGTTGTTGAACATAGGTTTCCCTAAATTATAACTTTTGGCATTATGTCTAGAGGGAACAGTTTGAAATGAGGTCTCACTCTTTCTAATGGGAGGAAAAACGTACTTGGCTTTAAGTTGAACATTATGCTTCGAGGTACTTGTCTCATCAATGTTTAACTGTTGATGGTTTTTAGCAAAATCATTTTTCAAAGATTGAAAGTCTCGACAAATTTCCATAGGTCTTTGCCCACTAGTAACAAACTTTATAGTTTCAAAAGGTTTGGTTTGCTTGATATTTTTGGTGCAAAAACCTATTCCAGATTTGTTGTCATAATTGGTTTTGCTATCAGCAACACAGTCCTCAAAACAATTAGAATTTCTTTTAAATTTTGAATTTTTTTTAAAGATTGTTTAAGCCTTTTCTTTTGTTTGTTCCAATTCTAATAATGATCCTTTATACTTCTTTTCCAAAACATCATTGGATTTAGTCAAGTCTTTCACTCTTTATTCAAAAATTTTGATTTCCTCATCATGAGTTAAACATTGAGACGTATATTCTTCAGCATTTTGTTTAACTATTTGGTTTAAGGACTCTAATTTCTTGGAAAGATCTTCGACAAACTTCTCTACTCTAGCGCTTTTCTTAAGTGTTTTGGTGTAAAGTTTGTGAATGTCAGGAAGGTCCTCATTGTCGGAGTCACTAAGTGAGCAGTGTGTTGTTTCCCCTATCGATTCAATTTTAGGAGTCACAGACCCATTGGCATCATCAATAAGGCATTCACTTTGACTCACACACACACACACACACGATTTTTAGTACTATAATCATTCTCAAGCATTAAGGCAGACACATCACTAGAAGAAACATCAGTCATGGTATGATCAATTTCCTCATCATCATTGTAGATTAAGTAAAGAATGACATCCAAGGGTCGTAAGAGTTGGATGACTCATGTTTATCATTTTCAGAGTCACTTGAGTCATTCCAAGTCTTGCATAGCTGAGCCCTATTATGTTTGGGATTTTTGTCTAAGTTAACCCTATAATCACTAGCCATGTGTCCTAATTTTCCACATCTATAACATTCTACATCTTTAAGGTCTTTCTGAGGTTTCTTGTGATCATCAATCTTTTGTTTGTCATGTCTTCTCTCATGAGGCATATTATTGGAAGTGTTGAGGTAATTAGGTTTTCCTTGTCTAGAAGCAACTTTGTTTATAATGTTTACAATCTTTTTGAATTGCTTAGACATAAGAGCAATCTGATTATCCAAGTTATCCAAGTCACGGTCCTCATCAGATTCAAGGTCAAGGTCAGGTTTGATCAACTTTAATAAAAAAAACAAGATTAGAACTATCGTGTTTTTCTTAGTCTCGATCAATTGTTTCTTGAATTCTAGTTCCATTTTCACAGTTATTAGTTTACTACTGTGGCATATCTCTTTCCTCAATGGCATATCTCTTATTATCAAACTTCTGTGGAAGTGATCTTAAATTTTTTTAAACAATCTCTTTCATATCATAGGTTATACCTAATGTAGAAATCATTAAATGATTCAGTCTCAGACATGACTAGGGAGTTATACTACTGGATAAGAATTTGAATTTTAGCAACTTTAACTCTCGTATCACCCTCATGTGTAGTTACAAGAGTATCCCACGCTTCCTTAGAAGTTGTGAAAGATGAGATCCTCTTGAACTCATTTTTGTTAATAGACATAAATATGGCATTCTTGCCTTTATTGTTACATAGTGAAATTTGTTTCTCATCTTTAGTGAATTAACTTAGTAACTTCCTGATCCTCACAAGACTTCCTTCAGTAGTTGGTTTAGTAGGAAAAGTGTAGCCATTTTCTATACCTTACCAGACTTCATCTCCTAGAGTTCCTTGAATGAAAGCAATCATCCTTACCTTTTAGTAAGGAAAATTGGTTCCATCAAAGAGAGGGGGTCTGGACAGGTTACCTAGTCTCTAAAAAAAAATTTCCATCCTTTTGTTTTGAAAAAATAATTTCAGAAACACATGATCTAAAATATTTTAAAACAGCCAAGCTCTGATACCAATTGAAAAAATGCCACTTAAGACGTTTAATTCAGGATTAAACTGTTAAAATGGCTCCGAACTGCTTGTTGGAGAAACTCTTAATTCAAAACAAAACTTAACACAAGATGTGTTTAAAAAGATTTATCAAAATAGTTTGAAAGATTTGGAACGAGTTATTTCTGATCTAGAATGAACCAGTTTTGAAAAATAAAACTTAAACTATTAAATCAGCACAACTTAGAAGAAAGTGATGAGAAAATGAGGAAGTGCACAAGTAAATTTTTGACGTGGTAAAACCCCACCCAATTGGGGAAACATCCATGGTGACCTCTACGTCACAAAACGAAAATCCACTAAAATCAGAGTAACAAATTACAAGTTATTTACCAATCAAACCACACAAACACACCTAAACTAAGTTCAGAATCGTTACCAACTCCTCTGGATTAGATATGACTTCTCTGAAGGTTGTTGTTGTTGATGTTCTCTCCAGCTTCATAACTTTACTCGATTACAACATTACACCGACTCAAACAAGTTCAAGATCATACATCCAACAATTTAAGTGTGGTAGAGTGAAAGTGTAGTGGTGATGTGCTCTCTAAAACATGCATGCAACACACTCACACTTAATACAGATAGAATGATTTAACAAATTACAGAATCACTATATATGCAAGATTTTCTAAATTTAGTTTAGTCAAAACTAAATCAGACTTTAAACCTTTCAAAATAACCACAGATCAAGAGGGAATCTTGTTGTGAAATATCCAAGATCTTAACACTTTCTGGTTTTGAAAATATTAATGATTGAAAGTGCAATCCCTAATCAAGATCTCAAAACTAGATCCAAGTCTGATAGTTTGAGTAAAATGAAGTCAGAATGAAAATTGTTGGTTTAGGGGTTGAAAACATGAAATCAGTTTTTACAATAACCAACAAGCAAGATTTCTTGAAACAAGAAATCGAGACAATAAACTATCTATCTGATTTTTATCACAGAGACGAGATCTCAAATTTCTATATAGAGAAACTGAAAAATCTACCAACGTGACTAAGTTGGAAGGATGATCAAGAACAAGAGAGGATAACTTCTCAAAACACGATCTAAACACTCAGGTTTTAATATCTCAGAAAAATATTTTTGGTTTAGGGTTTGACGAAGTTTGGATTAGGGTTTCTATTTCTCTCTCTAATCTTTCTCTCTCTTTTCTCTTTTTCCTCTCAGACGAGGAAATCACAAAAGTCTCTAATAGCCTCACCCAAGTGAATCTATTTATACTAGTGATCGAAGAATCTGGAACGATGGCATAAACCAAGGACTGAGATTAATAGAATTTAAATCGATGCAAATCTAAGGGTTCACAAAAAGCGATGCAATAGCCAACTCTGATTGGTTAAAACCAATTCACTTGGATTAATTCCAAACACATGCAGACCGTAGATTAAGTTGATCCAAGGGTCCATAATAAGTCACATGTATGTGAGTGATAAGAAACACAAATCGAACCATTGTGAGTGAAACATGTGTAGGCTCAAGATTAACTCTCACACACGTGTTTTTAGTTTCCAAAAAATTCCAGTTTCTGCCACTTTCGATTTCTACCTAAGACAGTTTTAAGGGATAAAATATAATTACAAATTAACCCAAAAACTTTATTAAGTTCTAATTTTAATTGTCAAATTTTTTTTAAAATTCTTAGAAAATATTAATTAAATCCCAAAAATTATTTAAAAAACATATGTAAGGGGATTTAACTCACACAATGTCATCACATGAATAAAACAATATATGAATGCAGTCCTAGTGTGTGCTGTATGTGATCAACCTTCAAGAACTTGTAAAGGAATATCAATGAATATTTGAAGGTTCTGAGGCTTTTTGGTACATCTAGGGATGGACACAATTTTTTCACTATTCCCAAACTAGATGAGCTCCTATATAATGCAAACTCAAATGAGTCAAAGATATAGGGTGCTTCAGAACCAGTCAGACACCATCAAGAGATTAAGTTTGGAGGTTGATCATGTCACCTATGACTTTCATAAATAGCCTCATACAATATGAATGGATGGTTATGATGAGGCACTAGCATACCTGAATGAAGATCTTAAACATTCTCGTAGGGATGGTTATAAGTGGGGGTGATTAAACGCCCTCACTGTGATAAAGCTTCCAAAATAATATAAGTTATGGTATTAGCATGACCTAGATTGTCTAGACCAACCTAATCCTCCTTTCAAATTGGATGCGTCTTGGGTTCCTCTGGATGCGATATTAACGATCTTGATCTTGAAGTACCTTGGGAATTATGGTTTTCCCAAAATGATGTACTTACTCGACCATTGCATCTAGTGAGCAGTATAAGTTCCAACAATCAATTAAGACTTAGGTATCTGAGCACCAGTGTTACTCCTTATGCTCTTATGTTCCTCCTATTGGAATGGAGAAGTCATTGGGCAAACTTCCTTCTGATATGGCTTTTACAGTTGATAACTAGTTATTATTTTAATTTTGTTAGCTATTTGTCTATAATAAAACTTTGACTTTTTGAGTATCTGGACTAATACATTAATTATTGATTCAGTAACCATGGCCTACTAGTAGTTTAGTCTTATGATTGTGTGATCATCGTTTGGCTGACTAATCTGCCTTATTGGTTGCTAGTTTGGACGAACCTAAGTTGTCCAGCCTTAGGTTATACTAACGTTCAATTATGTGTAGTCATTTAAACAAATCTTATCGTTTTGACCAAGTGCTAGCATTAGTTACCAGTGGTGACCAAATGTATTAAGAGCATTCTTTAATTTAGTCCGGTAAAACATCTTTTATTGACCTTATAGGATTATACATGAAGTTTTATACTTGGGACTTCATGTTCTTAACCTTGTAGGGCAATACAAGAAGCCAAGTTTCTCGCTTGTGTCTTATCTGAAGATGAAGTCATACGTGAAGTTTTAGAATTTCTTGTTTCATTGTAATTTGATTGGTTTCAACATATCTCCCACTCTAAAAAAAAGGTGATATTCTTTACTAAAAATTGATAATCTTTATTAAGAATCTAAAACAAGTTACAGGAAATAAAAAAAAATACATTTTGCCTGATAATTGATAATACTTCCTCAAATGCTCAGCGATCCAAGGGTGTTTGAATGACCCCTCTTTTAGGATTTCAATCCGATAATATCCTGGTCGGACCATTAGATAAATACGATAAGGACCATGCCAATTGGGCTTTAGCTTGTTCCCTTTCTGGAGTACTTTCTTCAACATATAGTCTCATTTTTTAGATTTCCCGTATTAACCCTTTTTTTATAGAACCGAGAACTTATTGGCTAATAGGATGCTACGCAAAGTGATGTATGATCTCTAACCTCCTTAACCAAGTCTAAGTCCAACATCCTCATAGGGTCACTCTTCGATGAATCTAAATTGATCACCCTATGACTAGATAATCCAATTTCTATGGGTACCACTGCTTTTGTCCCAAAAGCTACATATAAGGAGTTTAACCGGTGGTTGTCCTCAATAAATTCCGTAGGCCAAGGTCAAACTTTGTAGTTTATAGATCATATTTCCCTCGTCATCATCCAGTCTCTATTTTATTCTATCGAGCGGACTTTTTTTGTCACTTTTTTCTCCCTATTGCAATGTGGAAGTCCAGGAGCGGCATACAACTTTTGGATTTTGGATTGAACACAATAATCTTCAAACTCTTGGTTATTAAATTGGTTGACATGGTTAGTGAAGAAGTCATATGTCATTCCATAATAGAAAATAATGTTCTTCCATATAAAATGGAAGACCTTATCATGAGTCATATCTACCGGAGAATCTGCCTCCACCCACTTGGTGAAGCAATCCACTTCAATGACTAAGTACTTGAACCTTCCCCTTATCTTCGATAGAGGGACGATTAGGTCAGTTCCCTACATGGAAAAGTTCTAAGGTTATGTGATTAGCATGAATGAAGCCCCGACGTTCTATGGATTATAACATATTTATAGAATTTTTCGCAATGTTGAGCGTAATCGGTACAATCTGGCTTCGCAGTGGCCAATAGTAACCTTGGGTGGTTACTTTTGAGGAACGACCATCCTACCGAGCGTGACCCATAAGAGCCTTCATGTATAATTTATCAATTTGGTTACCTCAACTGGGTGGACACACTTGAGAAATGAAATAATGAATAAAGGATTCATCCATCCATAATATAATTAGTTGCCTTGTATCATAGCCTTTTGGCCTCTTTAGGATTAGTCGACACTATACCATGTATCTTTAGGATCAGTCAAATCCATCCAAGATGGGACCAAATCCAGTTCAATTATATCGAGGTTTTCTTCATCAATGCTTTGCACAAGAGGGTCTCTATTGAGATAGTCCTTCTTAACTCTTTTTTTATTGCACAAGCAAACCGAACAATTGCATATACTCGATCGTTATCAGTTCTAGGGATCTTGATCTCCATAGATGCCTAATACTTGGTTTATAATAAACACCTAGATAGAGCGCTAAGTCAAATCCTGTTATAAGTGCTTCATACTCTCCCTCATTGTTAAAGGCCTTGAACTTGAACATGAGGGCATACTCAACGTCTAAATTGTTTGGGGTATTTATTACCAGCTCAGCTCTACTATCAGAGGCGTATGATGATCCATCTATATACGTCTTCCTAATTGGAGGTCCTCCCTTGAAATATCCATATATCAGTGTCCCATAGTTTGACATTTTTTGGTTTTGTTCCAGGTAGTGAGAAGTTTCCTCTCGCTTAGACAATGATTCAGGTATATCTTCCACCTGGTCAATTATAACAATCATTGATTTATCTTCTGAACAAGTTTACGTGGTAGTTTTAACTCTTGAGCTTTCTTCTAAAGAAGTTTGCTCGGTTGGTTTTATTGATGAGCTCTCTTTCGTAGAAGTTTACTCGACAGGTTTTTCCTCATAAGTGAATTATGTTATGAAATCATCTATTGCATGGCCTTTTATCGTTGTTTTAGGTTTAAATTGCATGTCATACTCCCTTAGTTATACAACCCAAACCATCAATCTGTCTAATTTTTTAGGCTTATGAATGGCTTAATGTAGGGTAGGTCTATGTAGACCACAATGGTATGATCTTGGAAGCAGGACTTCGATCTTTGAGAAGACTCAATTAGGGCGAGGGTTAACTTTTCCATCCGTGGATAATGAATTTTCGCTCCACAATAAGCCTTATTGGTGTATTAAATGGGTTTTTGTACCTCATTTTCTACTCAAACCAATGTTGAACTAATTATCGACTCGAATATGACCAGTTATAAGTAGAGTTTCTCTCTCATAAGTGGTATGTAGAGTAGGGGTGCAGATCCCACGTATTTTTCAACTAAAATTAACCATTTTCACATTCCTCGTTCCATTCTAATGCCTTAATCGACACCTTAAAGAAATGAAGGCACCTATTAGAATCTCACGAAACAAATATGTTGAGCGGTGTTGCCTTACATGTCAGCTTTTGCCCATCTTTTTTTATTTACAGGGAACTGCATGTTGATCAGCACCTGAATCTTTCCCGAGTTAGACTCAACTCCTCTTTGGTTTACTATAAAGTCTAGGAACATCCCACATGCATGTCGAACACACATTTAGTAGGGTTGAGCTTCATCTTGTGTTACTCTAACTAGTCGAACACCTCAGACGATGGTGCTAAATATGGTACCACTAGGTAAATGAGTAAGAGCTCAAACTAGTAAAACCTTAAAGGAGAAACAATGGTGAAAATACAATAACATAAATGAAGCAAAAGGTGAGGCAAAGAGGAGAAAGACAATAATATAAGTGGTTAAGCCCTGAGGCCTACTCCATTATGCAAAGGTGAGTGTGTTTCACTATGAAAATGGGCACAAAAGACCTTGTGATACAATACACTCAACTTTATCTCTCTAGTAAAATTTTAATAGAGTTTTGATAGGGTTTAGAATTATGGATCCTTTTTCTAAGGGTGAAGGAGACAGGTATATATAGTGTTGGGTGGTGCAGTGTGCACCCCAAGCATGTAATAGGCGTGTGAAACATGCATTAGCCAATATATTGTATCCACCTGTCACCTATGCATGTAAATCATGATGAAGTAAATATTCCCTCCACGTGCATATGAGATTCGGTTATAATTATCTAACCACGTGGACTAATTATTCAAGAGCCTTGCCTCATGCGTGGTAGAGATATCGTCCATAAGGGTCTCAATTGGGCCGAGTATGAGACCCACTGAGTCTTCTTCAATAAGTATGGAGAGTGTTGAGTGTGGTCTTATCTAAGGAGGCGTCAAGCCAACCCAAGGTTGTAGAAAATTCCCACAAAGTCTCAACTGACAGGCATGGCAGACGAGACGGGAAAAGAGGACCAAACTGTTAGAAGGACTCAGCCTAAGACGATGGACGAGACTCAAAAAGGTGATGTTGGGCTCCTTGAAGTAAGAATTCTTTGTAAGGCCGGCTAGGACAAATAAGAGTTGTGCTCAGATGAGGTTACACCTAGGCATATTAATCACCCTTTAGCCCTTAGTCTCTAATATTATGAGGAGGCTGATGGGTAAGAATGTCTGATGACGAAAAGCTTGATGAGATGTTTCCAACTGACGGTTGAGCAATCCTTATAATGTCATATCTGAGTTGATAATGGTCATTAAAGTGATGCTTGGAAGTTAATTAGTGGCTCATCAGGCTTGATAGGACACATGTCTTAGTCTCCATTGGTTAGCGTCTTCCCCAAGCATAGGCGACGACTGGATGCTTAGGGTTTAGCTCCCAAATGATGATTCTTTTTGGGAATCGTGCATAATCATTATTTAGTTTAAAAACCAAATTTTTTCCCCTTTCTCTTTCTTCTTTGCAAATAACCTTCTCTCCTTCCTGTAACCATTTTGTGCAAAAAACCGCAAAAAACCACCATTGATGTCCTTTGACTCTCCTTTGATCCTCACTGTTCCTTGCATTTTTTAGCCATTTCTTACTTTTAAGGGTTCCCCTTCAACCAAGTAACCACTTCCACCATATTATTTATGTTTCTCCTTATATTATAGTGATTTTTACTTTATTTTCAAATTCTGATGATTTTTGCATTTTTCGGTAGTGAGTTTGGTGGTTTTGGGCCAAGCCCTTAGGTTTTTTAAGAGGACTTTGGGAAGTAGGAGGTGTTCTTTGGCCTAAGGCTTGGTGTTTTGGGTCTATAGTGTTTGAGTTTAAATATTTCGATGAGTCTTCGACCACCATCTCCGGTGGAGTTCTCACTATTCTTTTCCTTGTTCTTGCACTGTTCTTAAGGAACTTTATTGAAAATGGTTAAGTTCTCTCTTTTGATCTTGTAGTCAACTTAGTAAACCACAAAACCTGTTTGAATGTTAAAGACCTTATATAAATTAGCCGAGGAGTTTCCAACCCTTATGAAAAGATGTTTTAAGGAGTTTTAGGTAGGATAGAAGCCGAGGATGCCGCTAAGCATAAAGCTGAGGCCATCCCTATGCGTCCAATCTACCCTGTTCTTTTAGTTGCCATATGACCTCCCATTATATAATTTAATAACTCAATGTATGAGTCATCAGCTTCTGCAGACGATAACCCATTCGTCTCCCACACTACTGAGAGTGTGGATTCTTATAAAGAGGCTATGAGACTCCCTTCTGATTTATCTGAAGAAACTAAAGTCTATTCTTGAGCCTCATCTTCTCAACATGTTGAGTCTTTTAATCAATCAAACTCCTCTGTACAAATCATATCGGGTACAGACGAGCTGAGGGTTTAAGTTATGTTTCCTACCCTCCAATGGTAGTCCCGTTATCGGCCATTCTAGGTCATCAATTTACTTAAAAAGTTCTCGATAATGTACTGGGTGAAAATTGAGACTATGATGATGATACAGCTGAGGATACACTTGACATTTCCTATAATAAATATTTTAATCTGGAGACATCTATACAGTATAGGACCCTCTACCAATATGAGGGCGCCTTTTAGGGACAAGAGAGAATTTCACGATCGAGTGGGTGAGGTTTTCGTCTATGAGCAGATGTTTAAGGTCTGCTTCTGGCTACCTATACACTCAATAGTACGAGCTATTAAGGAAAGTTTAGTTCTCGGCCATTCTCAACTTTCACCCAATTCTTAGAGGACTATTCTAGGCTTTGTTTCTCTCTGGAAGTTGGTTCATCATATCGACCTTCCAGTTAGCGCCTTCAAGGGATGTTATACAATATCGTCTCCAAAATGTCAACCTGGCTAATATCATCCCATATCCAGGAAACCCATAAAAAAGTTATGTTCGTGAACTAAACTTCCAACTATAACTGAAAGCCTCGTTATTTTTTCATATCTGGAGCCTACGAGTTTGGCCCTAATGTTTCCTATAGTGCCTCTGAGCCCAGGGTTCCTCAACTATGGTTAAAGGCTCCAATGCTAGCCAAGTTAGATTCAGGTCTGAGCATTAATGCCACTAAGGATGTGGAGGAGGTTAGAAGACATGGTGAGGATGGGCGTCTCGTAGAATTTGAGCAGTTGGTGACCCCCTACTTCCTAAGAAAGACAGGTTTGGGGGTGGACCCCTTAACTTAATTATGTAAGTACTTTTCTCGTAATTATTGTGTCATTCCTTCTTCATCTTTGTTACTGAGCTCATCCTTGTTTTTGTAGATTTTCCTCACAACACACCAGAGGCCTTGTGGAAAATGGAAGCTTTAAAACTTGCTAGTCTGATGAAGAAGGTTGGGAAGAAAACTGCCCCAGCCTCAGACCAAGATATCCATAACTGTCAATCCCAACCATGCTGAGGGACACAAAAATAGGAAAGAAGTCCTTGAGGATGTCCACATCACCCAAAAATAGAAAAAAGTGAAAGGATTATTCCTCCAAGACTCAATCGACACAAAAATATACACAAAAATATGAGGGAACACTTCATTCATCACTATTGACTTTTTTGTACAACTCTCAGATGATTATAAAATAAAATATTTACAAAATCCTATTGATAATACCTCTTTAGATGATCAGCATTCCAGGGATTGGAAAACGGCTCTCCCTCTAAATTTCTAAGCTGATAAGTGCCTGAAAAAACTTCTTCTGTAACTCTTTAAGGGCCATGCTAGTTTGCATGGAGTTTATTCGGAAATTGCCAAGATTTCTTCAAAATTAAGTCTCCAAAGGCTAGCGGCCTAGCCTTCACTCTTTTTTTTTTTTTGTAGAATCTCATAGTTCTCTGCTGATAGGAAGCATGCCTAGACTCTGCATCCTCTCTCATTTCTTCAATGAGGTCCAGATCTAACCTTCGCTCCTCTGTATTTGATTTTGGGTTATATGTCTGAACTTTGTGACTTGGTAGACCAATCTCTGTGGGTATTACTTCCTCTAAGCAGTAGGTAAGCATGAATGAAATTTCCATCATTGGCATTCTCTACGTCGTCTTGTATGCCCACAGGACAACGTGTACCTCTTCCGTCCAAAGCTCTTTGGCATCTTCCAATTTCTTCTTGATCCTTTCTAAAATGGTTCTACTTTTCACCTCAGTTTGTCCATTTTCCCAAGGTCAGTCTGAAGCTGAGACAAATTGCTTGATACCGACCCTCTTATAGTAAGCTTCCAGAGATGAGTGATTGAATTGTTTACCATTATTCGAGATCAGGTGGTGGGGTAGACCATGCCTACAAACAATGTTCCTCCAAATTAATTTGAAGGTCTTCGTCTCAGTGATGTTTATCATGGCCTCTGCCTGAACCCATTTAGAGAAGTAGTCGATCGCCACAATAAGATACCTGTAGTTATCGGTTGCCCTTAGAAAAGGTCCTACCAAGTCAATCCCCAAAACTGTAAACGGACAGGGGGAAGTAATAGACGTTGATGAGGTTAATGAGGGGTGTTGGCATATCTTTGGCATTTATCACATCTCTTCACATAGCTAGTCGCATCTTCGGCCAAGGTCAGCCACCAATACCCCTAAGTGACTACCCTTTTTATCAACTATCTCCCTCCTATATGACTAGATCAAGAACCCTCATGTACATCTTTCAATATGTACTCCACCTCTGTCATATGGACACATCGGAGTAGATGGAGGAGTAACCATTTCTTGTATGAATCATTCCCAATGACTGAGACCTTAGCTGCCTTATATCTTAGCTTTTTTTTCTCTAACTTCGACGCTGGTAGTTCATCATCCCTTATATATCGGATGAGAGGATCAATCCTACATGCACCTATCTCTAGGTTTAAGCACAACTCCATTATATTATCCTCTTCGTTTAGTCAATGTAGGATCTCTATTGGAACTGACCTTTTGATTTCGATCCTGGTCAATGGCGCTAATTTTGATAGTGCATCAACTTGGTTGTTGTCTAGCCGAGGGATCCTTTTTAATTTCACCTCCCTGAAGTTTTTCAACATTGCTTTTACCCTTGTCGGTTATTTGACCATAGGATTTGATTCACTACCAACCTGGAGTCAAAGTGAACCAATAACTGCCCAATATTCAGTGCTTTGGCAAGGGAGATACCTGCCAGAAGAGCTCCATACACGGATTCATTATTGGATGCCTTGAAACTTAATTTTAAATCATACTCTATATCAGTTCCATATGGGGGGACGACACTATCAGGTCGACTCCACTCCCTGCCTCACATGAAGAGCCATCAACAAATAGGCTCCAAACAGTACCTTCTTAAGAGAAATTTCCCTCTTCTAAGGCTGCATACTTAAACATAATTTTTTCTTCTTTATTCTCAGCTACATTAGCTTTTGAACTACTCATTTCGGTCCCAACTGGGTTGGGACTATCTTACTCTGGCTTCTTCATTAGATCTGTAAACTCTTCACTAATGACCTCATCCTAGGTGAACTCGGCTATGGTATTAGCCAAAGCTTTCCCCTTTATGGTTATTCTCGACTAATAGACAATGTCGTATTCTCCCAACTCTATCGACCAGGCCATCAACCTACCCAATTTCTCAGGTTTATGGAGAACCTGTCTGAGAGGAGAGTCAGTAAGAATGACCATTTTATGAGCCTATAGGGTTTCATTTTCCTTGATGCATTAACCAAAGCGTAAGATATCTTTTCCATCTTTATATACTTATGATCGGCCCCTTGAAGGTCCTTGTTGTTGAAATAAACTAGGTTCTGAACCCATTCGTCATCTCGTACAATTGTTGTATTAATGTCTGACTCAGACACAACCACATACAAATATAGATTTTCCCCTTAAACAGGCCAGGATAACAGAAGTTTGGAGCCGATACAGGCCTTCATCTCCTGAAAGGATCTCTCACACTCCTCACTCCACTTGAAGGCTTTTCTCAACACCTTAAATAAGGTCAGACACTTGTTCGTGGCCTTGGACACGAACCTATTCAGCATTGCAACTCATCCAGTCAGCCTCTGGACATATTTTATGGTTTATGGAGTCTTCATCTGCACCAAAACTTTAATTTTTTTCTGGGTTAGCCTATATACCTATTTGATTGATAATGAACCCTAAAAACCTTCCAGCCCCGACCCCGAATACACACTTGGTGAGGTTTAGTTTCATTCTATATTGGTCCATCGTGTTAAAAGTCCATTTGAGGCCGACTACATGCATCTCGGCCTTAAGGCTCTTGGTTAGCATGTAATCAACGTATACCTCTATGGTCTTTCCTATTTGATCATATAACATCTTGTTTACAAACCTCTAGTATGTATCCTCGGCGTTGTTGACGCCTAAGGGCATGACCTTGTAGTAGTATGTACCCTTATCCGTGATGAAGGAGGTATTTTTGGGATCGATTGGGTCCATGAATATATAATTGTAGCCTGAGTATATGTCCATAAAACTCATCAGTTCATGCCTAATCGTGGAATCAACCATTTGATATATTCTCGACACGGGGAAGTTGTCCTTCGGGCATGCCTTGTTTAAGTTAGTGAAGTCAACACACATTCTCCACTTGCCATTGGGCTTAGGCACAATAATCACATTTACCAACCATTCTGGATAGAAGACCTCCCTTATAAACTATTATTTCCCCATCTTTTTTACCTCCACTCTTATGACTTCGTATTTCACCCTGGAATAGATCATCCACCTTTGTATGACTGGTTTGGTTCCCTCATCCACATTCAATTTATGACAGAGGATCTCCGGATCAATCCCCGGTATGTATGCATGACTCCATGCAAAAAAACTTTATCTCTTACTAAGTAATTTTATCAAATCTTCCTTGATCTACTTCTTCAGGGCTTTGTTGATCTAGACGGGTTTTTTCGGCTCATCCTCATTGAGGACAATGGATTCTACCTCCTCGGTGGCCTCTCCCTTCGTTAGTTTTATCTAGTCCCTAGGGTCGAGAGTGTCAATATTGTAAGTGGTAGTGGCCCTCTTATATGCTTTTCTTTCTTCATCCGAATTGAAGTAACAATCATACGCCTCAACTTGGTCATCTTGAACTTCCCCTACTCCATAAGGAGCCGAGAATTTTATCATTTAGTGAACGGTTAAGGTCTTCTCGTACCATAATGATTTTGTACGTTGAATAAATGTTCTCGTCTATCGAAAAAAAATTGATCTTTAATGTAAGACATATCGTCCAAGTCTCCCCCATACTGACATCCATCTCATAAATCCTAAGAGGGTGGACTTTTTCTCCACTGAAACCAATTAATGGTTGACGATATGGGACGAGCCTTTTCTAACTTAATCCTAGGCCTTGGAAACACTCCCAAAATATTACATCATTCGAACTTCCACCATCAACCAATATTTTAGGGACATCATTTCCATGAACTCTCATGATGATCACCAATAGATCGTCATGAGGGGCTAAGATCCCCTTGAAGGCTAACCTCGAGAAGTCGATTATCAAAGGGTTCATGTCAATTTTCTTCCTTTTACTCAACTTTGATTCAACAGCTGTCGAGTTTACTACCTCTGGCTTGGGGAGAGCTTGTGACACCCCGACTAATTAAATACCGGGTAGATACTCCTTTATTTAAATTACTACAAAATGTCAAGTTAGTTCAGTTCATAGCATCACTGTCGAAAAATATTTTTTTTTATTACTAGCCACCTAATATTTAAAAAGTGAGTTGTCAATTTTGATTAAATCCGATTAACATGCAATAAGTTAGATTACGAAATGCTAACATAACAACCACAACATAGTCACAATAGAATAGCCATGGAGTAATAATGAATCTGGAGGAATACTCCTCTATGTAATCTGAATACTGAATACAACCAAATATAAAATCTGAATCACTAATTAATTACAACCCAAAGTCTGAAATAAAACTGAATAAGTAAGATGTCTCTAAAAGAAGTGGGCGACATGCCCTACAGATGAGTAAATCTGAAATAGAGTCAAGATAGAAAGTGGAGGCATCTACTATCGAGGTCCAGTAACTTCCACGGCGGCTATAGCACGTCATTGGAATGGAACTCCTATGCTTGGTGTCCTTGTGGCTGGGCACCTAAAAAAGTTTTACAAGAAAATAGATTTGAAAGCAAACGGGTTAGAGCCCGATTGTGAAAACAGTTTAAAATACAGCAAGTGTTTAATATCATTAAATAGTGAATATAAAATACATGATAGTGTGTGCACTCACATGAGTTCCTCACCTCTCAACTAATTGTGCACTCCTATCGTACCCGTACCCGTTCAAGTTGTTCCCATATCTAACTAGTCCAATACACAATCTAACCTTACTGTACGATTTCCAACTCAATTCCCGACATTTTAATTTAAACAGAGTGTTTTACTTTGCTTCTTAGTTCTCAAAATTAGTAATACTAATCACTAGGGATTTTCCAATGTTAACTCTACAAAAAGGTTGCTATTATTCACACTTACATTTATACATGACAATTCATTTCAATTAATAGTATATTTGTCTCATCATAAATATACAATACCGGCACCCTGAGGCTAAGCTGCGGTGCACACATACTCTTCTATCGAATCCCGGTACATCACGTACATAAGGACCACGTATTCCAAATCTCTCAGGAATCGTTTCAATAAATAACAATCACACATACTGGAGGCGAACATAGTTCACATCACATGGGTCACGCACATACCTACGCTCCCATGATCAGCAGACTTATTAACTTCTCAATAAGTCCTTCTCTGACCTATGTCCTCGAGGTACCAATCTAAATCCTCCCGTAGGCACACAAAGATTAGATGGTCCTGATCGAATGCCGACCTCTCGTGATAGCAAGTATGGTAGGTATGTTATACACAAATGACTACGTATACCAAACATTCACACATCTTAGATATTCCATAATATTAATAGAGGTATATTTCTCGTCATTATACCGTCATTTAATGTTGTACGTTTACAAGTCCCCGATTAATATACATTAAACTTGTCAACTCTTCTCACGTCCTAATTTTAGGTACTCGTTTCCTAACCCATAATGTCATACCGTTTATTACAAAATTCTAAGTTTTACTCCTCAACATACTCCAATCTCACAACTATACCCACTTGTCATCAAGGGAAGGTTAGCACTCAATTAAACAAGTCCATTGAAAGTTTGAAAAAAAATAAGACCTAAAAAGGCCATTCTGCAACTCGTTAGAAATCTCATTCGAACGAGGTCGTTCGAACGAATGGCTTCGAACGAACTACTAACTCGTTAGAAGGGATACTATCATCTCGTTATAAGAACAACCTGGGCAGGTCTTCTAACGAGATGGCAGACTACACCCAGAAATCTCCAAATTCATTTTTCTTCATTCTTCTCTTCTCTAAATCCACCCTAAGACCATCCAAATTACATTTTAATGTTTGTAAACTATTTTTAGTCACCCTAGGTCATTCCTTAACATACTTTTGGGGTCAAATCTTACAAATCAACCTGTCAAAATCATAAATCCCCAATTCTTGCCCCAAACCCTATGAACTTGAACCCATAATTTTATTATGCCTAAACACTCATCATAAATCCATTTTAAATCATTAAAGTTAAGTTTTAAATACGAAATTTCTTCCGTAATCATTCTACATGTAATTCCTAACCAAGACTAAGGGTTTCTACAACAATTCCATTGGATTTTCGCCAAAATATTCACAGCATAAGGTTTCTACACTAAACATGGAGGAAATATTCATTGCAATTAAAAATATCAAATCACTTGCCTTAGATTTGTTCTTCAGATGTGTTGCCGGTGTTACAAGGTTGATTCTTTCATCTTTATGGTCACAATCTCTTCCAAAAATGATGGTGGTGGGTGTTTTTGGTTTGGAACCTCATGATAACTCCTCTCTAACTCCCGTAGACCACTTCTAATGCTTTTGGCTGGTAATGTCCTTAGTGGCCTCTTTAAAAATATAAAAATAAACTCTTAAATTCGTGGGTTTTAATTCCTCAATTTTTAAAATTATCAAAATACCCTTCTAGGTTATCGGTTTGGCCTAAAAATGCCTCGGAACCCGAACTAAACCCCCGTCTAGTGTTTTCTGACTATTTAGACCCTTCCGGACACGTTAGCGCACTCAAAATGATCATTCGGTTCATAAAAATATAATTCACTTTTTAATTTAAATAATTTTATTCCTGACGCGACTGACACGCGTGTCCAAACTAAATTTCCCTAATTGTCGTATTTCTGCCTCGTGACAATATTTGTATTTTTAATACTCATATATTACCACATGTACTCAGAAATATTTAATTTTAACATCGTAATCAAATACCAACTCACATCTCGCTAGTATTTATATCCGGATTAATTCCCAATTAATTCTCATTTAATTCAATTAATCCCTTAAATAAAAATCAATAAAATTACGGGGTATTATAGAGCTTCGACCTCTGCAATATGGGCTTTACGATTGACTATCTCTTTACCACCAACTGCCAAACCACCACATATAATTTTCACGCTGTAAGAAATACAATGCAGCCGATCTTTGGGATCAGTCTTCTTCGATTAGAGGTCAGGGTCGGCCTCCTCATCATCGTCTGATGCATCATCTTCCTTGTTTAATGATCCATCCGATTTACACCTATCCCTACTTATCCACGTAGTTTTTAAGTTCGCCCTTCTTCAGTGCCTTTTCTATCTCATCCTTGAGTGTAAAGTATTTGTGAGTGGTATGGCTATGGTCTTGGTGGAATTTACACAATTTACTTTTACCCCTATTCTGAGGAGGGGCTTTGAGCTTCTTTGGCCATCTTAAGGACCTATTATTCTTGATCTCATTCAGAATCATCTCTAGGGTGGCATTCAATGGGGTATAGTTAGTGAACTTATCATCCGCCGTCCTCCTCTTATCTCCCTTGCCCTTGAATTTTTAGGGCTTACTCCTACTAGCTCCCATTTCATCTTCTCCTTTGGTTGCCATGGCCTCCTCAATGTTCATTACTCTCTTGGATGTAGCCAGGAGTTCTTCCATGGACTTAGGAGGGTCCTCGACCAGATTCCATAAGAGATTTCCTTTCGATAATCCTCCCATTAGAGAAGTCATTGTAATAATCTCATCATAGTCTTCCACCTCTAATTTCTTCTTATTGAAGCGGGATATGTAGTCCCTTAGAGATTCATTTTTCCATTGCTTAACATACAGTAAGTGGGCGGTCTTATTTTGTGTTTTTTCTCCAAAATAAAAGTTATGTATGAACCTCTCAACTAGCTGATTGAAATTCTGTATTGATTTTCTAGGAAGGGAGGTATACTATACATAACTAGCACCAATCAGGGTGCTTGAGAATTCTTTACACCTTATATCGTCTGAGACAGAGAAGATGTATGTAGCAGATTGAAACATTTTCACATGGTGGACTATGTTGGTACTCGCATCATACCTCGGCGTTACCACTGAAGGCTTGAATTTAGACGGTATAGGGTAGCTTACGATTCTAGCAACGAACGCTGAACCATCCATATAACCCCTTTGGAGAGGGTCTCGTCTCTTCAAAATATCGCTAATTTTGTCTTCTAGTATCTGGATAGAACTGTTCCTGGGCTTGTCATTTTCAATTGCAGCATCTACCTCGATCGTAATAGCATTATCACCAGCCTCTTCTCTGTCAGTCGACCGTTGCATTGGCTCTCTGCCAGCCGTCTTTTCATGACTATCGACTTCTCTCTTCTCCTCGTCTTGGCCACATTGGGGTCAATAATAAGAACATCCTCCATTTCTTTTAGAACCAGCCACACTCTAAGACCTAGAGAGTCGGTCTCTCAAATCACCCATCTGGCCAAGTCTATCAAATGCATACCCTTTACTGAGTCTGTCTAGAGCTGAGGAACGAGGCGTGGCTTCTCGACTCATCCTGGCATTGTTGTCCCTTCTTAATTGAATAGGGTGCACAATATCCCTAAATATTTTATATGGTTCCTAGCACTCTGCATCATCATCACATTCATTTTTGCATACTCTTAGCCTTACCTCCCCAGACGTATAGGCATAAGTCAGTAATATCCCTTCATCTTTTCTGTTTTCGTGTTTCTTTCTGTAAGGCCGGGGGTATACCCATGCCATCCATGTCATTTAGTTTTTGCCCTCCCTGGTGGCCAAAGTTATCATCTTCTCCATTGCGCTAGTGAATTTTGCCAATATGTTTGGGATGAAAGCATCCAACTATTCTTGCATCTTTATTTGTCTTACTGCCAGTAATCGCAGTGCCGTTCTGACCTCAGCCATTTTTTATTAAGGAGGTGCTTGGTTATAATTAGGGCCAACGCCTGGTGAAAGATCTGATTCCATTGACTCCGGTGAACGAAAAGATAAGGAGGTGTACTAGTAGAGCTAAATGAATTGAAAAGAAGCTTGAACTCAAACCAGAGCTCTTTCAATGGTGGTTCACACCCAACCAAATGTGGGATTGCACCACCACTAGAGAATATGGTGAAGAGTAAGATGCAAATGAGAGGAAGAAGATGATATTCTAGCTTCTCACAAACGGTGCCAAAAATGATGGTGCTAAATATGGTACGACCAAGTAATTGAGTAAGATCTCAATCTTGTAAAACCTTAAAGGAGCAACATTGGTGAAAATACAAAAATATAAATGAAGCAGAAGGTGAGGCAAAGAGGATAAAGACAATAATATAAGTGGTTCATCCCTGAGGCCTACTCCACTATGCAAGGGTGAGTGTGTTTCACTATGAAAATGGGCACAAAGGGCCTTGTAATATAATACACTCAAATTTCTCTCTCTATAGCAATTTTAATAGAGTTTTGCTAGGGTTTCGAATTATGGATCCTTTTCTAAGGGTGAAGGAGACAGGTATATATAGTGTTGGGGTGGTTCAGTGTGCACCCCAAGCATGTAATAGGCATGTGCAATAAGCCTTAGCCAATATGTTGTATCCACCTGTCACCTATACATGTAAAGCATGATGAAGTAAATATTCCCTCCACGTGCACATGTGATTCGGTTATAATTATTTATCCACGTGGACTGATTATGCAAGAGACTTGCATCGCGCGTGGTAGAGATGTCATCTAGAAGGGTCTCGACTGGGACGAGAGACCCACAGAGTCTTGTTCAATAAATTTGGGTAATGTTGAGTATGGTCTCGGATGAGAAGGCATCTGGTCGAGACGAGGTTGTAGAAAAGACCCACGAAGTCTTGCCTATTAGGCGTGGCAGATGAGATGGGACAAAGTGTACCTAGATATTGGAAGGTCTCGACCTAAGATGATGAATGAGACAAAGATTACTGATTCTGGGCTCTTTAAAGTAAGCATACTTTGTAAGGTCGGCT
The DNA here is from genome assembly GCA_949130495.1 of Sambucus nigra. Lineage (NCBI taxonomy): Eukaryota > Viridiplantae > Streptophyta > Magnoliopsida > Dipsacales > Adoxaceae > Sambucus > Sambucus nigra. The sequence continues at coordinate 464,598,641 of OX422212.1, read as the reverse complement.
AGGCCGAATAAGAGCTGTGCTCAAATGAGGTTACACTTGGTAATATCACCATATTTTTTATATGATCGGTGAATCTCTTGTTCTTAGTGAGCATGTCATCGATGTATACTTCCATTTTCTTGACGATCTGTTCCTCGAAGACTTTTTTCACCAACCTTTGATATGCAGCTCCAACAATTTATAGCCCAAAAGGCATAATGTTGTAGTAGTTGGCACTAGGTCTGTAAACAGATCGGATTCGAACCGGATCAGGCAAATCCAAATCCATATCCATTTATGTTAAATGTATTCGGATCCGATCCGATTATCCGACGGATCGGATCAAGCAAATCCAAATCCATATTCGTTTATGTTAAATAGATTAGGATCCAATCCGATCATCCAATCTAATATGCTTTTGACCACTCGATTTGTAACATTTTAATTTTCAACTCTTATTTCATTAATTTATTTTGCAAGTGTTCCAAAAAACAGACAATGAAATAAAGATCTATTACAATATATATTTAAAATATTATGGAATACAATATATTTTAATTAAAAATATTATATATATATATACACTAGGGTATGCCCGTGCCTGAAGGTAAGCTGATAATTTTGAAAAGCATAAAGTCATGTATAATAAAAATAATAATTGTTTTATATCACTACACCAAATCTGCACTATTGTCAAGGTCATTGACCCTGACAAATTCAACTTGTCAAGGTCAATGACCGTGACATTTCGAGGCGAGACAACGTTTTTTGTCACGGTCGTGTCACGGTCATTGACCTTGACACAAAACTCGTATTTTGTGTCACGATCGTGTCGCGGTCAATGACCGTGACACGTTTGTCACGGTTATAAACCGTGACAAAGTCGTGACCCTTTTTAAAAAAATTGTCACGGCCAATGACCACGACACGTCCGTGATAACTTTTTGTCACGAACTTGTCACGGTCAATGACCGTGACAATTCTGGGCAGAATTTTAAAAAAATCTGCTGGGCAGTATGGCCACTGCCACTACCCAGCAGTATATTTGTACCTGTTATAGCAACGTTGTACTTGTTCCAAACATCATATATCCAAACAAACTAAAGATAATGCAAATATATATTCAAATAGAGACAATATGCATCACGCTATAATTCAAATGTAACAACTTAAAACAATTCACTTCAAACTTAAAACAATGTCACTACATGTCTGGTGTATTGTTAAAACTGAGGAGGTGAGTAGGCCACACGACATACGAATTGACGCACCCACTAATATACGTCGTGTCGCATTGTTCGCGCAACCACAATAGGGAGTTCTCCTTCCCGGGTATGTCATGCATGACGAGCACCCTGGACTCCATCTCTTGAAGCGCACGTCCATGAACTATTCCACCCTGGACGATATTCGAGTCCCTCAACCCCCGCCCTATCCGCCGGCCATCAAATACGTCCAATATGAACACGCTCGGCCAACCAAGTGTCGACATTGGTCTGTTGAAGGGCGCCAAATAGGGAAGTGGATCATCGAAGTACGAACGTGTCGGTGATGAAGCAGCGAGGTCCACATCCTCGTCATCCTGCGCCTCGTCCTCCCGTACCTCCTCCTCCACCGCCTTCTTCTTCCCTTTCCCTTTCCCTTTCCCTTTATGGTCTCCGCCCAACGTACGCTTCATGAATGCGTACATATCTTGAACCGTCACCTCCAAATGGGACAACTTCGCGTCATGTGAATCCACCGTTAATGCCAACCCGGTGTCGCTCGTCTCCAATCCGATGATCCTAGATTTGGCCACCCGCGATCTCACCCCCTTGTACTCCCCTTGCGATCAGAGCTAAGCACTTGGCTGAGTGCATCTGTGGACAAAGATGCCTTGTCGGCATCAGACTGCGACTCATGCACTTCCTTAAGCTTTGCCTGAAATGACAAAAAGCACATGATTACTTACAATCGTGGCCGCGATGCTCGGGGACACCTCCTTGTCCTTCCCCTTCTTCGTTCGAAGAGCCACATAAGTATCGAGCCTATGTGGCTTACCCCCTGGCCCACTCCCTACCCCCTGAAATAAAATAAAGTAAAGTAAAATTAGCATCGGCCCCGCAAAGTAAAATAATGAAGAATAATATATTTCTGTAGTTATAGAAAAAATAAATCTTACCTGCATCCTATGCTCCACCTCGGCGTAAGAGGTCCGGCCGGAGTAGTGCACGTTCGTATTTTTTGCCCGATTTTCCCTCCCTGATTGGCGAGATGCCAATTGTCGATCCTCGATCTCATTGTCAATAAACTTCTGCCATTGTGCCAATGAGATCGGCTCCTTGGGGGGGACGGATTCACGCCAATGGATAATCGACTCTCGTATTTTCCCAAAGTACCGTGCCCGCATATTTTTTTTCCATGACTTGAGTTGCTCCCTAATCTGCTCCAACACGGGATCGCGTAGCTTTGGATCCAAGTTGAATTGTTCATGTCCAACAAATACAATGTTAGTTGCGAATAAATATAAATATAAATATAAATATAAATATAAATATAAATATGAAATTGAAATTGAAATTGAAATTAAAATTGAAATTGAAATTGAAATTGAAATTGAAATATTCATATAAATATAAATATAAATATATTACCTGTAGTGCCGCCCAAACAGCTAACTTGAGCTCATATGGCACCTCCTTCCAACTCATAAACCTTGGGCCGATGACCGTCTTTAGCAGAACGAGGGATCTCGCTAATATCTCCGATTTGTTCTCGACGGTAATCCCATATTTCCCATATTTGGGGAGCCTAGGGGCGGAAGAGCCCTCGTCGCCTCCACTACCACCGACCCCAGACGACATCATCATAAACAGCATCATCATCTTCGCCTTAATATCTGAAGGAGACATTTGCTGTAAAAAAATGTTATTAGTACAGATATAATATTATCACAATATGCATATCTTATAAGAGAGTCAGGTTTGACATTAATATAGTGAGAATTACACACACATACATAAAAATCTTTAATAAAATTCTCATATCTTCTTTCAATTTAAACACACACACAGTAGTGACTGTCTATTTAAAATAATCTCAATGTTAATTTCAGGTATTGAATTTCTACTATTGTTTTGTGCTTTTTATAAATCATACCCCACCCCCACCCACACCCACCCCCACCTCAACATGTTTACGGGCTTTCATCACCCGTCATAAATTTTTCGGTTTGTGACTTACTGGCCAGTTGTCTTGGGTCTTTTAGTCCCTTAACATTACTTTAAGAATTTTACCCAATCTAAATACCACATTTTCTTTCTTGTTATACATTTGAACACGTTTTGTTATTTAGTCCTTATTAATTTATCTTTGATGTATTACCAGCATCTTTACTTTTATAAACTTTATTTAATTTTCAATTTTAAGGACTATTTTCATCACTTAGTGTTCATCTAAATTATAGTATAACAAGTTCCCATAAAAATCTTTAATAAAATTCTCATATCTTCTTTCAATTTAAACACACACACACAGTAGTGACTGTCTATTTAAAATAATCTCAATGTTAATTTCAGGTAGTGAATTTCTACTATTGTTTTGTGCTTTTTATAAATCATACCCCACCCCCACCCACACCCACCCCCACCTCAACATGTTTACGGGCTTTCATCACCCGTCATAAATTTTTTGGTTTGTGACTTACTGGCCAGTTGTCTTGGGTCTTTTAGTCCCTTAACATTACTTTAAGAATTTTACCCAATCTAAATACCACATTTTCTTTCTTGTTATACACTTGAACACGTTTTGTTATTTAGTCCTTATTAGTTTATATTTGATGTATTACCAGCATCTTTACTTTTATAAATTTTATTTAATTTTCAATTTTAAGGACTATTTTCATCACTTAGTGTTCATCTAAGTTCTAGTATAACAAGTTCCCATAAAAATATTTAATAAAGTATTATCACAAATATAAACTAAGAGTGATAAAATAACTTTGAGGCATATAAATTAATTGTGACAAAGTAAGATTATGGAAACCCCACTTTTCTTTCTATAACTCCTATTTTATTAAACTTTAAATATAATTAAGGGTGTATAGAAAGAAAAGTTAAATAGGAATAAAAACAATATTTTTAAAATATGAAGGGCTCACCAATTTGATCAAATTTTTCAACAACATAGACTATTTGATCTTTATTATAAGACAATTACTACAAATTTATGCGCATCGCCCGAATTCAAAAAGTAATTTAATGACTAAAGTAATACTTTTTTTAACTTTAGTTATTCACCACAAATCTTAAAAAATATTTTATTTTTCATGCTTTTAGCAACTTCGGATGCCATTTTAACCCTTATTGCAGTTTTTTAGTTTTCATGCTATTATTTGATGGATATAAAGTCATGTGATTATTTCACCATATAAAGTCAACAAAAAACGCCATATATGGTTTTTTTCTCCATTAGTATAAGTATACAGCGATTATTTCACACTTAAATCACATATTAAGCCGACCTTCATTTTTTTATGAAATTTGTAGAAAATTACTTATTTATTTTGAATGAAAATAAATTGTTATCCAATATTTTTGGATATTATTTACATTTACATTTTTGAATATTATTTTTGGATATTATTTACATTTACATTTTTGGATATTATTTTTTGAAATTTATAGAAAATTACTTATTTATTTACATTTTTAACCCCCTACCCCCACCCTACCCCACCCCTACCCCCCACCCTACCCCCACCCTGCCCCACCCCCTACCCCCCACCATGCCCCCACCCTACCCCCACCATCCCCACCCCCCACACACGCATACACACACACACACACACATATACACACATACACCCATATATATACACACAAACATATATATAAATGGAAGAGAGAGAGAGAGAGAGAGAGAGAGAGAGAGAGAGAGAATTAAACCTGAAAGTAGAGAGAGAGAGATAGAGCAGCGTCGAGAGAAAGAGAGAGGGAGGGAACGGCGGGAGGGAAAAAAGAAGGGGGAAAGGGTTTTTGCTGGAAATATTGTCATGGTCGTGTCAAGGTCATTGACCGTGACAATTATTTAAAGAATTGTCACGGTCAATGACCGTGACAAGTCCGTGACAAGTAAATTTGTCACGGTCGTGTCAAGGTCAATGACCGTGACATAAAACACGTGTTTTTTTGTCACGATCAATGACCTTGACAAGGGTGGCCGGCTGAAAGGTGACATTTTGGCCATTTTGGTGTAGTGTATGTTAGAAGTGTAAACTTTAAAAGTATTGAATCAGATAAATTTTAGTACAATTTTTTTACACTACGCGCTGGTACACCACCTGTCGTCGCCAAACCATTTGTTGCTACACCATCACCCACCATAAATAATCATCATCTAACCACCTCTATTTCCACCTGTTGAGCCTACTTGCAACCACGATGACTGAAACAAAAATTTTATTGCATAATTGAAACAAATATTTATTGCATAACTGAGATCGGTGAGGTGAAAATAGAATCTATTAACTACGGTTAAGAATAAATAATAAAAAAATAAAACCAACAAATTAAACACAAAGTATAAATCTAAAAAAAATGAATGTCACAGTGTTTTCTTTCTCTCAACTCCGATCATCATCATATAAATTAAAAGAAAACACCAAAGGAGGTCTGTCAGATCTGAAAACACCGAATATCTTTCATCACCTGAAATCAGAAGGAAAAAAATGAATGATTACCTATCATCACTAGAAATTAAAAAAAAAATTAGTACCATCCACTGCATGCCCCTCGAACCAAAGCTTGCAAGGTATACAAAGTTTATTAACCCATGAATGTGTATAATAGAAATAAAAATATTTACAGAAAATGATTGGGGGGGGAGGGGGGGGCAAGGAGCCCCATAGGAAATGCATAAATAGCCCCTAAACCCATAGAAATATAGACAAAAGTTCACCATATTATACTCTTTTCCAAAAATAGAAGAAACATTATAAGCAGTTAATGCAAGTGCGTGGATTCTGTTGTCAATCTAGGGTGAAATCAAAAATGTTGGCACGCGCACACCCAACCTTTCATAGAAGAGGAGACTTCTTTTGCAAACTGTAAAAATAGAAATAAATACAACTCTGATCAGACCTTTTAAGGTGCAATAAATTAAATAGAAAGTGAACAACTGAAGTAAAACTGACCAAACCTTGTTGGCAAGCCCCTATTCATACCTATTGGGATTATCTTGTATGCTATTAATGAGCGGGAACCCGGATTGAAACTCCATGTCACGATGATGCACTTCTCCCCATCCCATTATCCGGTACCACGGTCACATATCATAACATTATTTTTTTGGTTAGCACTGCTGTAAATTTTGTTGTTTGCTATTGGTGTAAAGTTTGTGACTTGGGATAAGTTATGCCTATGCATTCTTCCTATCAAAATCAAATCAAAAAACCGTTCTTATGACATTCTTGATCAAGTCCACATACCTAATAAAATTCGAGAAACACTAACATCAAGTCCATAACAGTAAAAAGAATCAATATGTTTCCATGATACCTTTTACCTATTCAAGAGGTATTTAAGATTTAACTCCAAAAAGAATCAATGTATTTATGAATTAATTTGTCCTCTTACTCCTAGTATGTATTTCAGGGGTGAATCAATTAAATACCTCTTAAACACATTGATTCTTAGTTCGAATCAGGTATTACCTCTTGAACACATTGATTCCTACTCCCAAATTTAACAGATTTAACAAATTCAAGTCCACCTAAAATGGGAACAAAAAATTGTTTGTTCTTGCAAAATTGTACAACAATGACTCGGCTTTCAAATATCTCACATCAAAGTTACGAAGAGAAGTATAGGCTAATGATTTACAAACAAAGTACCATCTGATCCAAATGAATCTCATATGTTTCTTTCAAACAATAAAACCCATAAAAATAGTGTAGGCAAGTCAATACACCAATAGATCAGCAGAGTTATCTCACAATTAGGATAAAAAAGGCAAACACGTGTAAATAAATATGATTAAGATAGTATAAGCATACACATGTAAGTAAATATGATTAACACGTCTAAATAAACACCCCGATTAGGAGTGTTTGAATCTTAAAAAGTACACATTATTAGTAGTGTTATATATAAAAAATAAATTGTACAATTTAAACACCATCAAAATTCAAGGACAATGACTACAAATGATCCAAGCAAGTCCCAAAATTTACAATTAAATGACAGTAACAATTTAAGGCTAAAAAAGTTCTATAGAAATTTATAAAAAATTCTTATAATACAAAAATACAACTCTAATAAGGACCAGTAAAATACTACAAAGTTGTAAAAAAAATATAAAATGCACTCAAATCAAATATCTCTAAAAATATCCATACCCCAGTCCTCGTCTAAACCACTATCCACACAAACACATACAATAGAACCCTAAAATTCACAATTTAAAGAAATAATCGAAATAGAACTTTACTCCCAAAAGTAAAGTTACGTGAATGAATAGAATTGGAGGAATTCATATCTTCACTGGAGGAATTCATATCGTCCTGTGGTGCCAAAGCACAACTTCGAGCCCTAAAATCTGCATAAACGAAAAAGTATAAACGAAAACTCAATGTTGAGAAATTCTTACACCTAAAGAAAAAAATTAAATTTCAACTCCGTAATTAAGATAATAAAACCCAAACTGAAATAAAGAACGTACCTAATTTGAACTGAGGAGTGTCAAATCTTGAACCATGTGATCAAATGGCCAAAAACCCTAAAAGGATATTAATTTTGAAACTCATAAATAATTACAGACACAGAATCATATAAAAATTCCCATTTATACTTGAATGATAACCGGTTGAAGTCTCCATCTCTTGATAAAATCAAATGATAATAGTTGATCGTTTCCTAATATTTTCATAATCGGGTTTGAGATATCTGAACAAAATAAGAATCCAATGATCTTATATTAGAAGATCAGAACAAATCTGAGCAAAATAAGAATTTGAACAAAAAGAAAGTTCCTAAACCCACTAAAATAAATCGTCTCTTAGAAAATATAAAAAATAATGACTAAATAAATCGTATCTTACCCAAACCAACGATCTTTGATCCAAACCCAATGAATCAGGTTGACAGTGCCGAACCAAACGGTAACAAATGACTATATGTTTGGTCCAAACCCAATGAATCAGGTTAACAGAAATAGAGATAACCTTCTTTAATTTTTGGTGGAGCCATTATTAGAAGGGGTATGTAGTTTTGGAGATGGTGGGAAGCCGCGTGAGAGAGAGAGAGGGGGGGGGGAGTAAAGTGGGGGAAAGAAATGACACGGGTAGGTTTAGACAATTGACTTTAAGGGTGAAAATATGGAAAATACTATTCTACCCTTTGTTTTGAATTTTCAAGATAGGGGGAAATAAATTAGAGTGTCTAAAAAAGGGGGGAATTAAAAATTTTAAGGGTAAAATAGGTAGTGCAGGAAAAATGACATCATCAACTAAGCTTATGACATACATAAGTTTCCTACTTTATTATATATATATATATATATATATATATATATATATATATATATATGAATCCAAATCCGCTCCATTTAATAAACGGGTAATCGGATAATCAAATTTTAGGCATGATCCATACCCTCTTAAATGGATCGGATTCAGATTTAGATTTGGATAAAATTCGATCAATTGACAGGCCTAGTGGGCACCTCAGCTGGTGATGAATGAGTTTTTCTCCTTATTTTCTGGATTTATTTTAATTCGGTTATAACCTGTATATGCATCCATGAAGCTAAATAGTTCATGCCCAGTAGTGGCATTAACCAATTAATCAATCCTTGGTCAAGGGTAATGATCCTTCGGGCTGGATTTGTTCAAATATGTGAAATCAACACGCATAATCCAGTTATCATTATTCTTTATAACCATAACTATGTTGAACAACTATTCGGGGTTTATTATGTCCTCAATGAAACTTGCTTTCTGTAACTTCTCTACTTCCTCTCGTATGGTCGATGTATTCTTGGGACTGAAGACACACCGCTTCTATTTTATCGAATTTGCATCCTTGATAGTGCTGAGTTCATGACACACGAATTCCAGAATCCCTATCACATCCTTGATAGTGCTGAGTTCATTGAATGACATAACAGAGTCGTTCGAACGACAATTCAATTTTTTGCAGTTTTCTAATAGTTTTTCCAAAAACTACCCATTACCCTACTACTTCGTACCTACTTTTAAGGGTGCGAGAAAAACATTTTGGGCAGGACTTTTCTAGATTTTCCAAGAGTTTTGAGAGCCAAAAGTTTTCCTAAAAAGTCCCCTTAGTTTTTTTGAATCAAAAAGCTTTAATTTAATACAAAAAATGTCTACACCCATATAGTTCACATGATCCAAGTTTATACTTAACACTTATGTGGAGATCATTATTTTGGCATCGAGTTTCATTCTCTACCCCAAAAGAGATAGTTTCCTACAGAGCATTATATTTTGTGTTCGTGTTGTACATACGAAAGTGGATTCTGTGTATTTGGTGGTAGTTGTTCCCCATCGGTGGACTCCGAGATGAAGGTGTATTCCTGGGTTGTTGACTAGGTGGAGGTGGAATAATGAAGAGCGTCAAGGCTTGAAAGGTAGTCAGGTCATTGAGTAAGTCTTCTTGTCCTGTCCTTTGTAAAACCATACCTAGTGGACTTACGGCTGGGTCGTTCGAGGTATTTCTCATTTTGGTTTTCCTCGTACAATGAGGCATTGCGGTGTATTTATTTTTATCTTGCAAAAATTACATAGATGCATGCTTAGGCTTAAAAACATAAAAATTGGTTTAATCAAAATATTTGTTTAAATTGGTGCAAATTTCAATATTGGGTAAAGTTTAGGTTAATTTAATTTAAGTCGACTTTATTAATTTGGAAAAATTCATGTTTGCTTTGTTTGACCTAATTTGAAACTTGAATTAATTTTGTTTAAAAGAATATTTCAATATTTGTTTAATCTCATGTTAATTTTAAAGAAATTTGAAATTGGGAATATTCGTTGAACGTGGTTTTGAGATTTTGAAATTTTAATTTTTTGCATTCAAAAGTGGTATCATAGCATATAATTTAAAGAAACCACATTTTCAAATTGGTATTAGAGCATATAATTTACATTCTTTCAAATGGTATCAGAGCGGGAACTCTAATTTATTGCGTTAAGATCATTTTTGGGTTTAAGTGTGTAAAATATACCTTTTTCAAAATTTCCTATTTTTTATGGTTCCAACTATGTGTCTTCGAAAGTGCGTATGAGGTCGACACTTAATCGTTAGATGAGCGGGTTTGGCAATCGGTTATTAGAGGGTGGACCCCACCAATATGTCTAGAAGGAGAAGTTCGTGTACGTAAACCCCTAGAAAGATGGAGTGAGAATGATCTTAGACTATAAAATTTCAATTCTAGACATTTACATGCTCATTTTAGTACGGTCACACCAGATGAAATCTATCGAATTATGACGTGTGAAACGTCTAAGGAGGCATGGGACATACTCCAATTCACCCATGAAGGTACTAGTGTCGTTAAAGCTTTTAAACTCTAAAACCTCACTACTCAATTTTAAACTATTCATATGTTAGAAAGTGAGTCTTTTGATGAGTTCTATACTAGATTGTTCGATATTGTGAATTCATCTATTAATTTGGGAGAAAAGATACCCGATAAAAGTGTCATAAAGAAAATTTTAAGGTCATTACCTGAAAGGTTTAATTCAAAAGTGACCATGCTAAATTCTTTAGGCACTTTAAACTCTACAAAACTTGAAGAGATTGTAGGTGACTTATAAACCTATGAATTTGACATGTTTACCTCCATGGATGTGAAGAAGAATGATAAGGGCATAGCTTTGAAAGCTCGGAAGGAGGAAACACTTGTTTTAGGTGATGAGTTTGATATCGACTCCAATGATATGGCTATGTTTGCTAAGAAGTGTAGAAAACTTCTTAATACTAATAAAGAGAATCTTAAAAATGATTATAAGAAATTCGAAAAGTCTAAGTGTAACAAAGCTGAGAAACTCCCTAAAATTTATTATGAAGATCTTAATAGGGACGGGTCAAATAGATGTTATGGTTGTGAGGGTTATGGCGATAGGGCTTTTGAGTGTCCCACTAAACTAAGGAAGGAGGATAAGAAACCAATTTCATATAATGCCACCCATAGTGATAGTGAACCGGAAGAGGGACCCGATTCCCCTATTGAGCGCAATTTTATTGCATTTAAGACTAGTCATGTGAGCGATAATGAAAAATCTTTCGTTGATGATAACTTAATACGTGACACTTCCGAGGCCATTATTTTTTAACCCCGTGAGTTTGATGGTAAAGAGAGTGAGAATGAAGAAGAGGAGGAGGATAGTGAACTCCAAGTTGCCTTTCGTGAGTTGTATGTGGAATCATTGAAATTAAAAAGGGCTAACATGAAGTTGGAAGATAAAATGAGAGAACGTGCAGTAAGTAGTGATGAAAGTATTTTAATTGAAGATCTTAGGTCACATAAGAGAACTCTTCAAGAGAAGAAAGAGTATATTGAAGGTGAAAGAGATAGCCTTAGAGGTTTAATGGAGGCTATGAAGAAAGATCTTATTGATTTTAAAGAGTCTATAAGTGTACTTGAGTCTAGGAAAGTGGAACTTGAAGAGAGATTTAAAGACTCAATTCGGGTCAAATTTAATTTGGAGTGTAGGTTGGAGAAATTGGATAAACTTTTAGGCACAATCCAAATCAAAGGTGACAAGTGTGGTATTGGCTTTGATACTCAGAATGCATCTACTAATAAAGCCAAAACCATGATTTTGAGAGAATCGTTTAGGAACACTAAAAAAGGTAAATCCTTAGGTAATGTTTCTCACCGTGTTTTCACTTGCACACATTATGGTCGAATGGTCACCTTAGGAGGTTTTGTTTCGACCTTAGAAATGGTCCTAGAAAGTCCAAGAGTAGAGTCACCAAGATCACAAAATCCCGAGAGTGCCACGTTTCACTCATATGGGTTAAGAGATCCAATTTGGTGGCTTTATATGATAGAGTTTATGATTCTCATTTGCTTGCACATGATTCCTCCCTTGCTAAATCTAAAGGTTGATTGTATTAGATTTGTTTACATACACTAGATGTGCCTCTTGTTATATTCTTTTGAGTTGTATGTTTTTTTGTCATATTCTAGTCCATGCTTCATTATGTAAATTTTGCTATAATTATAACATGTTTATTTTTTGTATTTTAATTTTATCATTTATTGGATTTCATGAAAAATACAAAAAAAAAAAGATTTTGTTTGTCTTTTGAGTTGTCTTTTTGTTTGTTTAAAAATTTTAAAAACTCAAAAAGATTTTTTTTGTATTTTAGTTTTACACATTTTATGTGGCATATACTTGTGTTTGAACCTATATCACTCCGCTTACATCGATTATGAATTTCAATTCTTAAAATGTTCTTTATCATGCTTACGTGGAGAAGTTTGATTTTGAGTTTATTAATGGATTCCCCTTTTATATGCCTCTCACACACATGCACGAGCTTTTTTGAACTTTAACTTCACATGTATATTTGATCTAAGTGAGATGTTCTCCTATCAATTTTGTTATCTACATGTTTTTGTGACTATGGAGGTTTTGTTCATGTAAGAACCGTTGGACGTGAGATTTGTTTGAATTATATATATATATATATATATATATATATATATATATATATATATGAGGGTGCACAAAAAGGGTTACGAAAGGAGAAAATCTCCTTTGTATGAAAGCCACCATTGGCAAGGGCCTAATAAGTGTGGCATTGTAAAAAGTAGCCAAGGCCAATATTACTTAGTCTGTTATGTTCATTCAAAAGAAAAGAAAATAATTATTATTTAAGAGGGAGCTTGGATGGATATATCAACGGGGTTACACATTAATGAATCCTAGTATTGCTTATTTTGTCATGACTCTATTGGTTTCTAGAATCATCAAAATTCTAGGATTGTGTGCATTGTGTTAATTTGCTCTTTGAATTCACTTTATCTTGTCATCTGAGGCTAAATCTAAGTTTGATAATGTTTTGCAATCAAATAGAACTCCTTGAACATGTTTAAATGATTGGGTCATAATTTTTTTATCTCTAGTTCACACCCCTTCACTTCATTTACCACATATTTTTTTAGACACATTTATGCCATATGAATGTGGAAACCTTATTGTATTTTGTGTCTTGTGTGGTGTTTATACCTATATATATATATGTGCTTTTGCATCATTGGTATATTTTGAGTATGTATATATATGTGGTATTATTTATTTTGAGTCTTTTCTTTGTTATCTAGTCCTCGCATGTTATTGGTTCAAATAGGTATCTTTATTGTTGCAACTTTTCATTGATATATCATGCTTATTTTGGTACATTCTAGTTGATATCATTTTGCTATCGCATCTTAATTGGTATACATTATGATTTATGTGGATGAGTTACTCTTCTGTTTCCATGTTGCTTTATTATACTTTTAACTCTGTACACTTTTGCATTATATACTTGTTTTTCCATTATGCTTATCCCTTGTTTGATTTAGTGGGAGAATTGATTTAATTAGGGAGAAATGGGTTATTTTATGCAGTTTACCTATGTCTATTCCTAAACAAATAGGGGGAGAAATAGTATCTAAACCTTTTAATTTGGGGAGATCAAACTTTGGGGTAGACGCCTTTCTTAGGTAGATCATGATACACAATGGGGAATGATTTAATTATGAAATTTATATTGTTATATTCCTTATGCATTTGATGGTGTGTTTAAGTGTGTAGGTTTTCATCTTAGTGGAAAATTTTTAAGTAAGCAAAGATTCTCAACTATATATCAGTCAAGCATCTGTATTTTTTATTTTTATGTGGGATTGTGTCTTTTAGATGAGCTTGACAGCCCATAGGATTTTTATTTTGGTTTTGTCTCGGAATAGCCAATGGACAAAATTTGTAAGGTCAAATTTCCAATTGAGTCAATTTGTAAGTGTTGGCTTAATTTCGGACAAAACTATTTGAATCGTAGGATAGAAGTTTGAGACCTTCAAGCCTACGACGTTTGAGTTGAAGACGTAATGTCCAAGAGATTGAAGTTCTCATCATTGTCGTGTTTTCGTGCCACATTTGCATCATCAACTTTTCGAGATCTCTCGGGTATCAATGCGTATATTATATAGAGACTTGGATATTTTTATTGGGTGTAAGAATTTTTGTAAACATGCTTTCAAAATGACCTTTTAATTTTTTTTAAGAAAAATGAATTTCCTGAAATGACGTTTGATAAGGTCGTTCGAATGAGGCCGTTAGAACGAAATTTCTAGGTCATTCGAACGAGACATCTAATGAGGCTTAATATTGGTTTTTCTGAAATCTCATTGGATAAGTTGTTCGAAATTTCGTTTGAACTAGGTGATCATTCGAAAGAGATATCGAATGAGATATCGAATGAGGCTTTTATAGTACTCTCGTTCGATATGTCATTCGAATGACATAACAGAGTCGTTCGAACAACACTGCAGTGTTTGGCAGTTTTCTGACACTTTTTCCATAAATTACCCGTTGCCCCATTACTTTGCACACACTTTTAAGAGTGCAGGAAAAACATTTTAATAGGACTTTTCCAGATTTTCCCAGAGCTTTTGAGAGCCAAGCGTTTCCCCCTTTTTTGTGTGTGAATCAAAATGCTTTAATTTCAACATAAAAACATGTCTACACCCATATAGTTTACATGATCCAAGTTTCTACTTAAAATTTGTGTGGAGATCATCATTTTGGCATCGGGTTTCATTCTCTATCCCAAAAGAGATATTTTCCTATGGAGGATTCCATTTTGTGTTCATGGAGTACACATGGAAGTGGATTTCGTGTGTTTAGCGATACCTGTGCTCCATCGGTGGACTTCGATACGAAGGTGGATTTCTGAGTAGTCGACTAGGCGAGGGTGGTGGAACAAAGAGCGTTAAGGCTTGCAAGGGAGTTAGGTCGTTGAGTAAGTGTTCGTGTCCTTTGTAAAACCATACCTAGTGGACTTGTGGCTTAGACGTCCGAGGTTTTTACCGTTGTGAGTTTTCCTCGCACATTGCTGCGTTGTGGTGCATTTATTTTTATCTTGCAAAAATCACGTAGATGCATGCTTAGGCTTAACAAGATAAAATTTGGTTTAATCACAACATTTGTTTAAATTGGTGCAAATTTTAATATTGGGTAAAAAGTTTAAGTTAATTTAATTCAAGTTGGCTTTAATTAATTTGGCGAAATTCAGGTTTGGTTTATTTGGCCTAATTTGAAACTTGAATTAATTTTTTTTTGAAAGAAAATTTAAATATTTGTTTAATCTCATGTTAATTTTGAAGAAATTTGAAATTAAAAATATTTTGTGAACCATCCCGTTAGAATTTAAAATTTTTGAATTTTCCGTATTTGTAAAGTGGTCTCGTAGCATATAATTTAAAGAAACCACATTCTCAATTGCTATTTTTTAATAGATATATTGCTGTTTTTTTTTTTTTGTTAAATATAGAAATATACCTGTTTTTTAGTAAAATACATAACTATTTTTTAGTAAATACATTGTTGTTCTTTTAGTGAATATAAAAAAAGTTATTTTTTTACAAAGTATATGATGTTTTTTTACAAAGTATATGATGTTTTTGTTTTACTAAATACAATGTTATTTTGTATAGAATTATGTTCTTATGAGAGTTAATCACTTTCTTCCATGCAAAAGATACAACATGAGATGTACTTGGATGAAATAAGGAGTTCCTTAGAAGAACAATGGATGTTTTAAGCTTTTGGAGAGCTCATGAATACCTATACCCCGATCTAGCTTGTATAGCCCGTGATGTCTTAAGTGTTCATGTATCAATGATTGTATTGGGGTCGGCATTTACTAATGGTGTCCGTGTGCATGATCAATATCATAGTTCACTTAAGCTTCAAAGCGAGGGGGGCTTGATTTTTACTAGAGATTGTCTTCTCACCAATAAAGGTAAATTTATATTTTTTTTTTGCTCAATTGATTTTTTAATCAAACATTCTAACTTGTTAAATATTTTGTGTTTTTTCACTTATAAGATGATTTGGAGCTAAATTTGCCCGAGCATAGTGCAGATATCATACGATTGAATAACAACGAAACTAATTCATCAGATACTACCAAAGTTAATACTTGTTATTTTTTATGTTTAGTTTCACTTATATTACTAAATTGTTTTATTCTAATGGTGATATTTATTTGCATAGGATTGATATTTTTGCATGATTATTGGAGAAAGAATGATCCAAAAAGAAGAGTGAACTTTTAAAAGGTCTTTAAATTTACGTGTTATGATCTTAGCTAAAAAACTATATTTTTGGAACCTCTTTAAATTTGTGAATTATAATCTATCTAGAAAATTTAAGTTATGTTTGAAATATTTGAAACTTTTGGTGGTTGAGATTATATAATTATTAGTTGTGCATGCTTATTAGCAGTATTTGATTTTTCATGCGGAAATTAAAATCATAATTTAGTTAAAACCTACTATAATATGCTTCTTTAGTTAGGAATTGGCTATGACATTTTTATGGGATAAAATAAAATGATAGTAGGTAAAAATCTGTTATGGGAAATTATTTTTATGATGTAATTATTTTTTTGTGAACTTATAAGAATTTATTAGAAAATTTGTTATAAATTGTG
The DNA here is from genome assembly GCA_949130495.1 of Sambucus nigra. NCBI lineage: Eukaryota > Viridiplantae > Streptophyta > Magnoliopsida > Dipsacales > Adoxaceae > Sambucus > Sambucus nigra. The sequence continues at coordinate 464,581,953 of OX422212.1, read as the reverse complement.
TCGTTCCAATCATGTCATTTTTATCAGGTCTAATCATATCAAAATTATAAATCGTATCAATCGTGTTGTGTCAAGTTAAAAATGGGTCGCATTCGTGTTATGCAAAATTAACACAACTTCATGTTGTGTCGTGTTCATGTCACTAAAAATTATTTCATATAGTATCGAGTCGATCAAGAATCCGACCCAATAACACGATTTGTTTCCCCTAATTCTCATTACCATAATTCTTATATCAAAATGAACTGAGATGGCTGTACTTAAAAATAAGCGCCCTATATAATTTCAACAATAAAACCCAATAAGAACATAGTTCTCTTTATTGTCTAAATTCTAGATCAAAATGTAATTTAAATTTTTGTTATTTTGATTGATGATCATATACACAACCGAATGTTTTGCCATCAACATAAGGATATCAACATGGCATGAATATTCTTCACAGCAAATTCCAAGCCACAAAATTCAGATAGTGCATATGGAAAAATATATTTTTTGAAATATGAAAACCAATTTAACTTTGTAAATTTGTAAAATGTATTTTTAAATTATTTAAAAGGAATCTTATAAGTTTTTACTGTTCACTTTTTGAAAGAAATTATTTTAGAGTCACGTAAAAACGTCCTTAATAAATTTACAACATATAGGTGCTTTCCTAAAATCCATTAGTGAACCTCACGATTGAATAACGTCCAAGACACGTGGTTTTTGAAGTGGCGAGTGCAGATTGGTCTAGCGTGATCGTGGAATGTATTTTCGCCATCGCGGCCAAGGATAATGCGCTATAGCGGGGTTGATATTAAAGGTCTACACGTGAGTCATTTTTCATTGGTCAGCAAGTTTTTATTTAAATTCATATTTTTTTTAATTGCTTTATTAGTTATTTAGATGAATTGGAATATCTTTAATATTTCTTCTAATATTTATTTAAAGAGAATTTCTAGAGCTCCTATTTTTCCTTTTCTGAGTTTTATCTCCAAAACTCTCAAACACATTACTTGGTATTTTCTCATTTAAAATATTTTAGAAAAACGTTTTACACAATAAATCTCATAATTTAATGACATCTTCTAAAAGCACAATTTCGTAAAACTTCATTATAAAAATTCGTGAAGGGTTGGATTTGGTTGCTGTCAAGGCTTGAGGAGCTTATTGAGATCGGTGAGCCGATGGACATAGGCTATGATCCAAAGCATGCATGCAAGATTGGTGATCTAGGAATCAAAGATATGGTAGGGATATGAGAATACTGATTTATTTTTATAGAACAGTGGATACCAAGGCCCGAGGGTTATGACTATCAAGTTAAGGCTGGAGTGGAGATTGACAAAACTAATACAACTGATGATATGCCCCAAGTGTCACCTCGGCTCAGAAGACATCAGCCTCTGCCGAAAACATGGCCGACGTTGGAAAAGCCTTGGATCAGTGACCAACAGCCTCATCCATAGCAGGGTCGGCCCTGGCCAACACCACTACCAAACTCTTCAAGGAGAGACTGCATGAGTCAAGGGGTCAGCAGCTCGTCAGTTCACTCGGGAATAACAACCTCGGTCGAGGGTAGGCCGAGGTTACAAGGAGCCATACTTCTACCAAGGTCAACCCCATCAGTGAATCAGCCGACGTTCTAGGCATACTCCGGCTTAACCTCGGCCCAGGCCGACCTCAATACCTTACCTCGGCTTCACTTAAGTCGATACCATAATGGCTCATCTTGGATTAGATGGGCTGCCAGACCTTACCAACCTCGGACTCTTCCAGGCCGAGGTTATGATCAAGCACGGGAATTGAGCACTTATTGACATATGTGTGGACAAAGACACGTGGACACAAATCAGTTATAACAAATCATTCCCCCCACGTGGGGGGAATATTTCATCATCATTCTCTACATGTGACATGGATAGATGTCTTCATCATATTGGCTAGATCAACACACACACATGCTCATTGCATGCATGGGGGGTACATTACACCCCCTGGTACTATATATGCTTGTCCTCTCCTTCTTAGAGGGGGATCCGAAATTAGCAACCCTATCTAAAACTCTCTTCAAATACACAGTAGAGAGAGAGAGAGAGCTTGAGAGATTGTATTTATGGCCATTAGATCCCTCATACAGTGATACACATCATACACTTGCACAGTGGACGTAGGCCTGATTGGCTGAACCACTTATATTCCGGTGTGAATCCTCTTCTCCTCACCTCCTTCTATTATATGTGTATGTACTCTTATGCTGCCGTTGTTAACATTGAATTGAGCTCACAAGCACCTTGAAGGGTGATGTTGTTTCTAGCATCATCATTTTGGCGCCGTTTGTGGGAAGTTAAGAGTTATCGCTTCCTCCTCTTCAACTTAACCTCATTGGAGACTCTGGTGGTGAACCAGGCACCACAACTTGCATGGAGATGTTTCACCATTGAAAGAGGTCCTTTAAGGTATTAATCTCATCTACTACTCAAGTTATTTAGTGTTAGCATATGGCACCAGAGGTACCACCGCCTCTTCCGCCGCCTGGAGCGAGAGGACTTAGTTCCAGCCAGGCACCGCCTCAGTTCAAAATGGCGGAGGTAGATACAGCCTTGAGGTCTTTGGCTGCAACGCAACAAGCTATGCAGGAGCAATTTGCACAGCTCAGCCAAACTATGATAAGGCCACCTGGAGTTTCATCGGAAATGATCAATCCGGCGGCCGTTCAGCCTCATCCTGATGCCAGGGAACCACCCCAAGCACCAATAAAGGACCAACCTTCCCCCCAGTGGAGGAGGGACATTGCTGAACCTAGGTGCTTACGCCTGGGGAGGCAAGGCAACCCTTGCCCGGAGGACAGGTATGACGATCTGGAGGCGGAAGAGGTCCCAGAAGAATATTGGGAGCCGTATGAGGTTTCGAATAATGTTGTACATCCTCTTCAGCAGAGCCAAGGCTGTGGTGGCTGAAGAGGTGAAGAGGCCCAATAGTGAGGATCAACTTTTGATCGATTGAGTAGAGGGTCAGCCTTTGAGAGGTTGGGCCCAATAAATGACCTAAGACAGAGGTTATCAAGGTCAAGGAGTGCAGCCAGCTCGCAAAGAGAGGATGAATAATGTCTGCCTCACCAAGGCCGACCTTATGCAGGAAGAGGTAGAGACCAGGAAGAGGTCAACAACCGACGTTGCGCTGCAGCTGGGGAACCCTCAGTCCATCCTTTGGAGGTGGCTGGGGACAACCTCGGTCGGGCCGATGGTAAGAGACCATGGAATGACTCTATCTAATGTCTTGAGGAGAAGATATGAGACCTCATTAAGATCCGAGACCCATTGCAAAGAGGTTTCTCGGAGGGCTCCCCCTTTGTGGTAAGGATAGTGGGCTTCCCAACCCCTACTAAGTTCAATCCACCCGTGTTGTCTCCCAAGTATGACGGTAGCACCAACCCTGTACATCACATTGAGATGTATCAGTCAGTGACGGACATCTACTCGATACCTGATGAGATGAAGTGTGGGGCCTTCTATGGGACCTTAACAGGAGCAGCACACAGTTGGTTCACTTCTCTTCCAAAGAAGTCAATTGGGAACTTTAAGGGTTTGGCTGAACGATTCATTAACAACTTCTACTTTGGGGTAAGACCTCAAAAGAAGACCACTAATTTACTGTATGTCAAGCAAGGCAAGGACGAGAGCCTAAGAGACTACATCGCCAGGTTCAATAAAGAAAAACTTGAGGTTAAAGACTACGAATAGAATATAGCCATGATCGCCCTCATAAGACATCTTCAAAAAGGGAAGTTGTTATGGAAACTCGCGAAAGACCCTCCCAGGTCTATGGCCGAGCTACTGGAAATTGCGAGAAAAGTCATGAATGCCGAAGAGGCAATGGCCGCCAAGTATGAGGATGAGAACCGCGATAGTAGCGGGAAGTCCCAAAGAAAGAAGGATGGAAAGAAGAGGTCAGCCGATGACAAGTTCACTCACTATACTCCTCTAACTGTGAGCTGTGAGCATATCCTCAATGAGATCAAGAATAACAGAACCCTAAGATGGCCAGAGAAATTGAAGGCCCCTCCACATAAGAGGAACAAAAACTTATGGTGCGAGTTTCACCAGGATCATGGCCATGTTATAGACAGATGCCTCGCCCTAAAGGATGAGATTGAAAAGATGTTAAAGTCTGGAAAGTTGAGGAAGTATGTTGATGGAAAGGCTCCTAAAGGCGGAAGTAATGACCCTAAGAAGCGAAGAAACGACAGATGCTGTGACGATGCCCCAGCTAGAAGAGACAATGATTCAGAAGGTGATGATGAAGACGATCCAAACATTTCGTCGAAAGATGACAACACTCCGGTGAAGAGGGTTGGCATGATCTCCTTTGGTGTTGACACCATATGTGGAGGACTTACGGGAGGTGGCTCTGAAGTGGTTGATAGAAAAGCTCATGTGGCAGAGGCCAAGTTAGTGGCCAAATTTATAGTTGTAAATCTAACATCTTCTGATACAGTGCAGAAGAGAGAGAATGTGGGCATGGACACTCTTATAGTTGGGTTCTCCCGATTCAACTTCAAAGGTATCTTAGCCCCACATGATGACTCATTGGTAATAACAACAAGAGTAAATAGATGTGAGGTGTAGAGGATACTCATGGACGGGGGGAGTTCAGCAGACGTGATGTTTTAGCCTTACTTCAAAAGTCTAGGTCTTAGCAGGGCAAGGCTGGTACCCTATCATCATCCTTTAATGGGCTTTAGCGATAAAAAGGTCCACCCATTGGGCATGTATGATATGGACGTACGAATGGGTGATGAATGGCCTAAGAGGTTGACCCGAAAGATTAACTTTTTTATGATGGATGAAAATGTCTTCTCGACCTATAACCTCATCATAGGAAGAGTGGCCCTTAAGGAGTTCGAAGTCGTGCCGTCAACAGTTCACCAGATGCTAAAATTCCCGACCCCCTATAGGGTAGGGGAAGTGCAAGGTGACCAGACCATAGCACGAGAATGTTACTTCAACTCGTCCAAAGAGAGAGAGGCCTATAAGAGGGCAACCACCACTTATAGCATTGATAAAATTGACCCAAGAGATGAAACAAAGTTGAAGAAGGGAGAGGCCGCGAAAGAGGTAGAATCCATCGTCCTCAATGAGGACGAACCGAAAAAAAACATTCAGGTCGGCAAATCCTTAAAAGAAAAAATCAAGGAAGAGCTGATAAACTTCCTCAGGAAGAGGCAGAGTGTCTTCGCTTCGAGTAATGTAGACATGCCCGACATCAACACTGAGGTTATGAGTCACAAGATCAACGTGACCAAAGATGCCAGGCCTATCAAACAAAGATGAAGAGTTTACTCCAGGGAGAAGTACGACGTCATTCGGGAAGAAGTCAAAAAACTGGAGGAGGCTGAGTTTATTAGAGAAGTCATATATCCAGAGTGGCTATCGAATGCAGTCATCGTGACCAAGGCCAATGGAAAGTGGAGAATGTGCGTTGATTTTACAGACTTGAACAAGTCTTGCCCAAAAGATAGCTACACCTTACCCAGGATAGATCAGATGGTACATGCTACTGCAGGGCATGAGCTCATGAGCTTCATGGATGCATATTCAGGCTATAATCAGATCTTCATGGATGTGAAACACTCAGAGAAGACAACCTTCATTACCGACAAAGGGACGTATTGCTATAAAGTGATGCCCTTCGGTCTGAAAAATACGGGGGAAACATACCAACGTCTTATGAATAAGATGTTCGAAGATCAAATAGGCAAGATTATGGAGGTGTATGTAGACGATATGCTGACGAAGAGCTTGAAGGCCTGCACTCATGTGGCAGACCTTGAAAATACCTTCGATACTATGGACTTGTACAGAATGAAACTCAACCCCATGAAATGTGTCTTCGGGGTAGGAGCTGGGAAGTTTCTTGGATTTATCATCAATCAAAGAGGAATCGAAGCAAACCCTGAGAAAATCAAGGCTTTGCTTGATATGAAGACACCGAGGAGTATCAAAGACGTCCAAAGACTCACGGGGAGAGTGATCGCACTCAACAGGTTTGTTTCTAGAGCAACAGACAAGTGTCTTCCATTTTTTAAAGTGCTTAGAAAGGCCTTCTAGTGGGACAAAGAGTACGAAGAGGCTTTTAACCAACTCAAGTCCTACCTTGGGTCTCCCTTGTTGTTATCTCGGCCCATGGTAGGAGAGAAATTATATATGTATCTAGCAGTCTCTGAATGGGCTATCAGTGCAGCCATAGTGCGGGAAGACGTTGGAATCCAAAGGCTTGTGTATTTCAACAGTAAAGCCCTTCAAGGGTCTGAACAAAATTACCCTCGTATGGAGAAGTTAGCCTATGCCCTGATACATGCCTCAAGGAAGATGAAGCCCCACTTCCAAGCCCATTCCATTATCGTCCTCACCGATTCCCCACTGCTGTCTGACCTCAGACCTTGTCACCACATAATGATGTTATAAGGTCTGAGGTCATTACTAAGATGTTAGGGGTCTGAGGTCATCCAAGTATGGTGTCTGACCTCAGATCTTGTCACCACATAATGTTGTTACAAGGTCTGAGGACAAACACCATACTTGGATGACCGCAGACCCCTAACATTATTAATTTGGTGAAGTTATTTATGGGGATAACATCTTAGTTGATGATCTCAGACCCTTAACATCATTAGTTTGTTGAGATTTATTATGAGGATAACGTCTTAGTGATGACCTCAGACCTTATAACATCATTATGTGATGATAAGATCTGAGGTCAGACACCATACTTGGATGACCTCAGACCCCTAACATCATTAGTTTGGTGAGATTAATTATTAGGATAACATCTTAGTAATGACCTCAGACCTTATAACATCGTTGTGGTGCGTCTTTCTTTATTGATTGAAAAGCGCCTAAGACCATACTTGGATGACCTCAGACCCTTAACATCATTAATTTGGTGAAGTTATTTATGAGGATAACATCTTAGTAATGACCTCAGACCTTATAACATCATTATGTGGTGACAAGGTCTGAGGTCAGACACCATGCTTGGACGACCTCAGACCCCTAACATCAATAATTTAGTGAAGTTATTTATGGGGATAACATCTTAGTTGATGACCTCAGACCCTTAACATCATTAGTTTGGTGAGATTAATTATGAGGATAACGTCTTAGTGATGACCTCAGACCTTATAACATCATTATGTGGTGACAAGGTCTGAGGTCAGACACAATACTTGGATGACCTCAGACCCTTAACATCATTAATTTGGTGAAGTTATTTATGGGGATAACATCTTAGTTGATGACCTCAGACCCTTAACATCATTAGTTTGGTCAGATTAATTATGAGGATAACATCTTAGTGATGACCTCAGAACTTATAACATCATTATGTGGTGACCAGGTCTGAGGTAAGACTCAATTTAGTTTAAACATACATCATCACAACAAGACTTCAGAGCAAAAACATCGCATGGCAAAGAAGCATTCCACAAACAAAATAAATAAAGTAAAAACCCTCCTCAGAGGTTGTCATCCAGTTGTAAAAATTCAAAAATATAAGTTGACAATGTTCTTCAGAGGTTACATCCGATCAGGGGTTATAAACAAAATACAGAAAGCTTCACAATTGACCCTAGGGATTCGAAGGGAGAGTGCTGGTATCCTCGGCCTGATTCTCGTGGACCACGTTGGTCACCTCGACCCCATCTTCTCTGCGGTCAGCTCCTTCTATCTTCGTACCGTCCATTGTGGCAGTATCTGCAGGGGCAGTGACCTCCTCCTCAACCTCTTGAAGGGCTTGGGCAAGCTGAGGGTTAGCAAAACCCAGACCTATGAAGTAGGAGGCCTTTAAACTTCCTGCCTCCTTCTCCTTAGCAGCCGCCCATTTGATAGTAGCCTTAATACCTCTTTCGAGGTACTCAAAGATGAAGCTCATGAATTCATCAAAAACTTTATAGTCATCCAATATCCCCTCAGAGGCATCTTCAAAGGCTGTCTTCACTGCAGAGTTGACCTTTTACTGGAGAACATCATCCTTGGCCTTTAGAACCACAACATGGTCCTTTTTAAGCTTGGAGTTCTCTTTCTCCAGCTCCTTCACCTTCTTCTCAGACCCATCAAAGGCAGACTTCATGCGGTTAACCCCTGCATTCAGAGAGTTTTGCACCTTCTCGTCCTCTTGACCCTTTTGGATGAGGGGTAACTTCCTCTGAGTCAAATTGGAGAGATGATGCATAACAGCTAGGCCCTGCAAATCATGTGGTCATGTATATGAGTTGAAATTCAAATTAGAGGTTACACTTTGAAGCTATAAATAAATCTGAATTCATACCTGAATAGACCTGTGGAGGTCGAACTCAACCAGCAGAGGTGTGTCCATTGATCGACAAAAACGTTTGTCAGCCTCAGTTATGGTAGAGCCGATGGCGTCTAGTGCCTAGAGGCTGTGGCTTATTATGCTATAATTTATTTTTAGTTGCTCTAAATGAGCAGCCAATGCGTCTGTAGATGATATAGGGATGGCAGAATCCCCACCTTTTGTCTTCTGCATCTGATCCTCAGGGGCATGGTCACTAGCACTTCTCTTCTTAGTAGCCTGAGCCTTCGAGGTCGAGGGAGGAGGAGGAGGAGCATTTAGACCTGCCTTCTTAGCAAGCTTAGCCAAACTCGGTGCTTCCATTTCCCAAAGCTCGTCGAATATTCCCTTCGGATGCTCTGCAAAATAGAAAGGTCTGAGTTAGAGGGTCAGACATGCATAAACTCACAGGTATAACTTGGAATAAAAAACACTTACCAAGCTCTATAAGAGGACTCCCCCCATAAACCAGTCTTAGAGAGGTAGTAGGGGGTCCTCAGGTGTTCAAATTTAACGAGCAGACCATGCATCCCCTGATCCTGAAGGTCTTTTCCCTTCTAAAGATTTTGCAGGCTTAGACCAGGGTCAGCCTTGGCAGACATTATAACCTTTCCCCATCTAATGAGCATTCGTGGCTCTAGTGGGGAAGAAGGGGCACATAGGCCAAATTCCCATGGCCCTAAGGCAAAGAAATATCGAGGCTTCCAATTATGATTAGAAGTTTGAGTTACCTGAATCATCTTCTTTTCAGGTTTTCGAGCTACAAAATGGTAATAGCTCGGATGGTTTCTAGCAGATGAAGGGACATAGGAACCTACAAAGACCTGGACTGGAAGGTCTGAGTGATGAACAGCCCTCCATAAGACAATGGCCCCAATTACTACCCTCCAGGCATTGGGAGACAACTCATAAGGGGCCAAGTTGATATAAGCTAGTATAGACCTAATAATGGGATGGATGGGAAAACGAAATCCCAACTTGAACATCTGATCGTATAAGCAGATCTCACCATCTCGGCCGTGGTAAGCCCTCTCTTCTCTTAGAGGTCTCCTGAGCTTTATGGAGGGGCTAATAGAGTATAGGTATCTGAAGCAAAGAAAGTCGACCTCACTAACTGTGCTCTCAATCTCGTCCGCCTCAGAGACATCGACATCGCTCTCAGCATCATCATCATCGTCATTATCTAGCTCAACGTCGGCCGGAGCAGACGTTGGAGGGTTAATTGGGAGCCTCTCAGCAAACTCATCCCCTGTGATGGCCGATAGGGGAATGGCATCAAGTATTAGTGGAATATCCACGCTTGGTTCAACAATCTCAACCTCTGAGGAAGAGGACGATGTGCTTGAATTTTTATGAGACGAGGCCCGACTAGAGACCTCTGCTTAATCAAGGACATGATCTTATTGATTTGAGAAGTCCATGGCCTCTTGGAAAGAATTCACAGACATAGGGTCTGATGTGGAAGACTCGGACTCAGACATTGGTGAGGGTTCAGCAGGTAACTCGGCTTGGCTAGCTGGTTCTGATGGTTCAAGGTATACTGCCTTCAAAGGTGGTGGAAAGATAGGTCTGAGGGGTAACTCCTCTGACCTACGAGCTTCCTCCTGCGCTCTTTCTATTTGCCTAATTTTCTCTAAAGTCTTCTCCCTGAGAGAAGGGAACTCCTCTAGAAGTTGGTAAAGGGGTCTGAGTATAAGAGGCAGACCCTACACTTACAACTCTCCTAAACAACAAGCAAAGGATGGCTAATGGAATGATTCAACTAAGGATCAAACTATCAAAGTTTAAGCAATTACTACGAAGAACACAAAGAATAGTTGCCAGAAAAAATGGAGACCTCGTCGAAAATCTCCGAAAACTCACCGAAAAATGAAAAAATAAGAAGAAGATAGGAAAAATAAAGAATAAAGAATGACAAAGGATACCTGAAGTCAAAATGGTAAGAGAGAAGGAAGAGACTGCGAGAAATCACCACCAAAGTGCTTCAAACCAAAGCTTTTCTAGAGAGAGAGAGTGCTGCAAAAACGAGTTAAGCCAGGAAAGAGAGAAGTGAAGAAGAAAGAGGGAAAATAGGGTTTAAACCCTTAATATGGATGCACACTTCCCAATGTCCATCATTGCCTTAGGAGCACCAAAGGACAACTGACATCACATGCTTGCCAGGCACGCCTCTCATTTCAGCAGTGGACAAGTGTCAAATGAACATTGGCACAAAGAAGAAAGACCTCGGAGATATAAAGATCCCACAATCACCTGCTCCCACATGTAACTAAGGGCTGGGGGTGATTAATATGCCCCAAGTCACCTCGACTCAGAAGTCATCAGCCTCGGTCGAGGACATGGCCGACGTTGGGAAAGCCTTGGATCAATGACCAGCAGCCTCGGCCATAGCAGGGTCGGCCCTGGCCGACACCACTACCAATCTCTTCAAGGAGAGACTGCATGAATCAAGGGGTTAGCAGCTCGTCAGTTCACCCGGGAATGACAACCTCGACCGGGGGTAGGTCAAGGTTACAAGGAGCCATACTTCTACCAAGGTCAACCCCATCAGTGAATCAGCCGACGTTCCAGGCATACTCCGGCTTAACCTTGGCCCAGGACGACCTTAATACCTTACCTAGGCTTCACTTAAGCCTATACCATAATGGCTTATCTCGGATTGGATGGGCTACCAGACCTTACCAACCTCAGACTCTTCCAAGCCGAGGTCATGACCAAGCACGGGGGTCGTGCACTTATTGACATATGTGTGGACAAGGACATGTGGACACAAATCAGTTATAACAAATCATTCCCCCCACGTGGGGGGAATATTTCATCATCATTCTCTACATGTGACAGCGACAGATGTCTTCATCATATTGGCGAGATCAACACACACACATGCTCATTGCGTGCATGGGGGGTACATTACACCCCCTGGTACTATATATGCTTATCCTCTCCTTCTTAGAGGGGGATCCGAAATTAGCAACCCTAGTTGTAACTCTATTCAAATACACAGTAGAGAGAGATAGAGCTCGAGAGATTGTATCTATGGCCATTAGAGACCTCATACACTTCATACACTTGCACAGTGGACGTAGGCCTGATTGGCTGAACCACTTATATTTCGGTATGAATCCTCTTCTCCTCACCTCCTTCTACTATATGTGTATGTACTCTTATGATGCCATTGTTAACATTGAATTGAGCTCACAAACACCTTGAAGGGTGGTGCTGTTTCTAGCATCATCAACTGAGGTAAAGGATTCAGAACTACAACAATTTGTTGTCGCGGTCAAATCAAGTATTGTATGTCGTGTATGTGATTTTATAATCCTGAAAATATTTTGTACTAGTTGAATTGTTTCTGAGGTGGGATGTATTGTTTTTCCAAAAAGAGTTTTCACGTTAAATGAACGTATCACTATTTGCGTGATTGCATTCATTTTTTCACAATTATTAATTTCTATATCCTTATATGAAATTTGGAACTAATTGATTAATTTGTAAATTATAAAATTGACTTAATTAAATTGATTACAAAAAAATTATTTCAGTTATCTAATTTGCATTATATTTACTTTGTTTTAATTATTTCAAATTTTAATTGATATAGTGACCAGAAAAATATTTAATCGGCCAACTATAGCAGTTTGTAGATAGTCCTTTAATCTAAAAATTCCGATAAAGAACCCACTAAACTATTGAATTTTTACACCTAAAACATTTTTATTGAAAATGAACTTATGAAAATAAGACCTAATGCACAAAAATCTTTAATTTTATGCCTGTCGAAAATCAATAGTTTAAGGGGCTAGTTGTCAGGGTTTTTCAAATTAGGGGGCTATCTGTAAAACCTCTGTAGTTTAGATAATTTGATGTAATTTATACTTAATTTAATTTATTGATCGAGAGAGAGATCCATGCTTTTTTAGAATATATATTTTCATATTTTGTAGTTTAATTTCACAATCCTATATTTTAGAATTAAGTTTCTAAAGTTCAAGTTCACATTCGACGTTTCGCAGTCCAATTTAGCAATGCAATTTTGTAATGAAATTCCACAATGAGAAATTACGAAATTAATTCATTCTCAAAGTTGAATTCCAAAACATAACAGAAATCATACCTTGGTTTTCATTCGCTCCACTAGTAGCACGTAGATTTCCTATATATCGACCTTTAGAAAATGTACCATTTGAAAATATAATTAGTTGAAGAAACTTCAAACCCAAACCATTGGAACATGCGACAAATGAAAACAAAAAACCTTTTCAACCTTTTTGTTGTGAAATTCCAACTTAATTTAACAACACTTTAAGGCTTTGGTATCTTCACAACATTAGTGTATTACCTAAGTTGATCAAATGATATACACGTATTAACATATAACTACACTCACGCTTTTTCAACACCCAACTGATTAATATGATGTGACATTTTGTTCCAGACTTAGAATTTAATTCATGCATAAAATTGCAAGGTCTAGTTAAAGTTTTTGAATGTATTTCACCCACAATCAACTCTGCAACTAACTTTAATGTAACTGTAATACCCTGCCCTAGTAATTCAATTAAATTATTGTATGAATTATAATTGTGTAAGGTTTGATGAGAATTATTGGAAGGTGTGGGTCAAATTGAAGAAAATAAAAAGAAAAATGAAAAGGGGGTCATTCTAACGACATAAGGGTGTCATTAGAAATGAGACACAATGTCGCGCGAGCTGACCTTTAAACGAGATCTCGATGCATTATAGTTCCAGGTTGCGCATAGCCATCCATCAAACGAGATGGGCATGTCGTTTGAACGAGGCTCATGACGTTCGATCAATATGCCTCGAAAATATTTAAATCTAATTGCCCTTGTGTGTTGTCACATTTCTAGCCCTTGGATCTTTGAGTTGTCGAGCTCAGATGTGCCCAGAATGGGAAAAAAGGGATTTTTGGCCTTTGGAAGGATTTTATAAAGGGTTGTTTGGTTTATTTGGGGTATATGAAGGTTAAAGAAGATGAGAGATTGAGAGAAGATGGTCTTCCACCATTTTTGGAGTGTTCTCCCACCATTATTGGCCTCTCTCCACCATTCCACCATCATAAACCACCATTTTCTCATAATATTCCACCATGTTCAAGCCTACAACACCTATTTCTACCGTTAGTGTTTAAGACTCTATTTACATTATTTGTAGCGATGATGTTAGAATGCATGAGTAGGATGCACATGAGTAAACAGTGGTCTCTAGTAGATAAATATTAAACATTTTTATGGAATCAAAATATTGGTAGAATGTTATTTGTTAGGAAATAAAGAATGAATAAACATTTCAAAGTCTTGGAATATTGAAAGTTGGTATTTTATGAAAATGGTGTATTTCCTAGAAAGATTGATGTTAAACATATTATGAACTAAAATATTTTAAGATAATGATTTATTTTGTTAAAAAATAGTGAAATAATGTTTCAAAGTTTCATGTAAAAAGGTAAAGTTTTTGAAAATGATCATTTGTTGAGTTTGAAGAAATTAAATGCCTTTTTATGCCATGAAAGTATATTTTTGCAAGTATGATTATTTTTTAAAAGAAAATGTATGATTAACCCATTAATAGGATTTTGGATTTAAAATTCGTCTTCTCATGTATATAAACTTGTAGTATTTTGACAATAAATATTTGAACAAGTTTAAAGAATTTTTTGATGGGTTTAAACAAGAATTTTGAGTCTTCTAAGTGTGTGAAAAAGGGGTTAAAGGTCTGATTAAGATAAGAGCATAAGAATACTTGAATTGATGAAAATGAAATGGTATTTTCTTATAAAAGTAGTCTTTAAGTGTAATTAGATTTATTGAATAAAGAAACTAAAGGGATGCCTAATTGGGAAAAATGGTTAGCAAAGTCGTTGAATAAGTGTTAATGGTTAAAAGAAAAAAATTGGTGTGTATAACTTAATAATGTTGTAAAAGATTAACACTTATGAAATGGGAAAGAAAATAATGAAATAAATATGTTTTCGATTAAAAAGAATATTACTGCACAGTTAAAAAGGTGTTAAGGTGATAAAAACACTCAAGAAGTTAGTATGGGTAACTCAATAGTGTTTTGGTAAAATTAACACTTGTGACAATGGAGTAAAAGATGAGTTTGGAAACAAATAGGTAAAATGGTAATTTTACTTAAAGTGGAACATTTTTATGAAATAAAAATATTGAAAAAAATGTCACATAAATTGGTCCTAAGTGAATATAATTTTTGGATTAAAATCAAAGTTAAAGTGTAAAGGACATGAAATGATAATTTTAAGTGTAATACAGGTTAAGGTGTAACCCCGGATTTTGACTTCTATCTGGTACAAGGACAGGTGGAATAATGTGGACATTTGTAAATATTAAAATATGTGTAAAGGAACTTGGATGACACTAGGATAATTAAGGAGGGACCGGAGCCCCAGACCCAAAGCAACTGACCAGAGCATATGGTGCGCATAGCCGGCGATGTGGATCCCGTTGAATTATGCGATTATTGAAAGATTCCGAGAAGAGATAATGAAACAAGGAACACGTCAAGAAATGGATTGTGTGGTGAAATGTGTTAATACAACCTAACTTGAATGAATTAATAAATGTTTCGATAAAGGCTAAAATGGACAAGTAAGTGTAAAGTTAATTAATGTCCATAAGGTAGAGAAAAAGTAAACTGAGTGGGTAGATGAGTGGTTAAGTAACCTAAGCGGTTAGACACATAATTAATACAAGAATGTGTTGTAAAAGGTTTTTAAAGGCTAAATGAGTATTTTCTAACACGGTGCTCGCGTGTGTTGAAAGGGTGATTTTCATTGAAAATACTATGTGGATCGGTTAAAATGAAAAGGGAGATTTTTGGTAAAGAAATGGTTTTCGACTAATTCAAGTGAAGTGGTTCCAAATATTTAACCATGTGTGTTAAATAAATTGAGAAATGTCAAAATGAGAAAAACAAAGTCTTTTATAAGATTAAGGTGAATTAATCTGGACAAATGAGGTTTTCGAAAGTAAACTATTTCATGCATTAAGTATATGTATTGTATGTGTAGATATTTGTACAATGTAGTTGCATATGAACCTAAGTATAACGTGTTAGAGTCTTCTTTTTTCCTTTCAATTTTATACAGCATTTTTATATTTCCCACTTAGCATTCGACTCACTCCCTCATTTTGTTATGACATGATGGTTGCACTTTCATATTTTGAGGGTGTTATATAGGTAAGGACTTTCTTTTAGATTACGTTAGTAGCTTTGTATGCTTGGACTTGAGGGTGCTCCTCATGGGTCCCTCACGAAGTTTAATTTGAAATTAGAATCGCATGCTAAACTAGTAAAACGTTAAGTAAAATAAAACTAGACTAGTAACATTATATATTGTTTCATTGCACTTCATATTTAACACTCGGGTCGGACAGGGTTGATTACTGGTAACCCATAAATTCGGATCGCGGAATTATAAATGGTATCAGAGCTATAGGTTCAAGGTTCTTTTCGGGAGTGACATGGTGAGGTCGGTATTGGATATTTCGACGTCGGTGTTAGCTTGGGTCAGTCATGCTAGTTTGGTGCCAAAGAGGTTAGCAAGACAAGTATGTTAGTGCCAAATGGCACGCGATCAAGTTGATAGTTATTAATCACTTTCGTGCTTCTGATTAGAATTGTTAGTAATTTACGAGTGTCTATGCAAGCTAATGGTGGGGACACCGTGGTTGTTAATGTGAGGTTTTTGTGTTCCAATACTTGATGAAGTAGAGCATTCTAAGATGTTAGAAGAGTGAGATGATGCCCACTATGAAAGTGGCACAAATTACATATGGTCAAAAATATAGGTTGATGTTTAGGGTGTCATAACTAAGCATTGTTTATTGGTGAATAAAATTTATATATAACCCATAGGTGAGGTGTTTACGATTAGTTAACGTCGGTAATGTAACTAGGAAAATTCGATCCTTAGGGTGATATCGCACTTGATGGTAATCCGGTGAACATGTGAAATTGTGTATGCTAATAGTGGCAACACCGTGATCCTTTGCAAGAGATGTATTATATGATGACTTTGATGATGAGAGTATCCTTGGTAGTGGAAATAGTGAGTAATGTTCATTGTGACCTAGCTGTAAAGGTTGTGTATTTCATGTATGTAGGTTAGATGATTGAGTGGCGTTCATATATATTGATCCTGTGGTGAGAACATATTGAGTCCATTGGTTGAGAACTTGGGTTTAATGTATCTTGATTATAATGTGGTATTGAAGAATAGGATCCATCGTGGCGTCTATAGTGTAGGCCTTGGTATTTATAGGCAATACCCGATGCCCCGTATCCAATAAAGATATATGTAGTCGTGTTAACTTGTAGATTAGAACATGGTATGATGTTTTCATAGTGAGAAAATTTAATTTTCGTCGTTGAACATTCATTGAGGATTAGGTGAGGCAAACCTTGAGGTTTATAGGTTTCAAGAGACGACCTATATCCTACTATAATTTGTAGTAGCGCTGGTTGTGGTTTGTACGTGGCCTATCATCACAACCGTTCGGGTTAAAGATAAGATCATTGTCTTGGTGTAGCCACTGAAGTGATGGCTAGGTACGAGCTAATATTAGTGTGACAGTGATCTAAAGGTATGGTGGAATGCCCGTAGGTCTTATTATACGTGGCGTAATTGTAGATAGAGATTGAATGTTATGACACCTTGAGGTGTTTGATGGTTAAGAAGCAATGTAGGTAGAAAATCATGGACTAGTGTCTTTGTGAGCACCAAGTAATCTGTGACACCCCGCCTAATTAAATACCGGGCGATCACTCCTTTATTAAATTAAAATCAAGGTGAACAGTTGGTTCATTCTTAGCATCACTGTCGCAAAAATACTTTTCCAATTTAAACACCCTAAATAATTAAGCTAAGTGTCAAAACAATTTAAAACCTTATTCTCATTTTATTAAATCCGGTTATAAAACCTTAAACCATTAACATCTAAAGAGTCACACAATAAGTAGAAGAATAAAATGAACATTTAAGAGTTTAACCATCAATAAATAGTCCCAACATTTACAACACCAAAGGAAAACTTCCTAACAGTAATAAATCCCGAAATAAAGGTACAGAAAGTAAAAATTACAATCTCTGACAATACCAACTAATTAATAGAAATAGGGCGACACATGCCCCTGCTGGATAAAACTGAACTATGAGTAGAATCAAATGGATGAAGTCGTCTAAACAACAAGCCTGCAACTCCCACCTAAGCTGCAGCTCGTTCCTGCCAAAGGACCCTATGCAAGATGCCCCCGTGGCTGGGCACCTGTAATATATACATGTATATATACAAGAGAGAAAGAGAAATGGAAACGGGTCAGAGACCGATAGTGTATATGATTTAAAAATTTGTTTAGCAAGTATTTAAATTGATTACAGGCCAATGCAACAACATATTAGTGCGACACTCTCTTGAGAAATTCTCACCTCTCTTC
The DNA here is from genome assembly GCA_949130495.1 of Sambucus nigra. Lineage (NCBI taxonomy): Eukaryota > Viridiplantae > Streptophyta > Magnoliopsida > Dipsacales > Adoxaceae > Sambucus > Sambucus nigra. Next base: position 464,564,142 of record OX422212.1, on the reverse strand, counting down.
TAATGTTCACACCTATCGCACTAACCTTCCCAATGGTCTATCTCGTCATATACCACACTATCTTTCCCCAATGATTTAACTTATTTTAGGTTATTCGCAGGATTTACAACTGAACAACACAAGTATTTAAAACGTAAGATTTCAATTTGTAACCAAAGTTCTCCATTTAACTTTATTAATCAATAAAGTTTTTCAGTGTCATATTATACTTTCTCAAAACAAGTATTTATAATTTGAGTCATCAACCATGTCCTACATATCAAATCACAGTAGGCAGTTCCAGATTTCAGAATTTCATATATATATTAACTATTCGTATAATATATATCATAACAGCACCCCACATAAAAACTATGGTGCGGGCATACTCTGCTATCCAATCCCCGTATCAATCCCACTAAAGGGAATACAAGTTCGGAATCACTCTCGAACTGTATAAATACATACACAAACAATATTGAGGCGAAGCATAGATTCCAAGTCCAAGAGGTCAGTACATAACCTCACGTCTCTTAGGACCGTGACTACTGATTCGATAGCCTGTACCTAGGATTTCTATCTTCTAGGGTACGAGTCAATATCCCCCATAAGGCACACGAGATAAGATCATACCAGCGCAGAAACCTCAGGGATAGCAAGTAGCGCGGGCATGATTTTCACAAGTATATAATATATGCATACACAATCATATCAATATACCACTGCTATTATATCAATTTAGGTTTATCCCATAACCCACATTCACAACATTTATCCTTATTTTCCCATTATTATATATGAAGTATAATGGTTCGTTTCTAACTTTAATTCGAAGGGTTTTTCCAACTTACTACGTGATTGGACATAAATATTGTATATTTATTCCCCTAATTTCAGTGCATTTGTGAACCCGAGTGATGTAACCTATATGGATTTGATGCACATTTATGCTACTAATCTTCGTTGGCAAGTATTTCGTATTTCGTGCTTCTCTTATTGGTTTTACAGGTTAATTATGCAAGCAGCGCAAAAGAGAAAGCGAGACAATGAAAGAAAAGCTAAGAAGGCAAGTTCAAGGGAATTTTGGTAATTCTGCAGCCAGATCCCGAAGGAGGAGTCAACTGGAAAGTTGAAGAGATCGGAACAACGAGAACACTGGAAGAAACGGCACCCAAACCCGAGCTACGGCTGATGAGTTATGACCCGTTGAAGTTGAAGAAAAATCCAAGGAAGAAAGGAAAGAAAACAAAAAAAAAATTCTAAGTGTTGAACGGAAGAAAAAGCACCCCAGACCAGCAAACATTCGCGAACCCAGGGGTGAACCGGTTTGGGGGGGCGAACCGGTTCGAGGGGCCTGATGCGCAAATTTGCCTCCTTTATTCAGATGGGCTCTAAGGTTTCCTTCTTATACAACATCAAAATTTCATGGTTTAATCCTCTACATCACAAAAGGTTTCTAGAATATCATTTAAGTCATCACTACATGCAATTTCCTATCTCAAATTGGGTTTTTCTTCCATACAATTCATCATAATCATTCCTAAACCAATATGAAAGATGCATCAACGAAATAAGCAAGCTAAAAACTTGTCTGGGGTTTTCAGAAGTCTGGTTTGGTGCTGAAATTGGTGTGGTTGCGTTCCCCGTCTCGCGATCTACCCGTTGGTGGTGGAGGCGGTGCAAACATATGGATTTCGGGCCTTGGATTGCTTTGGAAGCTCTCTCCTTCACTCTCCTATGGCCGTCACTTGTCTTTGGTTGTTCTAACCCTAGAAGACAACCTTAGACATCTGATATAACCCTTGAAATTTCGTGGGTTTAATTACCCAAAAATGTAAAATGACCAAAATGCCCTCCTGGGGTACTAATTAGGCCTAAAGACGCCCCGAGACCCAAACTAAACCCCCGGGTACACTTTTATGACTATCTCGACCCTTACGAACGCGTTGGCGCACTCAAAATGACCATACGAACAACCTATAAAATATTCACTTTTATTAATCAACATTTAGTCCCGACACGACACAGGCGCGTCCCGACTTAAATTTTCATAATTGTCATTTTATTCACACGTGACAATATTATAACAATAAATCTCATATATTACTATACTCATCCAGTAAAATTCAACAAATAACAAATTTCCAATAATTACTAACTCTCGTCACGCTAGTAAATATTTAAAACAACATTCTGGATTAAAATTAAATTAATTTATCTCAATTGAATTTAATAAATCCCATAATTTAAAAGCTATAAAAATACGGGGTATTACATACTTCCCCCCTAATAACGGAATTTCGTCCCGAAATTCGGAAAATAAGGCCTACTAGGTAGCACAATTCTGGATATCCTTCTCAGTACGCAAACTATCTACATAGTACGGCGCTCAATCATTATAGCTTTTTCCTCACAGCAACTTTGTTTTACATTCTCATTGGAGACACTTCACATTGTGCTCCCAACCGACCACATTCGCATAGGTCACGCCTATACGTTATAATTTCCTTATCTCACTATCATTAGGAGGCCGCACCTCACTACATGAAAAATACTCGGATTTATTCATATACGAAACTCCCATTCTGAGAAAATTCTACGAACATTTGATCACTCTTGCTCGCCTAAAACAGTCGTGGAATTCTACCACAGTTATCGGATGTTCTCTCAACCGATCCAAAAACTCTGATTATCTACTCTCCTCTGAACATACGGGAGGAGAATAGTCGAGGTTCTTCCATAACAAAACCTTAATAAGCACCATGCACGCGACAAACGGGTACGAGTGCTTCTACCGAGCATTCCTGAAATCATCGTACTAATATTCCAAAATCTCCTTCACGTGGCTCCACAAATCTTTAATCACCATGCGCCCATTCCCTGGCTACGGGTGATACATCCTACTCGAATCGAAACCGCATCTCCGCTGGTTTCTGAAATCCCATATCAAAGGTGGGATTCACCAATCTCATCCTGATTTAGAAATTTATACTGCGCCGGATCATGCACTGGCGCGATCCTTCCTTTTAAAGGAAGTCTGGGGCATACTAGTTAATATTTTAAGTCAACTTAAAGGAGTATCAATCACCTCCTTCTCGGTGACTTTATTCACATGTTCGGGATGAACTTTTGATCTTATTTTGAGGATGGCAACCCATCCAAGAACTGTACCGACTTTACCGACCTCTTCCAAATTCAGGAATTGTAGCTAAACACAAAATTCTTTGGTTGATTCTTCTCTTTCAACCCAACCTTACCAATGGGCGGTGCATGTAGAGACTACTCACTACGTCTCGCTAAACATCGATTTTTTTCCCTTGACTCACATTACGTGACACGTAATATTCCCCTTCCATCCTTGTAGTATGTCGAAAGTTCCACCCGTGCTCTTCTCTCCACGAAGTGTACATTTGGATCTCTTATACCGTACTAACATCATCACCCTTTAAATGTGTGAGTCGCTCTCACATTTGATTACTAACAATTTCGCTCTGAGTGTTCTTCATAATCATTTAAGTCTGCTCCATTCAAGGAATACTCTTCTTAAATGGCTTCCCGCGGTCTTCTAATTCAAATTTGGGTGTCCTATTCTAATTGCACACCTATGTATGGATTATCGCCCCTCATGTGACGTTTAATCCACTCTATCACTTCCACTTCGTTAAACTAGTCCCACAAACAAATATGACACGCATCCATAACCACGTCCTTTCGACTCAGACGATTTTTAACTGCAATTAACTGAGATGTCCACATTCTTGCAACACCCTGACCGCCCTAGAAGAGCGAACGACGTGCTACTCATCCGTAGAACGAACTAAATTCAACGAAATAGAAGGAATAGGGCATTCAAATTCCATGATGATAAAAGAGGAATAATAATTCTCAACCTTCTTCAGATAAGTATAACAATTTTCCCAAATAGGTACAACAACCAAAATAAATCAGTAACGCTCTATTCATCAAAATAACTTCAAGTCATCTCTTTTGTATAATAAAGTTCTTTCCAGATAATCCATGCTAAAAATCATTCTAACTCTTTATTGTGTTTTGAACGCGGTTACGACATTTGGGTACTCTCAATCACCCTAGAAATCAAAATTCTTAAATTCTCCTTATCATCGTTCCACCCCTCAACTCGTGGGGTAACTTTAAATGCTTTCTTACCACAAGATCTGGCTTCCAATAGCTTTAAGACAAAATTCAACTTCCAACTTACATACATAATTACTTGATCCCAATTCGACCAGGGTACCGAACTCATGGAATAGTGACCAAACGTCTCCCTATTTCCAACCTTACGCTAAGTTTCATGTGTGGGATGTCTAGCAAAGAGAAATCCAAACAAGGAACCCCCCTGATACACTATTACCTAGAATTGTCGGTTATCGAAATCCGTTAGGTCCTCCGTCCATAGTATATACCCCTTTATTCCGTCCCTTGACAGAAAAGTTACAATTTCTTCCGTAATTATGCTTAACAAAGAACGTTTCACTAATTGCACTATTGTTCAGTATAGGTTGGTGGTAATAGCATTTCATAAACCTCGAATACATACAATTGGAATTCTCAAAATTCCTTTCCCTAATAATAGGGGTTTAAATATTAACTCCCACATCTCTAAAGGATAAATATAACAATGCACTCTTCCTATCACTAAGTCCGTAGTGCTAAACATAATACTGAGTCAAATCTTTTCGCCCAACGGTAAATCCCAATACATACTGAATCATATTGTCAAATTCCATACATACATTGGCATCGAATATCTCGAGCCCACTATCTCCTCCGAAGTCTCTAGGATAGATAATATAAGTGCGAGTCCAACCTTCTTACAGGTAAAGCCTCTCCAAAACAAAACGTAAAACATGTTGTGCTAATGCAACCACTCCGATATCCTTGCAATAAATGCCCACTATCGTACTAACCATTTCTATAACGTTTTAACAAAGATAATATCATACTCGTATATCGCATCACTACAACGAGTAGCCTCAATAAAGTACAAAACACTGTTAATATACTCATTCATCCTCCGCGGATATCACTAAAGAAAAATCCCGCTACACTAGGGAAAAATATTCACATTTTAATAACGTTTATAATGATATGCATTAAGCTCGTCTCACATGCTAATCTAGCAAGGAACAAAATATAGTGACTCGCTCGTGTCACATAAATACGCCTCATCCTCTGAGGATACAACTTATACTTCCACCTTGCCAATTGTCTTGACTGCGCAAGTGGTTTATGGACGTAACACGTCTACTCAAACCAAATAAAATTACTTTAATCGTTGTCTTTTACTAGGCACCGTATTCTTGTCCTTTTACTCACTTTGGAACATATTATCGCGAGTGATCTCACTCCGCACAAAATACCTCAACACATAATCCACTTACCACCTATCCTACTAACCAGGTTAGGATTTTCCTTCTCTCGGACTATAGTAGACTCGATTCCCGTTAGCCATCCCGATTGTTCCTTTAACTTTTTAGGCCATAAAGATCATGTTACTATCTATAATAGTACTTACGAAATTTACCATCACTTGGTAAGAATTCCATTATCCGAATCATTTAAATGGGTCCCCTGATGTATATCCACATCCCTTTGTGGTGCTATATCACCACCATTGTATTCAGTCTTATTCTCGACTAAATTCTTCGATTTCTTTAACTTCCCCCACAAAGAAGCGTTATCATCTATATTGATAAAATATGACATTGTCAACCTCCGAATCGGTCGTCCATCAGAATTTTCTCCTCGAGTATTATCAACTATTATTACGAGTTGGTCTCCCACTTGGAGTCGTTTCCTTCACCCGTATCTCCATCTTCCGATGCAAAATTTTAATCCAGTTTGCCACACTCCGTCCTATATCTAAGCCTTTGGATATTTTACCTCCTTTGGTAAAGACACATAATTTCCGCATTTCTAGAATTTCCCACTAACAGTCTCTACACATTTTTATAATACGTTGGATAAGTTTACCCTCGCACCTCATTTGACTATAACAGCACTTGGAAATCACTGCTTCGCCTTAGTCGCCTTTCTAGTCTTGGCTTCTCGTGCCATAACGGAGGTGACCTCAACTACGTTCATCATCCTCGGATATATTTTATAATCTCAACTGAGCCCTGCCTCCTGATGTACGCTTAACGGTCCTCTTCTGACATCCGTCATCGCTCGGCACACGCACACATCCGAACGAAATTAGAATTCACTAATGTATACACATTATAGCAGGAGAACGAAATCTCGTCAAAGGAATCGACAATCCTAAACATAGGGCTCTATAACAAACAAAGCAACGCTGAAAGCATAATAAACCGTACCGATCCTAAGGACACTAGAACCTGATGCTCTGATACCACCTGTGACACCCCACCTAATTAAATACCGGGCGATCACTCCTTTATTAAATTAAAATCAAGGTGAACAGTTGGTTCATTCTTAGCATCACTGTCGCAAAAATACTTTTCCAATTTAAACACCCTAAATAATTAAGCTAAGTGTCAAAACAATTTAAAACCTTATTATCATTTTATTAAATCCGGTTATAAAACCTTAAACCATTAACATCTAAAGAGTCACACAATAAGTAGAAGAATAAAATGAACATTTAAGAGTTTAACCATCAATAAATAGTCCCAACATTTACATCACCAAAGGAAAACTTCCTGACAGTAATAAATCTCGAAATAAAGGTACAGAAAGTAAAAATTACAATCTCTGACAATACCAACTAATTAATAGAAATAGGGCGACACATGCCCCTGCTGGATAAAACTGAACTATGAGTAGAATCAAATGGACGAAGTCGTCTAAACAACAGGCCTGCAACTCCCACCTAAGCTGCAGCTCGTTCCTGCGAAAGGACCCTATGCAAGACGCCCCCGTGGCTGGGCACCTGTAATATATACATATATATATACAAGAGAGAAAGAGAAATGGAAACGGGTCAGAGCCCGATAGTGTATATGATTTAAAAATTTGTTTAGCAAGTATTTAAATTGATTACAGGACAATGCAACAACATATTAGTGAGACACTCTCTTGAGAAATTCTCACCTCTCTTCTAATGTGCACACCTATCGCACTAACCTTCCCAATGGTCTATCTCGTCATATACCACACTATCTTTCCCCAATGATTTAACTTATCTTAGGTTATTCGCAGGATTTACAACTGAACAACACAAGTATTTAAAACGTAAGATTTCAATTTGTAACCAAAGTTCTCCTTTTAGCTTTATTAATCAATAAAGTTTTCCAGTGTCATATTATACTTTCTCAAAACAATTATTTATAATTTGAGTCATCAACCATGTCCTACATATCAAATCACAGTAGGCAGTTCCAGATTTCAGAATTTCATATATATATATTAACTATTCGTATAATATATATCATAATAGCACCCCACATAAAAACTATGGTGCGGGCATACTCTGCTATCCAATCCCCGTATCAATCCCACTAAAGGGAATACAAGTTCAGAATCACTCTCGAACTGTATAAATACATACACAAATAATATTGAGGCGAAGCATAGATTCCAAGTCCAAGAGGTCAGTACATACCCTCACGTCTCTTAGGACCATGACTACCGATTCGATAGCCTGTACCTAGGATTTCTATCTTCTAGGGTACAAGTTAATATCCCCCATAAGTCACACGAGATAAGATCGTCCCAGCGCGGAAACCTTAGGGATAGCAAGTAGCGCGGGCATGATTTTCACAAGTATATAATATATGCATACACAATCATATATATATAACACTTTTATTATATCAATTTAGGTTTATCCCATAACCCACATTCACAACATTTATCCTTATTTTCCCATTATTATATATCAAGTATAATGGTTCGTTTCTAACTTTAATTCGAAGGGTTTTTCCAACTTACTACGTGATTGGACATAAATATTGTATATTTATTCCCCTAATTTCAGTGCATTTGTGAACCCGAGTGATGTAACCTATATGGATTTGGTGCACATTTATTCTACTAATCTTCGTTGGCAAGTATTTCATGTTTCGTGCTTCTCTTATTGGTTTTACAGGTTAATTATGCAAGCAGCGCAAAAAAGAAAGCGAGACAATGAAAGAAAAGCTAAGAAGGCAAGTTTAAGGGCATTTTGGTAATTCTGCAGCCAGATCCCGAAGGAGGAGTCAACTGGAAAGTTGAAGAGATCGGAACAACGAGAACACTAGAAGAAACAGCACCCAAACCCGAGCTACGGCTGATGAGTTATGACCCGTTGAAGTTGAAGAAAAATCCAAGGAAGAAAAAAAAAACAAAATTCTAAGCGTTGAATGGAAGAAAAAGCACCCCAGACCAGCAAACATTCGTGAACCCAGGGGCGAACCGGTTTGGGGGGGCGAATCGGTTCGGGGTACATGCGAACCGGTTCGAGGGGCCTGATGCGCGAATTTGCCTCCTTTATTCAGATTGGCTCTAAGGTTTCCTTCTTATACAACATCAAAATTTCGTGGTTTAATCCTCTACATCACAAAAGGTTTCGAGAATATCATTTAAGTCATCACTACATGCAATTTCCTATCTCAAATTGGGTTTTTCTTCCATACAATTCATCCTAATCATTCCTAAACCAGTATGAAAGATGCATCAACGAAATAAGCAAGATAAACACTTGCCTAGGGTTTTTAGAAGTCTGGTTTGGTGTCGAAATTGGTGTGGTTGTGTTCCCCGTCTCGCGCTCTACGCGTTGGTGGTGGAGGCGGTGCAAACAGATGGATTTCGGGCCTTGGATTGCTTTGGAAGCTCTCTCCTTCCCTCTCCTATGGCCGTCACTTGTCTTTGGTTGTTCTAACCCTAGAATAAAACCTTAGACATCTGGTATAACCCTTGAAATTTCGTGGGTTTAATTACCCAAAAATGTAAAATGACCAAAATGCCCTCCCGGGGTACTAATTAGGCCTAAAGACGCCCCGAGACCCAAACTAAACCCCCGGGTACACTTTTCTGACTATCTCGACCCTTCTGAACGCGTTGGCGCACTCAAAATGACCATATGAATAACCTATAAAATATTCACTTTTATTAATCAACATTTAGTCCCGACACGACATAGGCGCGTACCGACTTAAATTTTCATAATTGTCATTTTATTCACACGTGACAATATTATAACAATAAATCTCATATATTACTATACTCATCCAGTAACATTCAACAAATAACAAATTTCCAATAATTACTGACTCTCGTCACGCTAGTAAATATTTAAAACAACATTCTGGATTAAAATTAAATTAATTTATCTCAATTGAATTTAATAAATTCCAGAATTTAAAAGCTATAAAAATACGGGGTATTACATAATCGTGATGTGGGTATTGAAAGGTTTGTAGAGCGCACGTACAATGATAAAGGTATGGATGATGAAATCTTATCGGGTCTTGAGGAGGATTACATAAAATGTGTTTAGTGTCCTTAGGAGACCAGATAGTCCAGTATGAAGGAGCATTAGCAGCCTAGTAATAATCCACTTGAGGGTTAGGTGATGATCTCGAGTTATTGGTTGCATAGTGCACATGCCGGGTGTGGCTTCCCAAATTGGCATTGATGGGTAATGTAATTCCTAAGGTAGGGTGATAGCTTGTGTCGTTATAGGAGTTATGCTTAGATGTCATGGAATGACTAGTATTGGTGTTGTGATACTCGAGACTTTGGGTGATGACGCCATGTGGAGACATGTATATGGCAATCGAGGTGGGGTAACATCGAAACATGATTACAATGTCGGCGTATGTCTATGATATATTCCAGGGTAGCCTTCTCAGTGTAAGGACTAGTCCATGTCATATCTTTCCAAGATGGTTATGATTAGAAGATGTATCCCTGTGTGATATTTACTACCCTTATAATTCCAATGGCGACGAGTGTGGTCTCCACGTAAATTGTGTGTGGGTAGAACCCGAAAGTAAGTTTGGTGGTAATCTCGTGTGGTCAAAGGACACGGTAAGGTGAATGCCTCACTTCAACTAAGTCATGCCTATGGGAGTTTGGTATTTTCATCACGATATGACAAGGCAAACAATAACCTAGGTATAGTAAGTTGGCGATGTCATCGCCAGTAAATGTACAAGGTCAATGAAGACAAGGGTGTGAGGTACCCACCACTCGGAATGGTTCATGTACGCCAAGAACGTGGAGGGCAAGGCCTTACTCCCAAGGAGTGAAGTCAAGCATTGACTTCGTAAAGGACTATCGATTCGTATATCGCTTTCGTGATACGATAATGGATGGTTGTGATTCGAATCATCACGGCTAGTGAACCAAGCCAGGGTATGTGGAGAGGATTAGTGCTCGGTGATAACTTTGGGAATGAGTGAAATGACTTCAAGCATGTGGCGTAGGTTCACTTTCATAAATCATAGTCGTATTCTTATGGGTGAAATTTCTTAGGACGGTTGTTTGTTCCTTCTGACTCTCGTGTATCCCTTTCGGTAGGGATAGATATTCTCACATGTGTGATAACTCGGATTGGTTCCATATCATGGCACGACGTGATTGGGCCTAGTAGAGCGCGGTGGATCGATTATGGTCAATGTAGCTCGGTAACTGGGAGCACCCTATCTGAGTTATTTTTGTTATTGCATAAAATTCTGTGTATAAGTGGTTGCGCTTTCGGCCACATGGACTGCTCATAGTATTGATCTTTCATAGGATTAGTGGCCTTTCGACTGGATGGCACGACCAATAAACTCTGCGACTAATTTTGATGTAACCCTGCAAATGTTTTCAGTGCACACAATAAAATCGTAAGTATGATCATCACCATTGAAAATACTCATTGTTGATGTAAAAAATTAGATCGTATCTAATTATTCAATCACAGATAAATAAATGGGATAAAGAAATTTTTAAAGTGGTTCAGCCTTATAAGAATGGCCTACGTCCACTATTATGTTATTGCTGACTGTTTGGGAATTCTCGATTATAAGTTATCTCAAGAAATTCCGGTCCCCTTACAATGAGGATTGTACAATGTATTTATAGCCCTGGGGCTGTAATGTGAAAGGGTAATACATTAAATGATGTACATATGAAAGGGTGATACATTCAATTCTCCTTAAGCGTATGCGTCTGAATGATAAGCATTTAATGAACAGTCAAACTATTGGTTATCCCGCTATTAATGCTTTGTTCGAGGTGAAGCTCGGACTGCCTGAGTTGCTCGGACCGCCTAAGCTTCTCGGTTCTCAAGAGTTCCTCGGAGCGTATGAGTTCCTCGGGGAAACAATATTCCTCGTTGTAGTATGGTTCCTCAGAGCGTGTGAGTTCCTCGGAAGTGTTTGTTGTTGCCATGTAGACTACCACGTGTCTTCACTTTATTGATCCATGTCAGCAGACTAAATTTGGTATCAACAGAAGCCCCCAATGTTTCATAGTCCGAAATTTGAGGAGTGTGGAACATTCTTTCTCGGAATATGATAGCTTTAAATAGTCCTCCTAATTTTTAGGTGTGTTTCCCATGTATTTATTTCTCTTTCCAAATTCGTAGAATCAGGCTTTTTTGAATTTTCATAACCGCCTCGATCTCTGCGTACTTTTTGTCCTTTTAGCCGCCGGTAGCGTAATCGTTTCTTCTCGCTTCGATTGCCGCGCCCTTTTTGTTCCTCTAGCTGTCGGTAGCGTAATTATTTCTTTTTGTAATCATTACTTTACCATTTCCCAAGGCAAGGTAATTAAACTTCACAGGCACTCCCATCGTCTTCTACCTTTTCAAATTTGTATTTTCGAGTTTTCCATTGTTTCTTTCTCTCCTGTGTATTCATCTCTTCCATCGTTCGTTGTCATTAGATCCACTCTTTTTCTGTAAGATTTTCTTCCTTCTTCTTTATTTCTTTTATTCATCATGGTTTACCCTGTTGAATCTCTTGATAAGTTTCACTCTGATTTTTCTATTCCCTCCTGGGTTGTTCTGGAAGAGCTTTCTGAGCCTTCTGATTATTTCCGTTTGGCTGAGGGACATTGGTTCCCCAGTATCTTTATTGCTGAGTGTGGATTTTCTTTTCCACCCAATCCCTTATGCCTGGAATTTTGTCAATACTTTGACGTTGTTCCTGCAAGAATAGCCCCAAATACATGGAGAATAGTTAATGGGGTTCATAGGTTAAATCAAATCCATGGAACTCGCATAGGAATTCCAGAAATCATGTTCTGTTATAGATGAACAGTTGGTGATAACACCTTTTATTTAAAAACTAGATTTTTGAATAGGGCCTTAGTAGTAAATCTCCCGGATGCTAATAAGGATTATTTTGAGCACGGGGTAGTCATAAAAAATTGGCAACATGCTCCTTTATCTGGAGATGAAGTTTATCAGGGTCCCAGATGCCCTCCCTATGGCAATGGGATAGGTTATTTTTATTTTATTTATTTTGAAATTATGCTTCCTCTCTGTTTGACAAAATGTGTCACTGATATTTTAATGTTTATTTATTTGTAGTTGATAGCAAAAGAAAGTGTCCAAAAGAGGCAGACGTAAATATAAGGCACTTGAAACTTATCTGGAGTTTGCATCAGAGTGTTGCCGACGAGCATATTAGGTCAACCTCGTATCTGCTGCAATACAAGAGCTACACCAATTCTTTCACTGCTCGTCCGGTGATAAATGACGCAGAGCTAGTACCAGCTTCCACCAGCTCCTCGCCTGAATCACACATTCCTTTAAGTGAAAGGATGAAGAAGAGAAGAACTCCCACCCTTTTTGAGAAACCTGCCTCTGGGGCTGGAGAGGCGAAAAGAAGTAAGGTTGATGTCCCAAGGGAGGGGACAAAGAAAAATGATGCGCCTTCCTCGGCTGCTGCTATTGTGAAGGTTGTCGAGAAGCCTCCAGTGGCCCCGAGCAAGGCTGCTTCTCTAGGCGAGGTTATTGTCATATCACCGAACAAGGGTTCCTCCTTGGTTGAATCAATCCTTATTCCCCCGAGGAAGCTGAAGAAGAGCTGCTTGGTCAATTTGGCTGACACCATCACTCAGCCCCCAGTTACTGGAACCGTTGTTCCAACTTTTGTTCCTCCAAGCTCTGCCATGAGCTCGGTAAAGTCTTGGATCATTCCCGAGGTCCAAGGTACTAAAGAAAACCTTACTCGGGACATAGTCACTTCTTTGGTAGCTCGCCACATTACTTCTGTAAGTCCTTTTACTTTAAACTTTTCATCTTTCCCTTATTATATCTATCTCTGACTTGCTTTCATTTTCTTTTCATAGTTTGTGAGCTGCTTCAATACAATTTTAAAGAAGGATGAAGCTATCAAAGCTTTCAACTCCTCGTCTGGTGTAGAGTAAGCTTTAATGGGTTTGGGGCAATCTCTGAAAGAGTCTCGCCAAAAATATGCTGATGATAAAGCAATTTGGGAGAAGAAGCTTGCCTCCACTGAGCAGGAGAAGGCTCGAGTTGTTAAAGTCTCCCAGGAGTTGGAGAAGAGAATAAAGGACTTGGAAGGGAAAAATAAAGAGCTCGACGAGAAGCTCAAAAATGCTGGAGAACTTGAGAATAAGCTCAAGGTTGCTGAAGAAGAACTGGGTCAGCTTCGGGAGGTAAATAGACAGAAGGAGGAGGTTAAAAATAAATTGAAGATTGCTGAAAACCTTCTGTCCGAGCAGCGTTCTTCGAAGAAGTTGAAGAGATAACTGGCTGTGAAGAAGTCTTTCAGCGTTGGCTGGGACAAGGGGTAGAACAAGGGGTTGGCTTCCATGATGTCTCGGGTAGAATATGGCAACCTCAAGTACTTTAGGGATGGATGGGTTGCTGCTCTACAGGAGATGAAAGTGGATGAAAATTCTGAACTCTTTCAGCAACACACCCCTGGTCCTCCTCCAACTCCTGAAGAAGAAGAAGAGGACGAAGCTGCCTTCGAAGAGTCTTCTATAGTGATGGGAGATCATCCCCCAGCCATCCATCTTGCTCCCAAGGAACCTCAGCAAATCATTACTTCTTTCGAGCAACTGCTGGCGCTCCCCAAGCAGCTTTTTATTCCCTCCGAGCAACCTACTTCCTCATCCCAGCCTCCCGAGAAGGTTTTGGGAGATAAGGAAAAGGTGTAGAGTTGTTCGGGTTTCTCTTTATATTTTTCTTTTGTCAAATGTAACCATGAATATGTAACTCTGAACCTTGTACTTCTGATCTTCATGATATAATAAAACTTGAACTTGCATTTATTCATACTGTTGTCTCTTCTTCATGCTCTGTTTTGATTATTGATTACTGCTTTTTATTCCTTTGCTAGTTTCTGGCTAGGATGGAATTATTATCTACTCACGATACCAAGCTGCTGAGACAGTGCAATGATTATTTTAAAGCTGGTCACACAGATCTGGGTGCAGCACAAGTCGTCGACATCCTCGGCCAAGATGCTTCTGAACAAGCAGTTGAAGCATACCAATGTCTGAAGTGTCTACTTGATCGAGTAGTGGCCAATAATGTGGCTTATTACAACATGATAGAGGATCTCCAAGGCACCCTCGAAGATCTTCAGCAACAATACAAAGAGTCCACTGCCCTCTTGCACGAGGGTTACGAGAAGAAGTACCAGCAGATCATTGCCAACAAGGGTTACGAGAAACTTTTTACTGGCTACGATGTGAGGGAGAGAACTCTGAAGGGTGAGGTCGAGGAATACAGGCAAATAGTTAAATTATTAGAGCAAGAGAACAACAATCTTCAAAGAGAGTTGTCACAGTTGAAGTCTGCAGCTTCTACTTCAAAAGCCTTGATCCCAGTGACTGATGAGGGATTCTCGTTCTTGGAAATCGAGAACGCCAACTTGAGGGACGAGTTGGAAACCTAGAAGAGGTCTAGCCCTTCTACACCTTCTCGTGGTCGAGTAAGAGCTCCTCGGGGACGAGCAAGAGCAGCTCGAATTCCTTTCGAGGAACAGAGGACTCAATCTGCCTTAGAGAACCAAGCCTTCCAATTAATGGCAAAGAACCAAGCATTGTCTGAAATGTCAAAGAAGATCAGGGACCTGGAAGAGAAACTTTCCATGCAGAAGTCTACCTTGAAGAATAAAGAGATCTTCATCAAAAATTTCCACGAGCAGCTGGAAAGACTAACATATCAATTCCACAAATAGCCCAGGGAGTTCTGGATGGCTGGATACAACGAAGCTCTCTATCACTTGGACGATCGTATCCAGAATGCCAATAATGAGGGCTACAAGCAAAGCTGGTTGAATGCCTTAGGTGTGCTGCAACTCGAACAGGGCCATTACCTGTGGGGCTATAATGATCCTGGGCTGCTCGACCTACCTGTGCCACCATACAAACTGGATATGAGTTAGATCCCTGCTCGAGCCATTCCTCGATGCTTGATTTCCAAATATCTCGATGACTACAATCTCCATTCAAATGCCGAGATATCTCATCCCGAGCACCTCTTAGATCAACCATTGGTGATGAATATCAGGATGTTAAAGGATCTCAACTTCATAAATTCTCCCCTGGCTTTAAATGATCCACCTGCTGGCGAGGAACCTGTGTCAAAAGCAGAGGGGAAAAGACCAGTAGAGTAGGAATTTTGATGTAATAGTTAGTATACATTTCAATATCAATGTAACTTTCATTTCATTATCAATGTAATTTGTTTTTGTATTTAATGAAAGACTTTCCTTTCTGTTCGCAATCTTAATTGCTATTGTCTTTTAAAACACTTTATATTTGTGCATGTGTATCTGATAAAAAGATAACAATATTGTGTAGTTTGTCGATCAAATTATTGTCGAGTAGTTTGAACTTGTGGTAGTTATTTGGCAGAAATAATATTTTGTTTCTCGACCAACTTAGTAATAATTAAAAAGTTACGAGTATAAAAAATGTTTAAAATGTTTCCGACCAACCAAGGTCGGTAAATTTTCCTTGTCGACTAACTACAGTTAGTGGGTTTTTATCCCCGACCAGCCATAGTTAGTGGATTTTTCCTCTACGAGGAGCTTTGTTTTCAAGAATATATTTACTTCCTAAACAACATAAGTTGGCATTTTTAGGAATACTTTTATTTCTCAAGGAACATATAGTTTTACTTCCCGTAGGAATACAAGTTTTACTTCCCGGAGGAATACAGGTAGCTTTACTTCCCAGAGGAATATAGGTAGCTTTACTTCCCTGAGGAATATTGGTAGCTTTACTTCCCGAAGGAATATAGGTAGGTTTACTTCCTGGAGGAATATTGGTAGCTTTACTTCCCGGAGGAATATAGGTAGCTTTACTTCTCGGAGGAATATGGGTTTCTCGACCAACCTTAGTTGGCGTTTTCGAGAAAAAATTTGAGAATCCTGAGCTTTGCCGAGCAGTGTGTAGCACTAGTATTCCCCGAAAAACTTTCAATAAAAAGAAAAAATTCGGCAGAATATCTTCATTTTATTCATCACTAATAATACTTGCGTAGGTTCTCTGCGTTCCATGCATTCTAAACTCCTCCCTTTTTAAAGTTTCTATTCGGTAAGTTCCTGGTCGAACAACTTCTGTACCTAGGTATGGTCCATGCCAGTTTGCCTCCAGTTTATTGTGCTTTTGAATCACTTTCTTCAGTACATAGTCTCCTTCTTTCAGGTCGCACTTCTTTACTCTCTTATTGTAGAACAAGGTTGTTCGCTGCTGGTAAGCAGCATTTCTAATGGCTGCTTCTTCTCTAACTTCCTCGAGCATGTCTAAATCCAATCTTCTCATTAAGTCGCTGACAGGGGATTTGAAATTCAGTACCCTTTGTGTTGGGAGGCCCAACTCGGCAGGTATAACAGCTTCACTTCCAAACGCCAACATATATGGTGATTCTCCAGTTGTTAATCGGGGAGTAGTTCGGTAAGCCCACAGTACTGACTGTAACTCGTTGATCCAGTTTGCTTTTGCATCATCCAGTCTTTTCTTCAAGCCATTTAACAGCGTTCTGTTTGTCACTTCAGTTTGTCCATTGCTTTGAGGATGGCCTGGTGCTGAGTGGATCTTTAAAACATTTTATTGATGACAATAGGCAGCGAACTCCTCGTTATCAAATTGTGTTCCATGGTCTGTGATGAAAGCATGAGGAAGACCATATCGACAAATGATGTTCTTCCAAATAAATTAATACACCTTCTCGTACGTCATATCAATAAGAGGCTCAGCTTCTACCCACTTAGTAAAACAATCCATTGCGATGACGAGGTATTTGAATCTTCCTCTAGTCATTGGAAGTGGCCCTACCAAATCTATTCCCCACATGGTAAATGGCCAAGGGGAAGTGATGGGTGTCAACAATTCTTGTGGAGTTCTTCAAATGGAGGAGAAGCGCTGGCACTTGTCACATTTCTTGGCATAGGCTATACAATCAGCCTTCATCGTCGGCCAGTAGTATCCCTGCGTCATCATACTTTGCAAAAGCGTCTGGCCTGCTACATGGGCTCCACAGGACCCTTCATGGATCTCTTCAATCAATTATTTCACCTCGGAGGGATGTACACATCTTTGTAAACCTTCAATAACTCCTTGTCTATATAAAATACCGTTAGTTAATACATACCGAGAAGCTTTAAACTTCAATTTCTTGGCTGCGAGCTTGTCAATTGGTAATTCTCCCTCCTCAATATACGCCCTGATGGGATCCATCCAAGATGGTCCTAAATCAAGGGTGAAAAAGTTCATCGTCAGATCTTCATCTATACTCCGACCATCCAACACTTCAATTGGGATTATTCGTCGTAGCTCGGTACGAGTAGCTGATGCTAATCGAGCTAGGGCGTCTGCTCTCGCATTCTCCATTCTTGGTATTCTGACCAGTTGAATAGCAGCAAATTCTGACACCATCTCCTTTGTATTTGCATGATATCTGATCATTAAATCTCCTCTAACTGCATATACTCCCAATATTTGATTTACAATCAATTGAGAATCATTTAAGACAATAACCTGCTGTGCCTCCATAATTTTTGCCAAATTAAGACCTGCAATCATGGCCTCATACTCAGCCTCATTATTGGAATCTTTGAATTGGAAACGTAGGGCGTATTCCATGTCGACCTCGTCCGAAGTGCTCAAAACTATCCCCGCGCCACATCCTGTAGTGCAAGAAGAGCCATCTACATATAGCCTCCATATAGGTAACTCGCCTTCAAATTTTTGATCTGTTAGAGTTCCTCGGTGAAATATTTGTTGCTTCCTTTCTTCTTTCCCTGATATTTCTCGCTCTTCGCCGATCATCTTTTCTTGCCCTTTTACCAACCGGAGTTGGTCTGGGCTCGAATTTGATGATCTTGTAACATCCACTTGCCCTTTTACCAATCGGAGTTGGTCTGAGCTTGTGTTTGTTGATCTTGTAACATCCACAGGTTGATCAGCGCGCAACTTTTGCTCCTCGGGGGTATCAGGATAAGTTAACTCTGCTATAAAATCTGCTACAGCTTGCCCTTTTAGCGATGATCTGGGTTCATAGACTATATCGTATTCTCCGAGCTCTATTGCCCAGTACATCAATCTCCCTGATTTTTCTGGTTTATGAAGGGCTTGTCTCAATGGCATATCAGTATATACGACTATAATATGAGCCTGGAAGTATGGCCTCATTCTTTTACTCGCCTCAATCAGCGCCAGTGCTAACTTTTCCAGCCTTGGATATCTGATCTCTGCTCCTCGAAAGGCCTTACTTGTGTAATAGATTGGTTTTTGTACTCCATTCTCCACTCTTATCAACGTCGAGCTAACTGTATTCTCCGATACTGCTAGGTACAAGCACAATTTTTCTCCCATCACCGGCCTAGACAACAGTGGAGGTGCTCCCAAGTATTTCTTCAAGTCTTGAAAAGCATTTTCACATTCATCATTCCACTCAAAAGTCTTTCGAAGTGTCTTAAAGAATGGGAGACATCGATCAGTTGCTCGTGATACAAATCTGTTGAGTGTTGTTACTCGTCTTATAAGACTTTGCACCTCTTTCTTCGTTGTTGGAGATCGTAGCCCTAATAGAGCTATGATCTTTTCAGGATTCGCCTCAATGCCTCGTTGGTTGACAATGTATCCAAGAAATATGCCTTCTCGTACTCCAAATATGCACTTCGTCGGGTTTAGCTTCATTTGGTATTTATCTAGTTGATCAAAAGTCTGACTTAAGTCAACTAGATGATCAGCAGCTTTTTTGCTCTTCGTCAGCATATCGTCAACATAGACTTCCATATTGCAACTGATTTGTTCAGCAAAAACTTTGTTCATCAGTCTCTGATATGTCACACCTGCATTTTTTAAACCAAAAGGCATAACATTATAACAATAAGTTCCCCTAAGGGTAATGAAAGAAGTACTCTCCCTATCTTCAGGTTTCGTTTTAATCTGATTGTAGCCAGAATAAGCATCCATGAAACTCAGCAGCTCGTGTCCCGAGGTAGCATCGACTAGTTGATCAATTCGGGGCAGTAGAAAGTGATCCTTTGGGCATGCTTTGTTGAGGTCGGTGAAGTCTAGACACATCCTCCATTTGTTGTTCTTCTTCTTTACCATCACCACATTAGCTAATCAGTTTGGATATTTAACATCTTCAATGAAGCAAGCTTTCTGGAGCTTCTTGACTTCCTCCTGTATAGCTTGATTCTTCTCGGGGCTGAACACTCTTCTTCTCTGCTTCACTGGCTTGATCTCCTTATTCACATTGAGTTCTTGACATAAGAAATTTGGGTCTATCCCGGGCATATCCTCATGACTCCAAGTAAAAGTTTTCTTTCTGCTTCTAAGGAAAGTTATCAATTCCTGTTTTAGTGAGGCTTCCAACGACGAACCTACTTGAGTAGTCCGTTCAGGGTGCTCGTCGTCCGAATGATTTTTTCAGGGTACTCTTGAAATTATTACTTCATTCATTCTCATTTTGATTACCAATGGGTCATCATAAGGATATAAAACACCTGCAAGGTCATTCTTTGAGAACCCAATAACGAACTTTTCTTTGTTCACCTTTCTCGGGCGATCCTCCTCAGCTAGATTTATTCGTTGAATGTACGAGCAAGCTTGAGCCTCACAGAGGTAAGCTTTTCTCTCGGCAGTAAGGTCTCCTCCTCCTGCATCTCCACCTGTTATAACATTACAGTCAAATGACCCAAAGTGTATTGAAAATACCTCTCATTCTGGCTGCCTTGGTCTCTTGGGAAGATCAGGGTCATCCTCAGGATCAACTTCATAGTTTCTCTTCTTGCTCTCCTCTGCTCGACGAGGAGATCTAGAACTCTCTCTTATTCGGTCATTGTTCCTTCTTTCGCCTCCACGATTAATGTACTTTGCCATCTTTCCTCGTCTGATAAGTTTTTCAATCTCATTCTGAAGAGCTATGCAATTTTTGGTCATATGGCCATGGTCTTTATGAAACTCGCAATACTTTGTTTTATTCCTCTTGTCAGGGTTTGCCTTTATTTTCTCTGGCCAGTTTAATTCCTCGTTGCTCTTGATTTCTTCTAGAACGTGGTTGATATCCTTCTTCAAAGGAGTATAATTATCAAATTTCTTCATTGCATCCCATACCGACCTTGTTTTTGAATGTTTGTCATTACCATTGTTCTTATGCTCTTTCTTCTTAGCTTTATCACCTTCCACCTTGGTTTCTTTGGCATCCATGTTCTTCTTCGCAACCATAGCCTCCTCGGTATTCATAATCTTAGATGCTTTTCCCATCAGTTCTGACATGGTTCTAGGCGGATCTTTGGCCAAAGTATAGTACAACTTGTTAGGCAGTAGTCCACTCATCAAGGTGGTAATCGTTGTCTTCTCCTCGTAATCAATGACTTCAAGTTTCTCATTATTAAAATGAGTTATATAATCTCTGGTACTTTCACCAGGCTTTTGTCTAACACTTAACAAATGTGCTACTCGTTTAACTGGCTTTGCCCCAAAACAGAAATTCCCAATGAATAACTCGACCAGTTGAAGAAAAGTTGAGATCTTACCCCGAGGAAGATTATTATACCATATTTGAGCAGATCCAGTAAGAGTTCCCGAGAATGCTCTGCATCTCATCTCATCTGGAACAGCATAGATGTCGGCTGCAGCTTGGTATTGTTCTATATGAAGGACAGGGACAGCCTTTCCATCATATTTGGGGATCACAACAGGTGCTTTGAACTTTGATGGTGTTGGAAAATCTACAATGAACTGGACAAAAGGTGTTCCTCGAACAAAGGTTCGTTCTAGGGGGTCTTAGCTTTAACCATTTCCCCCAATCTATCCTCAAGCCTTTGAATAGAGCCTTTCCATGCATCATTTCCTTCCTCGGGCCTGTTGGTTCAAGCAGCTGATCGCGTTGAGGTGGCTTCCTGGGATCTATCTTGATGAGCAACTGGTCGCGACTGGGCAGATCCTTCCCTTAAGTCTGATGGTCGTCGAAAACTCCTCGATGGGGCTCTAGCAGGACTTTTGCTCTTCCTAGGACCTAATCGATCGAAAGGAGATACTCTGCTTAATCTTTCTAGCGCACTGGCCCGTTCTGGAGAGAGAGTGATACGTTGTTCAGTATCTGTGGCTCGCACTGACGAAGTTCGTCCAGGTTGATAAGAAAAATCTTCAAACTCCTTATTACGATATGAATTGGTACGCCTATTACGTGAAGAAGATGCACGTGTATTTCTTTGAATACTTCGTGGTCTTGAAATGGGTTGGTGCACCGCCATGGAGGGTTTGTATGAGTTATCGCATAGTTTCTTGCATGACGGTCTGGCCCTGAGCCAGATTTGTCATTATTCCAGCCAAATCTGGAATATTTGGCGGAGCAGATGGATTTGGAGGACTTCCAGCGTTTCGATTGCTTGATTCTGGAATATCATCCATTTGTGATGGATTGTTTTTGATGGAAAATGATATTACCAGTCGTTCCCACAGATGGCGCCAATCTGTTGATGTAAAAATTAGATCGTATCTAATTATTCAATCACAGATAAATAAATGGGATAAAGAAATTTTTAAAGTGGTTCAGCCTTATAAGAATGGCCTACGTCCACTGTTATGTTATTGCTGACTGTTTGGGAATTCTCGATTACAAGTTATCTCAAGAAATTTCGGTCCCCTTACAATGAGGATTGTACAATGTATTTATATCCCTAGGGTTGTAATGTGAAAGGGTAATACATTAAATGATGTACATATGAAAGGGTGATACATTCAATGATCCTTAAGTGTATGCGTCTGAATGATAAGCATTTAACGAACAGTCAAACTATTGGTTATCCCGCTATTAATGCTTTGTTCGAGGTGCAGCTCGGACCGCCTGAGTTGCTCGGATCGCCTAAGCTTCTCGGTGCTCAAGATTTCCCCGGAGAGTTCTCGTTCCTCGGAACGTATGAGTTCCTCGGGGAAACAGTGTTCCTCATTGTAGTATGGTTCCTCGAAGCGTGTGAGTTCCTCAGAAGTGTTTGTTGTTTCCACTTAGACTGCCACGTGTCTTCACTTTATTGATCCATGTCAGCAGATTTAATTTGGTATCAACACTTATAAAAAAAAAAACGTTAGAATGTTCAATAGAACGTGAATGCTTCATTTACAACCAGGATCGGCTTTCTTTGAACATTTTTTTAGTGAATCTAATATTTTCATTCTTCAAATATTCAAAATCAAATCCAACTTCAATAGCATACTGTCACACCTCGGTAAATTCTGGAGTCGACCGCCACTAAAATTACGTCGGGTGCAAGTAAATAAAATACCATTCTTAGCATGTGACAGGTATGAGATATATAAAAATCAATCCGCAAGATAAATGATAGTAAATCCCAAAAGATAAACCATCCAACTAAGCGATAAAAGATCCATCACCATGCTAAACTCCAAATAATAACTAATCTCCACTAATTTAAAACTGAATAAACTTTAACTGAATCCATAATGAAATATCTAAATAAAATCCATAACAAAATTGGAACCGAATGACCCAACAAATACACAAACTCAGTCTCAATGTAAATATGAAAGAAATGAAACTAAACTAAACTAATACGTATAAAGTAAATAACTCCCGCTGCACCTCAAAGAAAGTCTCCAAATAATCCTACACAGCTTCTCCAAACTTATTCCTGAAAAAGTTAGTCAACGCACGAGGACAGAGCCCCGTAATACCCTATAATTTTAATGATTTTTAATTATGGGATTAATTAACCTAAACCGGGAGTTTATTTACAATTAATCTGGATTTAATTAAATAATTACTTGCGCAATGAGAGTTAGTATTTATTGATGTGAATTATGCTGAATATTACTTAGGTGAGTAAAGTAATACGTAATTATGAATTAATTATCGCGAGCGAATAATACGAAAATTATGAAAATTAAGTCGGGACGCGCGTGTCAGTGTATCGGGACGCAAGTTAATAAAATAAAAGGTAATTCCTTTATAAGGCACCCCTATGGTCATTTCGAGTGTGCTAGAGTGTCCGAAAGGTTCGAGATAGTCAGAAAAACCTACTCAGGGGTTCAGTTTGGGTCCCAAGACACTTTTATGCAAAATCGGCACCCCGAGAGGGTATTTTAGACATTTTTATTTTGGGGGTAATTAAACCCACGAAATTCCTAACTCTATATTAGCTTCTAGGGTTCGGATTTGTAGAGTTATCAAACACAAAATCTTGGGAAACCATAGGAGCAGGAGAGTGAAGGGTTTTCTAAGGCTTGAACCACCATTGGAGAACCGTTTGTACCACCATAGCCGTCAACGTATAGATCGGAGAGAGAGGATCAACCCCATACCTTTCATCACCAACGGACCAGACTTGCTACATAAGGCAAGTATTATCTTGCATAAATTTACGGTAGATATATGATCCATGTTAGATTAGGATAACCTTTTTATGAAAATATTATGTTTTGGAGGAATTTAGATAGTGTAAATCAAAACTCTTGGGTGAATATTTAAATGGAATATGATCATTTTTCATGTAGAATCAAACCCATGTTATTAAAATCAAATTGATTGAAGAAATATGGAAATTTCATGTTGAGTTGAAGATGAAGTCAAAACTAGGGTTCTTAAGACTAAAGATGGAAATTGGGTGAATTTAAGCAAGTTGATGTTGTTTAAATGACTTGGATATGTTAGGAATTGTTCACACATGTTAGTATAGGTTCGGGATTTCATGTATATCAATTTGGAGAACTATAAAGACGATTTAGGTGGTTAAAAATCTTGAGACCCGTAACTGTTAAGAAAATCTGGACAAATAGCTGATTGATCGATCGATCGATCGAATCAAGAATGTCAATCGATCGACTGACCGATCGATCGACCCATTTCATCAATCGATCAACTCCCCTGGGAAATGTGACTTGTTTCCTTTTTAATATTTGATTGAATCCCAACTTTTAGAAATCTTTGGTATGGGTTAATTAATCATAATGAGACTTAGGAAAGGGAAGTAGGATATACTTGTGACCCGAAAAATACTATTTATGCATGGAATTGAATGGGGAAAGTACGAGTGTTAATTGAATGAGTTACGATTAGAAATTATGTAAATTTGGGTTTCAATTGGATAAACGATAACTTAAGGTTAATACCAGTAGTGGGGGCATATTTTAGTTACCGAAATAACCCAATGAAGAGAAGGAAACTTAATAACCTTTTGGGATAAGGTAATTATAGTTATGCGACGTAAGTTACCGCGTTAAATAAAATATTGCAAAGGATATTCGAGATATAAATATACTACGAATGAGACATGTAAAATGGGATGTGCGTATACCTACATGGATTTTATATATACTTAGGTTGTGTGATTACCTATCGTATTGATTATTATTTGTAATGCATCATACCGCGCTACTTGCTATTACAGAGGTTTTCGCGCTAGGACAGTCTTATTCTGATGAGCCCATCGAGAGAATACATACTTGTACCTTAGAACCATAGAACTTTGGTACAGCGTATCTGTGAGTGATAATGTAGATGGTCGTAGGGGTGAGTGGGTATGTACGTCTCCCTTATGACTTGGAATTATGATTCGCCTCCATTAATTGTGATTTGTGATTTATATGGTTCTCGAGTGATTATGAGCCTATAGTCCTTCATATAATATCCGATATACTGGGACTTGATAGTAGAGTATGCAGGAACCATAGCTAAGTCTCAGGGTGCTTTATATATATATATATATATATATATATATATATATATATATATATATATATATATATATATATATATATATATATATATATATATATATATATATATATATATTGATAGTGAAGACTATGTATATACCGTTGATTATTTTACCGTGTTGCCTAGAAGATGAGAAGGGTATGATATATAAAATATGTTAGAATTGTGGGAACTTATATGAGTAAAGAAATACTTGAATCCATTAATAATTATTGGAAATGAAATAATGTATTATTCGGCTAATACGAGTGGACGCAATGACTTAGTCATCATAGTGAGAGACTTAAATCAAACTAGTTAGGTGGGACAATATAACTAGGATGGGTTAGGAGTATACGTTAGTTGAGAGGTGAGGATTTCAAGTGAGAGAACGTCACTAACATGTATACAATATCTAGTATTTATGCAATTTAAATACTTGTTGTTTTGAAAATATTTTAAACTCTGGCTCTGACCCGTTTTCTGTCAAATCTATTTTGTTTTTGTAAAAATATTTTTGGTGCCCAGCCACAGGGACACCAGGCGTAGGAGTTCCATTCAGATGACGTGTTGTAGTTGTTGAGGAAGTTACAGTCCCTATGTATTAGATGCCTCCCATTTCATCCTTGATTCATTCAGAGACATTCATTTTAGCCAGGGAATGTTGTCCGCTCATATTTAGAGATAATAGTTTACAGACTGTCATTTACTTTTCAGATGTTGGATTTACTTCATTCAGATTATTGTATTCGGGATTTTGACTGAAAGTGTTTACTCCATACTCAGTTTATTTCATTATGTCGTTTTAATTCCTATGAGTTGTTATTGGATGGTGAATGTTTAGTTAATCTTTTAATTCCTTACATGTCTTAATAAAATAAAGTGAATAAAATTTGGCATCTGATTTTAAAATACTACGTGGTTAGTAATTAACAAAAGTTTTCTTCAGTGATGCTAAGACTGATTCCAAATGGATATTCTGATTTAAATTTAATAAATGACTGATCACCCGATATTTAATTAAGCGAGGTGTCACAGGTGGTATCAGAGCATCCGGTTCTAGAGTCTATAGGATCTGTGCAGCTTATTATGCTTCTAGCATAGCTTTCTTTGATATAAAACTCTATATTTAGGATTGTTGTATTCAATATTTGCGCATTTTACGTCTCCAGCTATTTTGAGATTTTTTTTGTGGACTTATGAAGCTTCTCTCTCATTTCAGATTCCTCTCAGATGTGCACAACGAGCTCCTAGGGATCCCCAGCCCGAGCCCCAGCCAGCTCTGGTCCAGGGTACGATGAATGCTGTGGAGGTTACTGCTATAATAGCACAAGCGGTAAATGCAGCTTTAGCTGTGGTATGCAGGCCCCACCCCAGGCACAGGCAGTGGCCCTAACACTAGCTCATGTGTTCCCTTCTGCTTGGGAGTTATAAGAGGCTTTTTGCGTATGGTCGTTGTGTTCAAAAGCCAATCTCAAAATCCCTTGAATTACCTACAAAACTTGTCTAAAATAACTCGAATTGCGGTAAGTACGTGTATCAATCCAACGTCCAAGGTGAAGCCATTATTGCAAAAACTTGCAATTCAATTTTTTTTTTTGAAAATATTTTTTTATTTATTTAAAACAACTTCAAGGGAAAATTAACTAATAAATGCTAAAAATTATAAAATGACTAAATAACGAGAAATAATGTGCAATCGAGTGTGAAAAATATGAGAATGTCAAGAGATGAGATTACACCGCATTATCAATTATTTTAATTTCTCAATTTATTAATTTGAAATATTTCGAGATAATATTAAATCGATAATCTAACTCTCGTTACAATTATAAATTTAATAATATCTTTTTCAGAAAACTAATTTAAAAATGTCTCACGATGAAAAATTAAGAACTATACTATTTTCAATAAAATTACCCGTTAGGATCAATTTAATAAATATGAATTCCCAAATTTCAACACAAAATTAATATTCAAATTTCTGAAAAACTTATATCTAGTTCGATTCCTAAATTCGAACATTAATTTGTACAATTAATTTACTAACTCTCATTACATAAATTAATTTGTGATAGTTAAAAATTATTTTTCCTAGAATTGTAACAATTAATGAATTTAATTAATTAATATAATATCTTACACAGTTTATTCCACCTCTTGAACAAGGTATTTAGCCAAACATTCTCATGTGTGCATAAACAATAATCAATAATATGTCAAGAAGGATATAAATTGAAAAGAGAAGGAAGAAATACGATACGCAATTTTTTTCACAAATATGTCTTGAAATGCGCATTGACATGCGACCAACTTCTTCACAATTTTCAGCACTTGATTACAAAAATAAAAATAAAAACTAAACCTAAAATTTATTCTAACACTAAAATAATTTTTTTGGTATTTTTTTATGTACATAATATAAAGTGTCTCTATTTTTTTGTAGTCCCTCTCTGTGTTCTCTATACGAATCTTCTTTTTTTCCTTTCGAGTCGCCCCTTTTTTTTATAGTCCACGAATTAGCTTAGGAGAGGAGATATTGGTGGGATTTTTCTTTGGCCAAGTCAAGGGATTTTTGTAGGGATTTTGAAAATTGATTTGGGTGTGTCTTTTGGTTTAAGACTTGGTAGGTAGGTGATTTTGGTTCCTATGTTAAAGGGCGATATTTGGTTTTAAGAAATGGATTTGGTTGAAATTGGTTCGTGGGTTTCAAATCGGGTGTGGACTGTGTGGCTATTATTAGTCTTGTCGGTAAGTATGTGAGTCGAAATGGGGTCCGGCAGCTCCGGGTTGGAGCACTGGTTTGGGTTTCGTTTTTGTTGGTTTTGGGTTGACTGGGTTTAGTGGGTTCCGATTTGAGCAGGTTGGAGGTGAAGGTATGGGGCAGGGGTCACAGGAAATTAGTTCTCGGTATAAGGGTTGTTCCAACCAGGTTATGGTTGGAGTGGTGTTGGTCACGGGTTTCAGCGATTTCGGGTTGTGGAGGTGGTTAAAAGCGGGATTGGGGTGGGTATGGCTCGGGTTGCCGATTTCGGGTTAAGGCAGGTAGGTTGGTGCTATTGGCGGAGTTAGATTATGGGCTGTTTGGTGGTTAGGAAATGGCTGGCTATAGTGGTATGGAGATTTAGGAGAGAGAAAGAGTGAGGTTGGGGAAGATGATGATGGGGGGTTTTGAGTGTGTGAGGGTGTAGGGTGGAATGGTGAGGGTGAGGGTTGTTTTAGGTGTATGTGAGTGTGTATATTATTGGGGTGTGTGTGAGTGTAGAATAGTGTGGTGTGTGTGTGTGTTTAATTTGTACCCTAAATAAAATAAAATAAGAAAATAATAAAAATAAATCTAATAAAATAAAAACAAGTAAAATAAAAATAAAAACTAAACTAAACTAAACTAAAACTAAAAATAAAAATAAAAATCAACTAAAAATAAAACGCACTAAAAAATAAAAAAATAATAAAAATAACACGACACACAATACAAACTCTAAAAACTAAACATGACTCAAATAAAAACTAATAAAATAAAATAAAACAAAACAAAACAAAAATAATAATAATAATAAACTAACTAAAAACAAACAAAAATAAAGGAAAATAAATACTCGACGCACTAAGAAAAGAAAAAATAAATAAATCCTCTAAAAATAAATAAAATATAATAAATTCCTAATCTATAAAATAAAATTCGAATAACTAAAATAAAAACTACAAATCAAATAAAAATAAAACCTAACGTCCTAAAAATATAAACTCTAGCAAAACTAAAAATAAAGACTAAAATTAAAAATTAATAAAAAAATCAAAAAGAATAATAAATTCTAGAAAATTCTAAATAAATCTAAAATAAATCCTAAAAATAAAAATGACTCAAATAAAAATTAAAAATCTACAAAAATAATAAAAAACACAAACTAAACTCACATGAGGCTCGGGGTATGGAATGGGCTTAGTGTAGGCTTAAGTTTGGTCCGGGGATAGGGTTTGGGACATCAGAACTCATCGGTGCAAGGT
This sequence comes from Sambucus nigra, assembly GCA_949130495.1. Classification (NCBI taxonomy): domain Eukaryota; kingdom Viridiplantae; phylum Streptophyta; class Magnoliopsida; order Dipsacales; family Adoxaceae; genus Sambucus; species Sambucus nigra. Next base: position 464,535,044 of record OX422212.1, on the reverse strand, counting down.
CAAAATTGACTTCTGACTTCTTGGCCACTTTGAATCTCATCATTTAATGCTTTTGACTGCTATTGAGTCGCAATTGACTTGATTTAGCATTATTTTGATGTTGCGACTGTTGATTGACCCGAAAAATAATAAAATACGACATAGGACCAATTTTAGTAAGAACGAGTGACTAAAATGCATCTATTCTAGGCATAAAATATACATTTTTGGGTTCTTATCAGGGAGCGAGTCAGAGAGCGAAATTCGTAGGGAGTTTCGATGTTGTGGTAGCGAGCCAATGGAAGAAAGATGTCCAGTGACACTTGTGGATGTACGAGTGCATCGAGGTTTAGAGGAAGATACTAGCTACTTTTAAGCTAGTGGGAGCGACACTGCAGTGATGGGAGTCTATTACCTGCTGAGGAGAGAGACAACATGATTATTAAGGACTTTTGGGTGCGATTTGGCCATAAATATTTCCCTTCCGCCATTTAGATTGAGATGAGGTTGAAATTACTGGATCTCATCCAAGAAGGGAAGACCATTGCGGAGCACGAGGAAGCGTTTATAAGATTGATTAATCTTGTGCCGGAAGAGGTACCTATTGAGGGGAAGAAAATTCAGATGTTTATTGACGACTTGACTTGGAGAATTCGTCAATTCCTGTTGCGTGATCTTTTATTGGGTACATGTATTGATGTACTTAACGATGCCCTACTACACTGCCAGGATCATCGCCTCCATCTGAAGTGAAGAAAACGAGCGGGGGAGTCTAACCAGTAGGGCAGGACAGGAGGTAATACTGCCAATGTGGCACAACCGGTTCAGGGTCAGCAGCGACAGGGTGAGCAAAGTTCCCATCAAGGGGACCCTACTAAGAGGTTCAGATCAGGTGACTACAGGCAGGGACACGGCCGTTTTAGGTAGGGGCATCAGGGTCAATCTGGTCAGCAGGGCCAAGGGAGGGGTGAAAACGGCCAACAGGGTCGAGGACAGTAGAATCAGAGGAGAGGAAACTTTGGTGGTAGATGCTTTAGTTGTGGTAAAAATGGCCACCAATGTCGGGATTATCCTGAAGGGGGCAGGGGCCCGCAGTAGCAGGTGTGATACCTCGCTTAAAATAGTAATGGGTGGCCAACGCTATACTAAAATAAATTAAGAATCTCAAGTGGATCATTCTTGGCATCTACTGTCGATACTAAATAAACATAGCCAACTACCCAATACTACAATAAGCGAATGCCAAAAATTTAGAACATACCATGAGCATCATACCAACTATATAGTAACTACTAAAACTGATAATATATACACATGCACCACGATAAAAGGAAGTACTCATGTTAAAACCAAAAGCGACAACAAAAGAAAAATACTCGAATATGCTGTCGGGTCACAAACAATACAACAATCCTGAGGAGAGAAATATAAAATTTCTACATATAACCCTTGGGTATAAACCCGATATACAAAATGAATCCTTAATTACATTTACAAAAAAAAGGAAACGGCCATAACAAAATCCCACAATAGTTCACATCTACTACAACTTCGAGGACACTGGATAGAAAAGCATCATTGGCGTTCTTGCGGTGGGACACCTATAATATATTACAATATATGTATAGAAAGAGAGAAATATAAACGGGTCAGAGCTCGAGGTTTGAAAACATTTTAGCAAGTGCATTAAAATACATAATAATTATAAATGCACAATTTCATAATTTAAGTGGAGTCGCACTCTCTTGGAACTCAAACTCACCCATTGACTAACATCAATTAAGGTACCCCATAAATTCTGGGGACAATTCAATCTTAATCTACGCCCGCGTAACCCACTATCTCAAGCATAACTCGAAATCTTCTCATTCTAACATATCCTAAGTTTACGCATGAACTTATACATTAATGTCTATGTACATATTAGTTACTAGAGTTCCTAAGTTTGTAACTATAAACTTAAATAAGTTATCAGCATCAAAATAGTCACACATCATCTTTATTTACTTATAAAGTAAGGTTTCACCATAACGCATAGACCCGAGTACCAAGGACTAAACTTCTCACCACTCCTAACATTGCGCTACAAGTCGTGTGTATACACTACTACTTGACAATGTTGATCGTCACGATCCATTATGCCCTCAGCACACAACACATATAACCCCAACTATTTATTATTAAAAACTATCTCTAAGTACATAAGTAAAATATCGCTCAGAACCTTAGGGTCTATATAACATTATTCTTGTTGTGTATATATATATATATATATTCTCTGCAATGCTATCATCTTCCAGGAATTATTGGCCTTATCCCAGGTTACCAGCGGTCGGACTAGATCACACCGACTTAGTATAAACCAAACCAAAGACGTATGGGAAGCGATCACAGTTCCGAACCTGAAAGTGAGAACGAATTATACCCAAGACTTCTCACCCAGAAGAATCACGTAATAAATAATGAACGACTATGACCTGGGGACTATGCGCAACATGTTCCTCAAGCTAGGGGACTCACCCACATCGCGAAACTTCCCATGATAGCACTAGAGGGGTATGCTCACACAATATATATATATATATATATATATATATCATTCACACAAGATATACATATACACATCACATATACAAACCATCTCATAATCGGACGTATATATAACAATCATCATACACTCACCATCTATATCCGTATTCACCCCGATATATAATAATTATTCCAGCTGTAAGTATAGACACAATCTATTCTAGTCGGTAATACATTAAATCATTTTCAATTCAGATTACGGTTCAGTTACTCATATGAACCCTTAACATTATCGCATTTATGATTAACTCCTTAATTTTAACGTCACTAGGGGAACACGAACTCTCTCTTATTGATCCCCAATCATATCTAAATAAAAATCCCATCGCTAGGAGGATTCAACCCAAAAGGCAGCATAATAACTCCAATTCATACCTTCACAACCACCTCTATGAGCCCCCAACGTCACATCATATAATAACTTACGTCTAATCTCCAAGTGGGATTCTCGTCGCTAATATGATTTCCTGCTAAGTCGATGCGACAACTCCAATTTATACCTTCCCAAATAACTCGATATGTCCCCGTGTTCACATAATATAAGAAACTCCCAATAAAATTCCAAAACGTGTTTCTCGCATCATATAATAATGTTCCTAATCGATAAACATAATCGAAACAAAGTAAAACTCACTGTAGAAAAACTTCATAAAATAACCCTGTTTTCGAATCGATTCGGTCCAATCCGAATCGATTCGATCGTAAAAGTGAATCGATTCTCCAGTATGCGAATCGATTTGGTCCAAAGGACCTATAAGTATGTCTTAGATCGAATCGATTCATTTTTGGATCCAAATCGATTCGGTCACAGTACGCATCCGCTACAGCTTTGAGGACACTGTATAGAAAAGCATCACTAGCGTCCTTGCGGTGGGACACCTATAATATATTACAATATATGTATAGAAAGACAGAAATATAAACGGGTTAGAGCCCGAGGTTTGAAAACATTTTAGGAAGTGCATTAAAATGCACAATTTTATAATTTAAGAGGAGTCACACTCTCTTAGAACTCAAACTCACCCCTTGACTAAAGCATGCACCTAAACGTATGCACATGAACCTCAATTAAGCTACCCGACACATTCTGGGGACAATTCAATCACAATCTACGCATAATCTATGCCCGTGTAACCCACTATCTCAAGCTCTTCTCATTCTAATATATCCTAAGTTTATGCCCGAACTTTTACATTAATGTCTATATACATATTAGTTACTAGAGTTCATCAGTTTGTAACTATAAACATAAATAAGTTATTAGCATCAAAATAGTCACATGTCATATTTATTTACTTATAAAGTAAGGTTTCACCATAACGCCAAGGCCCGAATACTAAGGACTAACCTTCTCCCCACTCCCAACATTGTGCTACGATTCGTGCGTGGGACATCTCGTAAAGCGAAATCCAAACAATGAACCCCCCTGATACAATACTATTATGAAAAACTATATCTAAGTACATAAGTAAGATATTGCACTGAATCTTTAGGGTCTATATAAAATTATTCTTGTTATAGAACACGATCATTCAACCCTAACAACCACGTACGCATAACACACATAACGCGCATTTAAAATCCCCGTAACACATTCACTTATAAGATCCATATATATATTCTCTGTAATGCTATCATCTTCTAGGAATTACTCGCCTTATCCCGGGTTACCAACGGTCGGACTAGATCACACCGACTTGGTATAAACCAAATCAAAGACATATGGGAAGTGGTCATAGTTTCGAACCTCAAAGTGAGAACGAATCATACCCAAGACTTCTCACCCAGAAGAATCACGCAATAAATAATGGACGACTATGACCGGCTCCTCGAGCCAAGGGCCTTACCCAGATCGCGCACTTTTCCATGATAGCACTAGAGGGGTATGCTCAAACAATAAATATATATATCATTCACACAAGATATACTTATACACATCACATATACAAACCATCTCATAACCGAACGTATATATAATAATCATCATACATGCACCATCTATATCCGTATGCACCCCGATATATAATAATTATCCCAGCTGTAAGTATAGACACAAGTTATTCTAGTCGGTAATATATTAAATCATTTTCAATTCAGATTATGGTTCAGTTACTCATATAAACCCTTAACATTATCGCATTTATGATTAACTCCTTAAGTTTAACGTCATTAGGGGAACACGACATCTCTCTTATTGATCCCCATTCATATCTAAATAAAAATCCCGTCGCTAAGAGGATTCAACCCAAAAGTCAGTATAACAACTCCAAGTCATTCCCTCACAACCACCTCGATGAGCCCCCAACGTCACATTATATAATAACTTACGTTTAATCTCCAAGTAGGATTCTCATCGCTAATATGATTTTCCGCTAAGTCGATGTGACAACTCCAATTTATACCTTCCCAAATAACTCGATACGTCCCCGTGTTCACATCATATAAGAAACTCCCAATAAAACTCCAAAACTTGTTTCTCGCATCATATAATAATGTTCCTAATCGATAAACATAATCGAAACGAAGTAAAACTCACTGTAGAAAAACTTCACAAAACAACCCTGTTTTTTAATCGATTCGGTCCAGTCCATATCGATTCGGTCCTAAAAGCGAATCGATTCGCCAGTATGCGAATCGATTCGGTCCAAAGGACTTGTAAGTATGTCTTAGGCTGAATCGATTCATTTTAAATCCAAATCAATTCGGTCACAAAGACCTGACACTTTTTCCTTAGGGGACGAACTGATTCGAGTCTGCAGAACTTAGAAGGTTCCCTCTTCTGTACAAAACCCACAAAATATAAACCCTAAAATCATCAACTCTAACCAACAAACCCTAATCAAATCGTGATTCTAACCTCATAAATCAACCCAACTATGATCCTAACCACCTCTACACCATCAAACCCGTATAAAAACGTCAAATGAAAGATTAAATCCCCAAAATCTACGTTTTAACATATTAACCCAAAATCCATATTTTTGTCCACAAATCATGAAATAAATTACACACATAGATTATTTAGCAAGTTTAATCACTTGCCTCAAAGTTGTAGAGGTTGAATCTTTCTCGAAATCACGGATTGACCGGAATCTCCAAGCTTTTCTCCTCTTTCTCTTCTTCCTTTCCTCTGCTCTCGCTCTCTCTAGGATTTTCTTAATCTCATAAATGAGATTGTTATCTCACGTAGGCTTTATAAGCCTTATCTCCAAAATACCTAAATTTAAATGATAATACACACTTTAAACGACTCATTTACTCCAATTCGAGTCAAACTAACTTAAAATATTTTGAAATCGAAATAAAACCCAAGATCAATCATTTTGACTATTTCGACCCATCTCGGATCAACCGTGCACTCAGAATCATCGTTCGAAATACTTTATAACATCCTCTAATTTTGACCTCAATTACCAAATTTAAAATTCTCCAATTCAAATAAATTTATTTCTCCCAAGTTAATTAAATTATCAGTCCTCAAAGTTACGGGGTATTACAGCAGGGTGCTCGACAGCAGTACCATGGTGCTCGATAGGAGACCTAGCACCACCACAGATCCTAGCCTTTCCAGTTATTCTAACAGTTCTAGTTCAGTAGGGAAAACTATAATACGGGCGTGTTTACAACATCCACTAGGCCACACTTTCTCAGGCTCCACCCGCAGTTGAGGGTATGTTTTCTATTCAGGGGACTTTGGGGCAGATATTATTTAACACGGGGTCTTCACACTCTTTCATTGCCACTAGATTTGCACGTGATGCAGGATTACTATACATGGCAGATAGTATGGTTACTAGTGTAGATTCGTCGTTGGGCTATGGATCACTGATATTCTTTATATATCGGGGCGTGGGTACAGAGATTGGGAGACTTATTTTACCTGTCGATATGCTTGTATTAGATATGTCCGAGTATGACGTTATTATTGGGATGGATTGGATAGTTACGTATAGAGCCATGAATGATTGCTATAGTCGTAGTATTGTGTTCGTCGTACCAGGTCAAGAGATGTTTTTGGTGGGGATGCCTCGTCCTGAGGGAGGTTCGTCAACTCATTTATATTATACAGTGGAGGAGACCTTTAAGGAGGTGGTAATTTCACTAAATTCGATTCTGGTTGTTCGTGAGTTCGCTGATGTATTTCAGGACATACTAGGGCTCCCGCCTATCAGAGAGATAGAGTTTATAATAGACTTGACGCCAGGCACTCGGTCGATAGCCAGTGCTCCTTACCGTATGCTTTCGGCGGAGATGAGGGAGTTACGGGATCAGATCGAGCAGTTGTTGGGACAAGGATTAATCCGTAGGAGTACCTCGCCTTGGGGCACCCATGTACTATTTGTAAAGAAGAGAGATGGGTCACTACGGTTGTGTGTTGACTACCAAGAGTTGAATAAGGTCACGATACAAAATAAGTATCCATTGCCCCGAATTGATGACCTATTCGACCAGTTGAGGGGTGTTGTCTACTTCTCAAAAATAGACTTAAGGCTGGGATACCATGAGTTATGTATCAAAGAGGATGACGTGTCTAAGACTGCCTTCTTGACGTGATATGGATCCTATGAGTTCAGGGTTATGTAATACCCCGTATTTCTGGCATATTTAGAATTTAATTAAATAAAAAATCCGTTTTAATTTAAATTACGTGAGTAGAGTAATTTAATGTGATTTAATAATAATTATAGTTATTAAATATTAATCGAGAGATACATACTGATTAATATTTCTGATACGATATTTATGAAGTGTGAATAGTAAATAATTGATAATTAAGATTATACGTCATAGCGAGTGATGTGGGCGTATTATATGTTATCTCACCGAGAGTCGCATCTTAGACTATGTTAAGGTGAGAAATGAGAAATATATTTTAGGTGATTCGAATGATAATTTAGAGGTCACGAATGAGTTCGGAAGGGGAGAATTAGTCAAAATAGTATACCCGGGGATGTTAATTGAGTCACGGATCAACTTTGGACCAAACCGGCACCTAGGGGGGCACTTTGGTCATTTGAAAATAGAGGTTAAAGGACCTACGAAAATTAGAGTCCTATATCTGATAATTAGAATTGGGGTTAGGGTTGATAACTCTAAAATCCTAGAGAGGCTATTAGAGAGAAGAGAAGAACCTTTCCCAAAAGCTTAAGGAGGATTCTTGCACCCTAGCATCTAAGGAGTGGGGATTTAAAGAGAAGCACATCAAATCATGACCTTCATCACAAAATCAGATCACATATGTATAAGGCAAGTGGTTTATTTAAATTAAATTCAAAGTTATAATATCCATGTGTACGGTTACATAATTTATGAAAATTATATTTAATCTCTTGGAGAAAAAAAAATGATTTTGATGCATGTTTGGTGATGATTGCATGAAGTTGATATTAACAACTGTAGAGGAATATAAAAAAGTATTTTCATGATCATTTTTACGAAATCTAATCTGGATTAATGAGGATAATTTATAAAGAACATGCAGATCTAGGGTTTTTGATGATATTTAGATTTGGGTGGTTCTTGAATGAATTTCGTAAGAATTTGATGATGTATTAACGTTGGAAATAGTCTCTATACATGTAGTGGAGGTTTGGTTATGTTGGTAGAGATTTTCATAAGGTTTAATGAGGTTTTGAAAGAACAAACTGGACATGGTTGGTATCTGATCGATCGATCGATCGACCTATAAATGTCGATCGATTGACCAAAACCTTCGATCGATTAACAAAAGTTGAATTGGGGATCTTTTGTGCGTTGATGGTTATTTGATTCCTAACGACCGAGGGGAACCTTAGGGGTGGTATTATACCTATTTAGGGACTTAGAAAAGACCAGTAGGTATATGGCTAAGTCCAATAGGGTCCTTTAGAGTGAGACTTAAAGTAGGGACCGATGAGGATAAACCGATGGGGATGTGAATCAAAAAATGTGTGTCATGAGTTATGGAGAGAGGGTAACATTAATCCATGATACATACCAGTAGAGTAAGTTAGGCTTAGCTATTGAAATAAAAAGGGGGTTTACTAGGTCCCTTAGAGTGGGGTGAATACTCGAGAAAATGCGATAAAGAGAGAAATCGAAAAATGCACGGTACGGTGAGTTTAGAGAGAAATATACTACGTACTAATGTAAATCTTTAGGTTGTGTGAATACCTATAAATTTTGAACTTAGCTTTGGTGAATACCTATAGTGCCAATATGATATTGGAGTCGAGGATTGACCGGGCCAATATTTTATCATTTCTTTTACATTTGGAGTCGAGGATTAGACTGGGCAAATGTAAAGGATATGAGAATTTGATTCGATGATTAGACCGAGACAATACTCCTTATAGTATATATTTTGTGTGAAATATACACTATATAAATAATCTACTTGGGTAGAATGGTAGATTATTATATGATGTGCTTACATCTAAAAGATAAATAATTTGGGGTAATTGGAGTCGAGGATTAGATCGGTCCAATTATATTTATAGCCTATATTATGTGTGAAATATATAATATATGAATAATCTACTAGGATGGAGTAGTAGATAATTAGATGACGAGAATACATCTATATAGTAATTTAAGTGGAGAAAGCTTAATTGGAAAAATATAAAATTATATAGTGGACATCTAATGAATAAGATTAAGTTCTCAGACTTAACTTTTAAAATCAGAAACTAACATATGTGAAATGTTACTTGGAAATTTATTAACAATATGATAAGTGTTAATGAAACTTAGTATTGTATGGGAGGTACGGGAACCTAGACGTGTAGATGAGTTCAGACAAGTACTATAGTCTAAACAGCTTGGGTAGTTATGGCTAAATAGGCTAAGTATGGAACGTTAGGCGTGCACTATAGATGAGAGGTGAGGAAACTCAAGTGAGTGTACGTGAGCCTAACATGTGTAATCAATAACTTATCTTTACTGCAATAAATTACTTGCTAAATATTTTCAAAACGTTTTGAGTACTAACTCTTGTTATGTAACTTATTTTAAAAACCTTTTAGGTGTTCAGCCACAGGGACGCCAAGCGTGAATTCATTATAGGGATTTCAGGGCTGCAACACAGGTGGATTTTGCAGGACATTAATTAGACGCCTATTTTATCATTTTTGATCTAGTGTAGGATTTCAGTTTTCAGTATGGACATGTTGTCCCACAGTACTTTCATTATTTAGAGTTTTGATATTTATTGGATTTTTGGTCGATGGTTTATTCGGCAAGACTTGTTTACTTTAGTTGTTATATTCAGATCCTTATGATAGTATTTGATTTATACATTTTTCCGCATGTTATTGTAGGTTTAATGGAAGTTAAAATTTGTCACTAGTCTAATTTCACCTAGGTGGTTAGTAATAAAACAGTTTTAGACAGTGATGCTAAGAATGAACCAACTGAGAAACCTGTTTTAATTAGATTTAGGACTAATCACCCGAGATTTAATTAGGCGGGGTATCATAGGTTATCTGGGCTAACCAACTCACCGGCTGTGTTTATGGACTTGATGAACAGGTTGTTCAGAGAGTTCTTAGATCAGTTTATCATTATCTTCATAGATGACATCATGATTTATTCTCAAACTAAGGAGGAGCATGACAAGCATTTTAGGAAGGTTTTACAGACACTACGTGAGCAGGAGTTGTAGGTGAAATATGAGAAGTGTGGGTTCTGGTTGAGAGAGGTTCAGTTTAAAGGGAACATTATTTTTGAGAGCGGGATATCCGTAGATTCGGGGAAGGTATCAGCGGTGAGGGAGTGGGGGCAACCCACGACGCTGACAGAGATATGTAGTTTCTTGGGGCTAGCCCGATACTAGAGGCAATTTATTCGGGTATTCTCGAAGATAGCTGGTCCGTTAACTAATTTGACTCACAAAGGGGTGCCATTTATCTGGGATGATGCCTGCCGATTGGTTTTTTATGAACTGAAGGACAAGATGACTTCAGCACCAGTCCTAGCACTCCCCAGGCAGGAGTGGAATACGTTGTGTCTACTGATGCGTCCTTATTAGGACTTGGGGTGTGCTTCAGCAGGAGGATAACTCTATAGCTTATGCTTCCTAAAATCTTAAGCCTCATAAGAGGAATTAACCCACCCATGACTTGGAGTTAGCGATATTCGTGTTTGCACTTCGAATATGGAGACATTATCTCTTGGGGGAGAAATTTTTCATACACACAGATCAAAAGTCACTACAGTACCTGTTCACGCAGCAGGAGTTTAATAGCGCCAGCAGAGGTGGAGAGAATTTGTGAAGGACTATCAGTTTGATATACAATATCACCCGAAAAAGGCTAACGTGGTAGCAGACGCGTTGAGCCGTAGTCCAACAGGTGAGGTGGAAGAGGTGTGGAAGGAGAAATGGAAGGAACTGGGATATCAGGATGCGGTTACCCACTCATTCATGTCAGTGATGATGGTTACACACGAGATCATTACTAGGGTGATACAGGCTCAAGCATCAGACTCGTTCTGTCAGGCTCGAATTGTACAACTTCTAGCTGAGGGGGCAGAGTCATATTTCGTGAGTTCAGATAGGGGCTTACACTTTAATGGAAGAATGGTAGTTCCAGAATGGGAGGATTTATGACACGCAGTGATGATGGAGTCGTACGATTCACGATTCGTGGTACATTTCGTAGGGGATAAGATGTACTAGGATATGAGGCGACAATACTGGTGGAGTGGAATAAATAAGGACATCGTCGAGTTTGTTTTGAAATGTGTCACTTGTTAACTGGTAAAAGTGGACCACCAGAGACCATCAGGGCTCGTACAACCGTTAGAAATCCCTATGTAGAAATGGGATAGCATTTCCATGGATTTCATCACGGGGTTGCCTACCTCGCAGAGGGGTCATGACTCCATATGGGTGATTGTGGATCGGCTGACCAAGGTAGCTCATTTTTTCCAGTTCGAATCGATTATACCATAGGGCAATACGCTCAGATCTTCATTGCAGAGGTAATGAGACTCCACGGGGTGCCCCTTGATATTGTGTCTGACCAGGACGAGATTTTTGTGTCCAGATTTTGGGAGAGCTTCCAGGAGGCCATGGGTAAGGAGTTATAATTTAAGTTTAGCCTATCACCCGCAGACTGATGGGCAGACCGAGAGAAAGAATCAGATGTTAGAGGATATGTTGCGAATGTGCATCCTTGATTTTCGCGGGAGCTAGGAGAAATATCTTCCACTGGTGGAGTTTGATTATAATAACTCCTACCAGTTTACTATTGGCATGGCTCCATTCGAGGAGTTATATGGTAGACCTTATCATTCTCTAGCGTGTTGGCTTGAGGCGGGGGACAACAAGCTACTTGGGCCAGAGGAATTTCAGGATACCTCGATCAGGATTGAGATGATTCGGATCCGTATTCGGGTTGCTCAAGATAGACTGAATAGCTACACTGATGCCAAGAGGTTCTTCAGGGAGTTTGATGTGGGGGACCAGGTGTTATTACGAGTATCTCCCATGAAGGGGGTAAAGCGGTTTGGGAAGAAAGGGAAGTTGGCACCGAGGTACGTAGGGTCATTCCCTATTATTGAGCGGATTGGGCCAGTGGCTTATAAACTTGGGTTACGGAGCACTTGCATAGGATTCATGACGTGTTCTATATTTCTTCATTGAGGAGATATCTTCAGGATGAGTTGGCCCACACTCATATTTATTTAGAAGAGATTGATCTATATCCTGATAGTTCGTACGAGGAGGGATGAGTTGCTATCCTAGATCGCAACGAGAGAAAACTGAGGTCAATGGTGGTGCCGTTAGTACTGTGACACCTTGCCTAATTAAATATCGGGTGATTATTCCTTTATTAAATTAAACCAAAGTATTTGGTTGGTTCATTCTTAGCATCACTGTCGAAAAATAATTTCTTTATTTATCACCTAATAAATAATTATGCTAAGTGTCAAAATATTTAACTACATGAATTAAGTCCCAACAATATGATTTGTTAAACATACATCATTTTAATGAACATAGATATAACAATGAATACCAAACCATCCCACTGAATTAAACAGGTTGTATTAATCGTTCCCAATAAAATATCTCAAATCTAAGGACAATATAATAATTAAAACAATCCCAACTAAAAACTGAGTACTGAAAAATAAAGAAGTACAATGTCTCTCTGAACTAAATAGAATCTGAGAATGGGCGACTCATGCCCTATCTAACATGACTTAGTGAAGAGCTGAGATAACAAGAATGAAGTTGTCTAAATGCAAGGACCTGCAACTCCCACACTAGTTGCAGCACGTCAAATAGTCCAACGATCTAAGTCTGACGCCCCTGTGGCTAGGCACATGTTAATATATATATATATATATATATATATATACAAGAGAAATAAGAGATGAACAGGAAACGGGTCAGAGCCGATAGTTATAGTTTTAAAAAAAGTTTAGCAAGTATTTCAAATGCTTACTAGAAGATACCCCATGCATGTTAGTTACGCGGCTCTCATTTGAGAATTCTCACCTCTCAACTAGTGTGCACGCTTAACGTATTCGAACCCAGTACAGTTAATACAAACCCGACTAACTAGTCTAAACCAAGTCTCCTCTCATTAACCCTTATTCATGTAACGCATAAATATAATTTATACATGATTAATTTCTTAATTTTACCAAGTCAGCTATATACATCTCAATACGGCCTTAAGTTCTCAAATACTTAAATAATTTAATATCATTATTCAATTTTATCTAGTTATAAGTATAGTAGATGAATCACAGGTATATATATATTTATCACTTAGGATATATATACTAATAAGTCACCCCAATACTAAATTATGGTGCAGGCATACTCTGCTATCAAATACCTGTACCTCTCGTACAATTAAGGGAAACACTAGTTCAGATCACCCCCGAACTGTATTAACACAAAACACATAAATTGGAGGTGAATCATAGTTCCAAGTCCCTAAGAGGTCAGCACATACCCTCACGTCTCTTAGGATGGTCTTCTTTACCACTCACAGATAGGTTGTACTAAGGTTCAATGTTCTAGGGTATAAGTCGTCACCTTCTGTCCCAGTGCGAAAACCTTCATGATAGCAAGTAGCGCTGGTATGATTAAGCACAGATATTCATATAATATACACACTCATATATATTTACATTATTCAGATAGGTACACCCATGACCGATAACATATTCTAACCATACATGGCACGTAACACCCGAATCCTACGTATAATTAGTTCATCCTTTTACATTCTCATTTATCGCAGGTTCCCAAGTAGTTCTCGTCCCTTGAAGTGTATCATTTTGATATGTATAATACCAGTAGATGTACTATCAATATCCTACTGTCTTAAGTCATCATTAACTTGCACAATTTCCAATATATCACACACACGATCATAACCCATTTTATATCCCCGTGATCCCACAGTTAAATCTCATATAAAATCGCATTGTGTGTGATATATTGGAAATTTTGCAAGAGTTCTTATGAATTGTGGATGGATTAAACATTAAAAGTAAATAAGATTCAAATTCCAGGTGGAGTCGATCGATCGATGGAAATAGTCAATATATCGATCCAGTCGATCAATCGATCGATCAGATATTGGCCCAGTTTCTGCAAGTCTTTGGCTACGGGTTTCATCAAAGTTTATCCTCAAAACCTCTATTAATTCAACCCAAACTCCCAAAAAAGTATCACAAGCATTATAGTTACAGGTCTGAACGATTTCTAACATAAAATCTTGATTAAATCCTTAAGGAGTCATCACTAAATCGGTAAAATTCGAGAATTTATCTCAAGCCCTAGTTTACCATATTATTTCAAGAACCATATAATATTTCCAGATTTATTCCTCTAAGAATCATTAAAATTCGTGATTGATGTTCTACATGTAATAAGGATATCAACCTAACATGGTTTCTATTCAAACATGTGAATTCGAGTTTTCTAAATACATTAAATCTCCATAAAAACATATAATTGTTTCTCATATTCTAACATGGATGTTGTATCAACACAAGATTAACAAGGTAGATACTTTTCTTAAAGTTGCAGGTTTGATCTGACGAATTTGAGTGGTGTAGGAAAGATCCACTTCTCCCGATCTATGCTTTGGTGGTGGTGGAGGTGGAAAATGGGTGGTTCTTGGTCTTGAACACAATGGAAAGCTCTCTCCTTCTTCTTCCTATGATTTTCCTAACTTTTTGATTCTTATAACCCTAACTTCCTCGATACACCATCTGATATAGCCTTAATAATTTCGTAATTAATTAAGGTCCTAAAATGAAAATTACTAAAATGCCCTCTCGGGTTGCCTGTTAGGCCTAAAATCGTCCGAAACCCAAACTTAATCCCCAGGTACACTTTTTCTGAGTATCTCGAGCCTTTCGGACACATTGGCGCACTCTAAATGATCATACAGGAGACTTAGACTTAAATTACTTTTTATTTCATTAAATTAGTCCCGACACGACTTACATGCGCGTCCCAACTTAATTTCTATAACTATCGTGTTATTCACTGCGATAATTTTTAATAACTTCATATTAAATTTTACTTTACTCATTAAGTAATAATCAAAATAATTCCCATCAATAATTACTAACTCACGTCCCGCTAGTAAATATTAATTTAAATTCGGATTAATTATATAACTCTTATAATTATTTAAAGTCATAAAAATATGGGGTATTACAAGTACATGTTCAATGGTGGCATCATAATGCTGAGGAGACTACCTCGGAGCGTGAGGATGAGATGCGCGAAAAGTATCCCGGGTTATTTTTGCCAGGTATACAGTATTTTTTTCGAATTTCGGGGAAATATGTAATGCCCCGTAATATTAATAATTTTTAATTGTGGGATTAATTAACCTAAATGGGGAATTTATTTGCAATTAATTCGGATTTAATTAAATAATTACTAACACGATGAGAGTTAGTATTTATTTATGTGAATTATGTTGAATATTATTTAGGTGAGTAAAGTTATATGTAATTATTAATTAATTATCGCGAGCGTATAATACAACAGTTATGAAAATTAAGTCGGAACGCGCGTGTTAGTGTGTCGGGACTCAAGTTAACAAAATAAAAAGTAATTCCTTTATAAGTCACCCATATGGTCATTTTGAGTGCGCCAAAGTGTCCGGAAGGATTGAGCTAGTCAGAAAAGCCTACTCAGGGGTTCAGTTTGGGTCCCAGGACATTTTTATGCCAAATTGGCACCCCGGGAGGGTATTTTAGTCATTTTTATTTTTGGGGCAATTAAACCCATGAAATTCCTAAGTCTATATTAGATTCTAGGGTTAGGCTTTGTAGAGTTATCAAACACAAAAGCTTGGGAAACCATAGGAGCGGGAGAGTGAAGGGTTTTCTAAGGCTTGAACCACCATTGGAGCACCGTTTGCACCCCCGTAGCCGCCAAAGTATAGATCGGAGAGAGAGAATCAACCCCATACCTTTCGTCACCAACGGACCAGATCTGCTACATAAGGCAAGTATTATCTTGCGTAAACTTATGGTAGATATATGATCTGTGTTAGATTAGGATAACCTTTTATGAAAATCTCATATTTTAGAGGAATTTAGATAGTGTAAATCAAAACACTTAGGTCAATATTTAAATAGAATATGATCATTTAGGCATGTAGAATCAAACCCATGTTATTAAAATCAAATTGATTGAAGAAATATGGAAATTTCATGTTGAGTTGAAGATGAAGTCAAAACTAGGGTTCTTAAGACTAAAGATGGAAATTGGGTGAATTTAAGCAAGTTGATGTTGTTTAAATGACTTGGATATGTTAGGAATTGTTCACACATGTTAGTATAGGTTCGGGATTTCATGTATATCAATTTGGAGAACTATAAAGACGATTTAGGTGGTTAAAAATCTTGAGACCCGTAACTGTTAAGAAAATCTGGGCAAATAACTGATCGATCGATCGATTCAAGAATGTCGATCGATCGACCCGTTTCATCGATCGATCGACTCCCCTAGGAAATGTGACTTGTTTCCTTTTTAATATTTGATTGAATCCCAACTTTTAGAAAACTTTGGTGTGAATTAATTAATCATAATGACACTTAGGAAAGGGCAGTAGGATATATTTGAGACCCGAAAAATATATTTTACTCATGAGATTGAATGGGGAAATTACGAGTGTTAATCGAATGAGTTACGGTGAGAAATTAAGTAAATTTGGGTTTAAGTTGGATAACCAATAACTTAAGGTTAATACCGGTAGTGGGGGTATATTTTAGTTACGGAAATAAACCAAGGAAGAAAAGGAAACTTAATAACCTTTTGGGATAAGCTACTTATAGTTATGCGACGTCAGCTACCGCGTTAAATAAAATATTGCGTAGGATATTCGAGATATAAATATACTACGAATGAGACATATAAAATAAACATGCGAATATCTACATGGATTTTATATACACTTAGGTCGTGTGATTATTATTTATAATACATCATATTGCGCAACTTGTTATCACAGAGGTTTCCGCGCTAGGATAGTCTTATTCTGATGAGCCCATCAGGGGAATACAGACTTGTACCTTAGAACCATAAAACCTTGGTACAACCTATCTGTGAGTGATAGTGCAGGCGGTCGTAGGGGTGAGTGGGTATGTGCGTCTCCCTTATGACTTTGAACTATGATTCGCCTCCATTAATTGTTATTTGTGCTTTATATGGTTCTCGAGTGATTATGAACCTATAGTCCTTCATATAGTATGCGATATACTGGGACTTGATAGAAGATTATGCAGGCACCATAATATATATATATATATATATATATATATATTATGATAGTGAAGACTATGTATGTACCGGTGATTATTCTACCGTGTTGCCTAGTAGATGAGAAGGGTATGATATATAAAATATGTTAGAATTGTGGGAACTTCTATGAGTAAAGAAATACTTGAATCGATTAATAATTATTGGAAATGCAATAGTGTATTATTCGGGTAATACGAGTGGACACAATGACTTAGTCATCATAGTGAGAGACTTAAATCAAACTAGTTAGGTGGGACAGTATAACTAGGATGGGTTAGGAGTATACGCTAGGCGTGAATAATAGTTGAGAGGTGACGATTTCAAGTAAGAGCACATGACTAACATGTATACAATATCTGGTATTTATGCCATTTAAATACTTGCTGTTTTAAAAATATTTTAAACTCTGGCTCTAACCCGTTTTTTGTCAAATCTATTTTGTTTTTGTAAAAACCTTTTAGGTGCCCAGCCACAGGGACACCAAGCGTAGGAGTTCCATTCAGTTAACGTGTTGTAGCTACTGTGGAAGTTACAAGACCTCGGTATAATCCGCCTTCACATTCATCCTTGATTCATTTAGAGACATTCATTTCAGTCAGGGCATGTGGCCCGTTCTTATTTAGAGATAGTAGTTTACAGACAATCATTTACTTTTCAGTTGTCGGATTTACTTCATTCAGATTATTGTATTTGGGATTTTGACTGGAAGTGTTTACTTCAGACTCAGTTTATTTCATTATATCGTTTTAATTCCTATGAGTTGTTATTGGATGGTGAGTGTTTATTAATCATTTAAATGCTTACATGTCTTAATAAAATAAAATGAATAAAATTTGGCATCCGATATTTAAATACTAGGTGGTTAGTAATTAATAAAAGTTTTTGTTCATGATGCTAAGATTGATTCCAACTAGATAATCTAATTTAAATTTAATAAATGACTTATTACCCGATATTTAATTAAGCGGGGTGTCACAAGCCCCGAGCATGAATACACACTACTCCCCTCAAATAGGGTCCTTGAACCCAGACACTGGCATTATACATGATAAATATCACAATAGAATATTTTAATGAAACGGAATATAATTAAACACGATAGCACAAATCACTAACTACCCTCAGTAATTGTCATTCAACAAGCACACCAATATGAGTATAAATAACTAAGCCCCATGTTGTTAATTTAATTAAATTACCCAATATTCTCACTTTTATTATAGCGGTCAGTTAACGAAATTTTTTTTTATCCCTAATTAATTAAATTAGTTTAATTAACGTACATTTTAGTTTAACTTAATATATTAATTTTGATGATTCCAAACATATTTTTATTAGGTTATTCTATAGATATTTAGTACTGTATAATCTTGTTTATATATCATTATATACATATTAGTAGTTATGTCATCTTGTCTTGATAACATATTTATTTTGACTAAGTTATACCTGTTCATGTCAAGTTTTATTTTCATGACTCAGTACGCCTCGACTTTACATAACGACATATCCGAGTAAAGGTATTCACGTGTGGCGCACATTTGCACTTGACACATTAGACACACATGCATATTTTTTTATCTATGATTTTAATTGTGTGACTAATTAATTATGAGCCTAAACATTTTTTTTCTAAAAGAAATTATATTATTTTTTTTGAAAACTTTTTTTTAATAAAATTGGTGTAAGATCTGTTTAAAATAAAGTTTGCATTTGTTTTAAATAATTTTCAATATTATTTTGTGGATTAAACTGAAATTATCTTAAACTTATTTTTATGTTTTTTATAGTATCAATGTAGACTCCTTTGTGACTTGTCTTGACATTGTAGACCTCCTGTAAGCCTTCGTCCTTTTTGTGCTTTGGCATTTGAGTTGGTAGAGATTTCCATTAGGTTCAAAGCTATACCTGCTAGTGTAAGTATTTTAAAAACCTTTGTTGGCCAAGTAGACCTGCTATATACTTTTGGTCCGTTTTTGTAATGAGTTGTTGCTACCAAATTTGTTGTACTCGATTGCCGCAAATGCTGACATGGTCAGCTCTACCTTCTTTTTCATGTACGAATGTAGTACTTATATATATGTTTAAATATATGCATGTACCCTCTATTGTTTCACTACTGCCACACGCCATCTCTGGCCAATTAAACAAGGTGTACGCCTCTTGCGTTGGAACTCGGATGGACACTCTCTGACTACGCCTACGCCGACGCCAGCATTGACAGAATAAACTGTTTGGATTGGTTTATATATGAGCTTTGAAACCTTTTTTTTTATATATATATATTTCTTGGTCCGAAATTTTATTTGAAAATACTTTATATTTTTCTGTCCGAAATTACTTTTCGTCCGATATATTTTTTTTAAATATCTGTTCAAGTTTTTTTTTTACAAAAAAAATCTGTTCGATTTTTTATATACACATCCTTATATCTGTTCGGAAATCTGTTTTATATAAATTTTTCTTTTGTCCGAAATTCTGTTGGGAAAATCTCTAGTATATATATATTTAATTCCATTAGGCCGAAGTAGTCTGGAGCTTTTATACTTGATCAAGTATATTCTTGGCAGATTATTTTTATTGACATAACAGGAGCCTACAACCTTCGGCTTTAGCTTTCACAGGCTACGCCATCATTGGCATTTTGAATAAAGTTGATTTGGTTTATACTTGTGCAATCCGAAATCCGTTTTATATATATCTCAAGTCCGTTTTTTTACGTTAATATATGTCCGAAATAAAAAAAAATTGTCCAAAATTAGCATTATAAATATTTGTTCGAAATATTTTTTTTTCCGAAATCCTCTTTATAAATTTCTGTACGAAAATCCTTATACATATATCTGTCAGAAATTTATTTTTATATCTGTTCGGAAACTATTTATATCAGTGTGGAAAATATTTTTTTTGTACAATATATATATATATATATATATATATATATATATATATATATATATATATATATATTACATATATATTATTGCAAACCTATGATTGAGTAGTACATATACTTAATGTGTCCCATTTATTTCCTTGACAGAAAAATACTCTTGACACACGAGTTATATTCTTTACACAATGGTTCCACATTTAAATATCAGATTTGTATTTTATCTCTTGGACTAACAATCTTTTATGCAGAAAATATATGAGTCACCTCAAAGCTACCTTCAATCAGATATATTTTCAGATTACCATTTTTGTGTCACAACAACTATATTTTATGGGAAACATAAAAATGAAGATTTGCAGAATATTTTATCTATGTAAAATTCAGTGCATTTAATGCTACACTCAGACCAATTCCAAATCTTCTATAACGGCCATATTTTTATTGAGAATCAAACTGGAGATTTGTATATCAGAATTGGAGATTATTTTCAGTCATCTCACCTCAGCAAAATCAGGAGCATTTAATGCTCAAAATGCATGTGTCTAACAGCTAGTTTTCTGAAGACACATTTAATGCTTTGAAGAGCTGCATTGAAGATAATGGACTTGAATGAGTATATGATCAAGACTTGAAAAATTATTGAGAGCATTCATTTTACTACTCAGCTACACATTCAAGAGAGCAATAAATTTTATTATCTGCTCAATCATTGAAGAAGAAGAAGAAGAAGAAGAAGACGACTTGTGCCTACTTCAACATCATTTATTGAAGTCTCATTAAAGAAGGAAAAACTCACATTACAAATTGTATTTTAAGGAGTTTCAGTATTTTACCTTATACTACAAAAATTCAGATTTGTTGTGAAGCTTTGTTGAAGCTTCGGTTTGTACCGGTGATTGGTTCCTACCCACAAGTGGGCCACGGGGTTTGAAGCTCGGATTTAGCTTGCAAACAGTTGTACGCGGTGGTTTGATCCTACCCGCAAGTGGATCAGGTTTAGTGAAGCGCAAAGGAGACGGGGGCTCTAGGCGCGTGGACGTAGGCCGGGAATTGGCCGAACCACGTTAAATTTCGGTGTCATTTATTTTCCTCACTCTTATTTATTTATTTGCACATGCTTGCTTGAGTTAATATTTTCAGCCCACTATCTTGCAAATAAATTAATTCCGAAATTTGACTAAATTAATTTTAAGGGTAAAATAATTATTTTTTGAATTAAATAATTAATTTCAGAATATCACTTAGTATTAAATACGAAAATTAAATTAATATTCCTAGTGTGTTAAAATATGCATTTCTAGTTGTTTATAATCAGTTGATTGCATTTATTTGATATTGTTAAATTTATTCTTTATAGTTTTATTAATCTGAAATTTGTCTAAGTGATTTAAATTTAATATTTTTCTGAAATCTTAATTTTGACATAAAGTTTGTAAAAACTCGATTCATCCCCCCTCTTGAGTATAATCTGGGCAACAATTGGTATCAGAGCAAGTGCTCTTCTTATTTATTTTCAGATTTAACAATCTTAGAGTTAAAGATCCATGGCAAACTTTAATGTTTCATCTCTTGGTGAGGGTCAATCTATAAATAGACCTCCTTTATTTTCAGGAAATAATTATAGCTATTGGAAAAATAGAATGAAAAATTTTATTCAATCAAATGATTATGCTGTTTGGAGAGTTATTATAAATGGTCCTAATATCCCCATGAAAGTTGTTAATAATGAAAATGTTCCTAAAGAAGAAAATGAATGGAATGATGCTGATATTTGGAAAATTCAAATAAATGCTAAAGCTATGAATATTTTGTATTGTGCACTTGATGTAAATGAGTATAACAGAATTTGTTGTTGTGAATCTTCTAAAGAAATTTGGGATAGACTAGAAGTTACCTATGAAGGAACTAGTCAAGTTAAAGAAGATAAAATTAGTATGCTTGTTCATAGTTATGAATTATTTAAGATGATGTCTGATGAATATATTTCTGATATGTTCACTAGGTTCACTAATATTATTAATGGTCTTAAATCTCTTGGTAAATCTTATACTGACTCTGAATTAGTGAGTAAGATTCTCAGGTCACTACCATCTGCTTATATGACAAAGAAGCTGGCTATCAAAGAAGCAATTAGAGAAAGGCCTATCTCTCTTGATGAGTTATTGGGTTCCCTAATCACTCATGAAATGGAACTTAAGGAATTTGTTGAAGATGAGAAACCAAAAGCAAACAAAATTATTGCTCTCAAATCTTCAAGCAAAAATATAGAAAGTGAAGATGACGATGATAATGATGATATTTCCCTATTAGCTAAAAATTTCAAAAATTATCTCAATTCTAAAAAGAAAGCCAAGGAAAGGAGAAAGAAACATTTTTCAAAAGAGTTCAATGATGATCATCAATCCAAATCTGAACCAAGATGCTATCATTGTGATGAAGTTGGACACATTAAGCCTAATTGTCCAAAATATAAGAAAGGGAAGAAGGCATTGAAAGCCACAACATGGAGTGACTCCGACACAAGCTCTTCCGATGAAGATTCAAATGAAAATGAAGTTGCTCATTTATGTTACATGGCTATGGAAAATGGGGTACATTCTAACCCTAACTCTAGTGATAGTGATAATGATGAAGTTGATGATTATGAAGTTTTACAAAATGTTTTTGATGAATTATGTGAAAATTTTGAAGAACTTAAAAATAAATATATTAAACTTAAGAAGTCTCATTCATTAGTTTCAACTAAATATGATTATATGTCAAATGATTTTGATGAGTTGAAATTAGAAAATGAATCTTTGAAAAATGAAATTAAATCTCTGAAAAAGGAAAAATCTGTTATTGTCACTACTCCTCTTGAAATTGAAAATATTGAGTTAAAAAGGGAGATTGAATATCTACAGAAATCATTAGATACTTTTACAAAAGGAAATGAATATTTTCATAAAATTGTTGAGACACAAAGGATTCGATTTAATAATAATGGTATTGGATATGAAGGAAATGAGAAAAAGACTTATTCCAATTTATTGAAATTTGATGCTTCATCTAGTCTACCTAATTATTTATGCTCTTATTGTGGTAGATACACACATTTTTCAGATTTATGTCCATATAAATTTAGTAAAAGAAAATTGGCATGGATTCCTAAAGGAACCAAGATGTATAATAACCCCTATGGACCTCACACATTTTGGGTACCAAAAGAGAAAATTTTCAAAGTTGTGTAGGTTGCATTTTAAGATGGAATGTGGATTTTCAAGGCATATGATTTGGTCATATTACAAATTTCAAGTATCATTGCCTAATGTTGGAAATGCCACACTTGGTAGAAGTTGCTTGTATATATCTTTGATATTAGTAAGGTGGTAAGGAACACCTTTCTTGAATTTTATTTCATATGTTTATTAATGATTTTTCTCATAATTGATGTATTTCCATACATAGAATATTTGTTATAACACATGAGCGTGTTGATTGATTTCACATATAAATTTGTATATTTATTACTTTTGATGATTCTTTGTTTTTATCACGCATTTGATTTTGATGTTTATTGTATTATTTATTACATTTTTTTGTGAATAATAAGAATGGATCAATTCATGCTTTTATTGAATAATTATTTGAAACTAAAATGTCATTTTTTTTCGGTTTGCTAGTCATATGAGCTACATGTTAATATTACGACATTCGCTCATTGTTTTTAATGATATGGTCATATTAATCTCTATAAGTTAGTCTTATTGCATACTACATGATTAATGTCATTGTTCGAATATTTATTCACGATGAATTTTTTTTGTGTTATGAATGTTTAAATTGAGAAATAACATGATCAACAATTGATATCACTTATGTGACTTTTTAAAAATGATTTTATGAAGTAATTGTTTTAATAATATTTTATCTCATGAAATAGATGCACCATATTTGTTATATACATATTTGCCTTAATTGGTATCCTTTAGGGGGAGATAAAAGTTTATTGAAATTTGTTTGATTATTTGTTCGAAAAATGCTTGATCATAATGTTGATATATTGTTATGTATATTGCAATATGATTGATTATTTCGAGAATCTTATGCTCGTATCTTGAAAATGGCGAAAGTTTGAACAAAACGCAATATTTTTTTTGCTATACGCCGCTATCTTCTAACTCGTGTGCGCTTTATTCTAGATTATTTGAAAACATCGAGTTATGAAATATTTCATGTTGTGCGCTTAAAAGTTTATTCTATCATGAGGATATATACAACAATTGATATTGCGCTTATTGAAAATTTATACATTGGAATTTTATTACATTAGTGAGAGAGTTAATTATGCACATTGATATATCTCTCGTATTTGCACTATTTGAGAACATTGAGTTATGATTTCTATTTTTACATAAAAAAAAAAATTGAGAAATCATTGTGTGCAACGCACGATTTGTGTGTGATTACAACAATTTGTATCATTTATGACTTTTGTAACTGATGCATTATTTGATGATATTATTGTCTATCTACACATTCAAATATATGCTATGAAAAATTTATGATGACTTGTGTGCGTATCGAAACTTTTCATGTCATTTATATGTCCCTTGAGATTTATGGTTGAATCCATGTACGAATTATTTTTAATAGGGGGAGCTTCGCATTTTTACCCATGACACTGAATTTATATGAAAAATCTTTTTGATAATGTCAAAGGGGGAGAAATATTTATGATTCACTATTTAGGCTTAATATTTCATTTTATGAATATATGTGAATCCTTGTTTGTCATCATCAAAAAGGGGGAGATTGTTAACGAAAATGCTTTTTTATCCCTAATTAATTAAATTAGTTTAATTAATGTACATTTTAGTTTAATTTAATATATTGATTTTGATGATTCCAAACATATTTTTAGTAGGTTATTCTATAGATATTTATTATTGTATAATCTTGTTTATATATCATTATATACATATTAGTAGTTATGTCATCTTGTCTTGATAACATATTTATTTTGACTAAGTTATACCTGTTCATGTCAAGTTTTATTTTCATGACTCAGTACGCCTCGACTTTACACAACGACATATCCGAGTAAAGGTATTCACGTGTGGCGCACATTTGCACTTGACACATTAGACACACATGCATATTTTTTTATCTATGATTTTAATTGCGTGACTAATTAATTATGAGCCTAAACATTTTTTTTCTAAAAGAAATTATATTATTTTTTTTGAAAACTATTTTTTAATAAAATTGGTGTAAGACCTGTTTTAAATAAAGTTCGCATTTGTTTTAAATAATTTTCAATATTATTTTGTGGATTAAACTGAAATTATCTTAAACTTATTTTTATGTTTTTTATAGTATCAATGTAGACTCCTTTGTGACTTGTCTTGACATTGTAGACCTCCTGTAAGCCTTCGTCCTTTTTGTGCTTTGGCATTTGAGTTGGTAGAGATTTCCATTAGGTTCAAAGCTATACCTGCTAGTGTAAGTATTTTAAAAACCTTTGTTGGCCAAGTAGACCTGCTATATAATTTTGGTCCGTTTTTTTAATGAGTTGTTGCTACCAAATTTGCTGTACTCGATTGCCGCAAATGCTGACATGGTCAGCTCTACCTTCTTTTTCATGTACGAATGTAGTACTTATATATGTTTAAATATATGCATGTACCCTCTATTGTTTCACTACTGCCACACGCCATCTCTGGCCAATTAAACAAGGTGTACGCCTCTTGCGTTGGAACTCGGCTGGACACTCTCTGACTACGCCTACGCCTACGCCTACGCCTACGCCTACGCCAGCATTGACAGAATAAACTGTTTGGATTGGTTTATATATGAGCTTTGAAACCTTTTTTTTATATATATATATTTCTTGGTCCGAAATTTTATTTGAAAATACTTTATATTTTTCTGTCCGAAATTACTTTTCGTCCGATATATTTTTTTTAAATATCTGTTCAAGTTTTTTTTTTACAAAAAAAATTTGTTCGATTTTTTATATACACATCCTTATATCTGTTCGGAAATCTGTTTTATATAAATTTTTCTTTTGTCCGAAATTATGTTGGGAAAATCTCTAGTATATATATATTTAACTCCATTAGGCCGAAGTAGTCTGGAGCTTTTGTACTTAATCAAGTATATTCTTGGCAGATTATTTTTATTGACATAACAGGAGCCTACAACCTTCGGCTTTAGCTTTCACAGGCTACGCCATCATTGGCATTTTGAATAAAGTTGATTTGGTTTATACTTGTGCAATCCGAAATCCGTTTTATATATATCTCTAGTCCGTTTTTTTTTACATTAATATCTGTCCAAAATAATTTTTTTTTGTCCGAAATTAGCATTATAAATATCTGTTCGAAATATGTTTTTGTCCGAAATCCTCTTTTTAAATTTCTGTCCGAAAATCCTTATACATATATTTGTCAGAAATTTATTTTTATATCTGTTCGGAAACTTTTTATATCAGTGTGGGAAATATTTTTTTTGTACAATATATATATGTACACCTTCATATATATATATATATATATATTTACATATATATTATTGCAAACCTATGATTGAGTAGTACATATACTTAATGTGTCCCATTTATTTCCTTGACAGAAAAATACTCTTGACACACGAGTTATATTCTTTACACAATGGTTCCACATTTACATATCAGATTTGTATTTTATCACTTGGACTAACAATCTTTTATGCAGAAAATATATGAGTCACCTCAAAGCTACCTTCAATCAGATATATTTCAGATTACCATTTTTGTGTCACAACAGCTATATTTTATGGGAAAGATAAAAATGAAGATTTGCAGAATATTTTATCTCAGTAAAATTCAGTGCATTTAATGCTACACCCAGACCAATTCCAAATCTTCTATAACGGCCATATTTTTATTGAGAATCAAACTGGAGATTTGTATATCAGAATTGGAGATTATTTTCAGTCATCTCACCTCAGCAAAATCAGGAGCATTTAATGCTCAAAATGCATGTGTCTAACAGCTAGTTTTCTGAAGACACATTTAAAGCTTTGAAGAGCTGCATTGAAGATAATGGACTTGAATGAGAATATGATCAAGACTTGAAAAATTATTGAGAGCATTCATTTTACTACTCAGCTACACATTCAAGAGAGTAATAAATTTTATTATCTGCTCAATCATTGAAGAAGAAGACTTGTGCCTACTTCAACATCATTTATTGAAGTCTCATTAAAGAAGGAGAAACTCAGATTACAAATTTTATTTTGAGTTTCAGTATTTTACCTTGTACTACAAAAATTCAGATTTGTTGTGAACCTTTGGTTTGTACCGGTGATTGGTTCCTACCCGCAAGTGGGCCACGGGGTTTGAAGCTCGGAGTTAGCTTGCAAACAGTTGTACGCGATGGTTTGATCCTACCCGCAAGTGGATCAGGTTTAGTGAAGCGCAAAGGAGACGGGGCTCTAGGCGCGTGGACGTAGACCGGGATTTGGCTGAACCACGTTAAATTTCGGTGTCATTTATTTTTCCGCACTCTTATTTATTTATTTGCACATTAATTCCGAAATTTGACTAAATTAATTTTAAGGGTAAAATAATTATTTTTTGAATTAAATAATTAATTTCAGAATATCACTTAGTATTAAATACGAAAATTAAATTAATATTCCTAGTGTGTTAAAATCTGCATTTCTAGTTGTTTATAATCAGTTGATTGCATTTATTTGATATTGTTAAATTTATTCTTTATAGTTTTATTAATCTGAAATTTGTCTAAGTGATTTAAATTTAATATTTTTCTGAAATCTTAATTTTGACATAAATTTTGTAAAAACTCAATTCACCCCCCCTCTTGAGTATAATCTGGGCAACACGGTCCTCCCATCCCGGGTGGTATTCCCACAAAAGTTTTACACTTCCCTTATCAAAACCCCAGCTGATCCGTTTAAACTGTCGATCCCGTAATTTAACAAGGTTCCACACACGAAACGACATAAATCACCAGCTGATCCATTTAAACTGTCGGTCCCCGCGCATTATGTCGCCTAGATTTTAATATATGTTTTTATCTTAGGCATTAATTCTCATTAGTTTACTTAATCAATTTACCCCACCCTTATTAACGATGTGAGATCCTCAAAATACCCCTTGTACACATACGTTATATCCTATATATAGGATGAATTTCCAACATTTAACCCGTCCTAGTCTCATGCCTAGGTTAGCATAACGACGATAAAGCATAAAAATCTGCCCCACCCCGGAGTATAAAAAAATCCGCACGAATCTACACTAACTAGTCCCATACCTAGCTAGCATAAATTATAACCAAGGCCTACCTAATAGTCCCATACATAGTAAACATCCTATAATAGAGGTGAGCAATATATTACCCAAAAGCCCCTCTTCCCCGCGATGGCAAAAGTGATTGAAACAAATCACACAAAACACAATTCAATATGCACAACATAACAATTTAATCATAAATGTCCCAATTTAATTTAAATCAATGAATAACACCGTCATCGTTTTCAACATAATTATTTTTATTCAATAATGTTAAAAGTGTTAACATGCAAAAATATTCAATGTCATAATCATTCTCTTTTATACGTCGCATAATTTTATAACTGTATACGCGTCCCATTTATCATTTGAATAACCCCATAAACTTCTACATGCGAACCTACACCCCAAAACCATAAAACCCAATAATCTAACCTACGCACCCAATGGTTTCAAAGATTAATTCATATTCAAAAGTTTCATAAAAATATTCCCAAAATTAGTGTCCACTTTCCTTATTTAAGTTACAAATTTATTTTAACAAAAACACATGATTAAGGGTTTGGGTGACACTTAAGACGCATAATACTAAAGGAGGAGAATAGAGTATTCATACCTATGATTTGTTTAAAGAAATATAATTATGAAGATGTGTTCCTCGCGAAAAGACGACAAAGTTTCGTTCTTGGATCAACTTGAGAAAACCCCGTTTATCTTGACAAATCTTGGTTTGAAGGTTGTTTAAAATGGGGGTAGGGTTTTATAGATGGAAGAAGATGAAAATAAAGGAGGCTACTGATTATTGAGAAGGCTAAAATGTCTTTTAAAAGTGTTAAATCCGTCACTTTATGTTTATATATCAAAAAGCATTTGAGTCTTAATCAAACACAAACATTCGAAAATTTATTATGAGTGATCGGACCGTTAGAATTGGCTAAAATTTTAGTATGACGTAGAGAACGGTGAGACGGAGCTGCTGTGAAAAATTTAGTTGGATCGGACGGTCGATTTTTCCTTTTTTTTTTAATTTTTATCCCTTTTAGGTCGGATCCTCCCCTATTTTTTTTGTACAAAACGTTATAATTTTAAAATTTAATCCCAATTTAAATTCCACTTAAAACCTTCTTTTTATATATAAAAATCAACATTTTTTTTACATACAAAAATTAATGTAGATTCTAAAATTTTATTTTTTCCAAAATTCTGAAATGAATTTAAATTACTATCGAATTAAAATTATGGGGTGTTACACATACATACTTACATAATTCCATCATGAATTGCCTTGCACCACCTTCAAACATCTTACCAACTCTTATAATGAACTCTGACTAGCCAACTTGCATTAAAGTCCTTTTTCGCAACGTATAACGGTTGGACTGCATTTCATGATCATTATAAGCTTCACCAGATTCAGAATCAGAGTCATGCATTTTAATACTCATTGTTATATCAACCTTATTCAAACCGATAGGATGCACACACATACACGCACGGGCACACACAAACACAAAAATAAAAATTATAAATATAATCACTCTACAAACAAATGTCTACAAGTGAAGCATTAAGGGTGAAAAGGTAATAAACTTTGTTTATGTTGTTTTTTGGGCCGGTGTGTTATTGTTCATGAGAATTCTACTTGTTCCTCAACGTATCACTTAATTTATCAATGGGTAATTATTTTGAAGTTCCATTCATTTGGTCAATGATATAAGAGATTCTTTGATTGAGACAATGGTGTCAAAGTTCATATTTTGCCAACTCAACACATTAAAATGACAAATACACCCTCAAAATCAACCTTATAACTCTTTACAGCTCTTAACGTCGTTTTAAAAAAAAAATCTTTAAAAGTCCATAACTTAAAATCTACAAATCCAAAATTCATAAACTTTATATATTTGGAATCTACTCGTCAAGATCTATCAAACAACACCCATATTCGATATTTTTTGACGAAAAAATCGAAACAGATAAATTTATCTGTTTCTGTAAAACCTCTATTTTTTCCGGTGAAATCTTTATTTTTTTGGGCAAAAACTCTTTTTCTCCAGCTCGGGTGATGGTGCCGCTGGCGCGGACAAAAAAAAATAAAGAAATAGACGAAGAGAGAGAGAGAGAAACAAGGAGAGTGAAACACTCCGGCGAGAATTCCGACGGCCTTCGGCGAGATTTTTTGGTGGGTTGTTTCCGGTGAGTCTCCGGTGGGGTGAGGGTGGGGTGGGGTGGAGGTGGAAGTGGTATTGTTAGAGAGAGACAGTGTGAGATTATATGTTTATTTTCAGAGAGAGTAAATGGATTTAAAATGGGTACATGTGAGAGTATATTTGTCTAAATATATATAATATATAATGAAAAAGAACTTAGTGTATTAAAAAAAAATTAATAAAATTTGATACATCTTTGTCCAATAAATAACACTAGCTTTGAATTATCCCATTTATCAAATTTGGGGAAGAGTGTGAACTTTTGTCGTTGCACAAATACATCCTCAAATAGTATGGTGAGTGAATATTTAACTTGCTCATTTTATATATGGTGCTTGTTTTCTTCTTGCAATAATCATTGTGTTTGTTGCATGATCTCTTCAGTTAAAAAAGGTTCATCTCAACCATCGTTGCCTATACCCAAAGGCTTTGCTTCGTGGCAATATGTTATTATATATGACTTTTGTGTAGCTGGAAATTGATGAATCTAAGTATGATTATTTGGGCAGAAGTATGAATAAATAAATTGCTTGTTTCTGTTTGAACTATTTATATCGTCTAGCCTTGCAAATCCTTGCTTTTCACATGAAAAAGCAGCTCCTTTTATGTTGATTCATAAAGAAGGCCGTTTTCCTTAGTTCTTCCGGAACTTAGATGGAAGAACTTGTTTAAAGCTTAGTTGGATCATACTTGATATATATGTGGAACTTCAATGAAAACATGCTAAATAAGAATTGAAGTTTGTCATTTTTGTCTCAATCTTTTCAATTTTTAAAAAGAAATATTTATTTCATCCTCATTCTCCAAACAGTTCTTATTTAATACATTAGATGGCATTGCCTCAAATTTATGGTATGAAGTCAATCTATCTATGGGGAGATGAACAATGCCACTTTGACAGAGAAATAGGTAAAGTAAATGGTAATGTGAATGAGGCTTAGAGTTCATCCTTAGGAGAGGATGTAGGAGGTTTTGTAGGGTTAGTTGAGGAAGTCTTGATCGGATATGAGGCTTCCATTGCTATACCACACAGTCCCTTTTTCGAAGATATACCACGCTGCATCCTAATATAACCCTTCTCTCCCCATTCGGGTCCCCATGAGTTTTTCACTATCCAGTATGTAGTCCTGTCTAGGGTTGTCCCATAGCCGACGATTGCCACCCCATGATTAAGCTCTGTGCCACAGCCTCCTGTAAATACTCCCTGACATACACATTAAAACTCAGAAATGATCCATAATTGTTCATATCAATTTTCCCAGTTTGATAAATTTTCACTGAGAATTGTTTAATGGATGTAAAATCTGAAACAAGTACAAGCCTGTTTTCTTGATTCAAATTAGAGTTTACCTCGGAGTAGAACTGGAAATCAGAACCCCCAGCGTCAATAGCAACAGATATAGGTTGATTAGCTGCCGCTTTCAGCAGTGCATTCTCATCATTAACAGGCACATTTTCATGTCCATCAATGGACACTGCTGGAGAGTTCTCCTGCACGAATATCCCAATAATATCATTATAAATTTTTTTTTTAACAAATTCTAATTAAACATTTGTTCCACATGTGGATGTTGCATGGTGTAATTTACCTTTGAAACATCACAAGTTCCATCTTCAGCATTGTAAGGGTAGTTGTTTTCTGTTGTTATCCCCCCCTTCTTCTTGATGAAGTCGAATGCTAGGTCCATTAACCCTCCATTACAACCTTCATTTTGGTTATTGTCGCAGTCAACAAGTTCTTGTTCTGATAGAGAAACTAACTTGTTTGTTTTGATCTGGTTTATTCCTTCAACTCCCACAACTGTTGAAAATGCCCAGCAACTCCCTGTAACAAGAAAAGTTAAACGGTAAAACATGTGCATGCCTGATATGTTTTCTACTACATGCCCTTGTTATATATGAATATGTACTAGCAAAACACTCATGTCACTATTTATGACCCTGTTCATGCCTACGCCACTATCCGTGCCGACAAAACAGTCTGTGGCACACATAGCCTGTGGCCAGTTTATAATTTTTGAAGGGTTATATTCATTTGGGTTGTAGTAGTTGTACATATATCTAGTCTGGGGTGTCCAATGTTTTGCTTTATTTGAACTTCGGGGTCAATCTTCACTTTTTGCGACTCTTCGCAAAAATTGAAATTGGACCACAAAGTGCAAAAAAGTGCGAGAATGAAAATGGACCATAGGCTAAAAATTCACATAACTACTGGACCGCATACTAAAAATACACATAACTACTTGATCCATGACAAAAAAATACACACAACTATTGGACACTCTCTTTTGAATCCAACTTGCAATATTATTAAGGATGTGTGTTTAGCCTTACCACACTGGCCCTGATCCTTGACAGCAGTTACAGCGCCTTTCTTCCTCCAATCAATAGAGGTAGGGACTCTATCTATGTTCTCATAGATGAAAGTTCCATTCCCGATCGGTTTCCCTTGGAGCATTCGGTGATGGCTGACCATTGAGCCAGCATAACCGCTTTTGAATTCATGGTTAGTCATGTCTGCAAACTTGTTCAACTTCAACTTGTAAGGCTTATCCATCTTGTTGGTTTTGTAAACATGTTGAACATTTGCTTTGAAAACATTGAACCTCTTGTGCTTCTCATCAAGACTCCTAGAGACCGTGTGGTGGCTTCTCCATCTCTCGTACAAATCCCACAAGCTCTCTTCTGTCTCCAATTCCTTCTCGTGGAAATTGAAACTCTCTCCGAGCCCAAGAACCAAAGCCATAGAGAGAAAAACACGAAGAAACTTCTTTAATTCCATTGATGGGGTTTGTATTGAGATGGGAATTTGAAGACTATATGGGAGTTCTTTATATAGAAGGGAATGAAATAGATAGAGTTGGAGGTTGAGCAAGAGTACAGTTAATAATAAATGATGGTGACTGGAGGTAGCTTATGGGCAAGAACAATCAACAATAACGGACGTAGAAGGAGCAAGAGAGGGTATGAAAATTATGGAGAACCATACGTGTGATGTGATGCATGCTGCTTGCCTAAACATTCAAGGTCTTTCATTGATAAGGTTGTTTGGTTTACCCTCTCATCAACTATAACTATGGAAAAGAGGAGGAAAAGATAAAAAAAAAGGGAAAAAACTTTCTTAGGAAGTTTGAAGTTAACAGCTGTGTGTTGGAATTGGTGCCCAACACGTTATTGTGTTATCATGGGAACAGAAAAGTTAAGGGAAGGGTGACGAGGATTGGTTATAACTGCTTTTTTCTGTTATTTGGAAAAGTATACTATCAATTTATACGGTTTTTTTATATTAGTCCCATCTATAAAGTTTTAATTAGATTTCACTCTCATATATTTTTAAAATGATAAAAAAAAATTATAATCACTCAAAATCGTCTATAACTTTCCAGTAACTATCCATCCTTTTTTTTGTTGACAATAACACTTATCCCATATAAAACCTATAACTAAAAAAATAAAAATATGAAAGTGATGACAAATAAATCATTATAAATATAACTAAACGCTACAGCTATTCTCACTTCATCAAAGTTCTAAGACACTCTAAAAATCAATCTAATGACTCTTTTACCCTTATTATGCCTTATATGAAGTGGAGGCACTGTGAAGAAATTTTGCATGCTCATTAGCATCTTTAATTTTTTTTATAAGTTTCTTATTCTTTTATTTTATAATTAAAAGAAAATACATTTTTTAATTAAAACAAAACAGTTTTTATTAAAATTAAAATTAAAAAAATATTTTTTTCGTAACTAAAAAAATTATGTTTATTGACATGATATCGCCATTGATTAGTGCCGCAGGCACGGAGCCATGTTTTCGGAGCCACATCATTTGTTGAATGTGAGTTCGCGTCAGCGTCACTAATCAATCGTGAATCTAACACATCAAATTAAACAGTTTTTTTTTATTAAAATTAAAATTAATTTTTTTTCATAAATAAAAAAACTATATTTATTGACATAATATCGCAATTGATTAGTGCAGCTGGCGCGTACCCACATTTTCGGACCCACATCATTTTCTGTATGTGGGTCCGCGACATCGGTACAAATCAATATCGAATTTAAGACATAAAATTAAATAGTTTTTTTATTAAAATTAAAATAAAAAATAGTTTTTTCTTAAATAAAAAAAACTATGTTTACTAATATGCCACTGGTGTGGACTCACATTCAACAAATGATGTGGGTCCGAAAATGTGGGTCCTAGCCAACGGCACTAATCAATCGTGATATTATGTCAATAAATATAATGTTTTTTAGTTATGATTTTTTTTAGTTTTAATAAATAACTGTTTAATTTGATGTGTCAGATTCACGATTGATTAATGTCGCTGACGCGGACCCACAATCAACAAATGATGTGGATTCGCGTCAACAGCACTAATCAATCACGATGTCATGTCATTTTTATTTTGATCGGGTTCATTTTTGGTTAAAAAAAATTGTGTTGTGTCGCTTTTACTTGGATCGTATTCGTAATAAGTAAAAAAAATATTTCATCGTGTGTCGTGTCGTGCCATGTCGTGTTATCTTTATTTTGATCGGGTTCGTTTTTTGTTTGAAAAAATAACATCTTGGATTGTCATGTCATGTCGTACCATCGTGTCATTTTTGTGTTCATTTTTAGTTAAAAGAATATATTTTATGTCGTGTCTTGTTCTGTCGCTTTTATTTGAGTGGTTGTCGAAATATTATTTTTAACCTAACACAAAACGAACACAATCCAAGTAAAATCGACCTGACACAGTAGCCAACGTCATCTCTTTGATTTTCGAAAATTCTTCCTTGGAAAAACTTCGGCAAGATGAATGTGCGGACATATACTTTGAAGGTTCGTGATTGTGGGAGGCATTTTTTATTTCCACTTGCCAGGTTCCATCTCTTTTCTTTTTCCCCCAATTTGAAATGGACAATTAATAAGTCGCGACGCGGTTGCCCCTTTTCGTTGAACCATCGAAACACTAGTGCCATGATAAGTCGTGAGAATCATAACCATCGAAACACTAGGCTTATCATGGCACTAGTGTTTCGATGGTTCAACGAAAAAGGGCATTCGCATCGCGACTTATAAATTGTCCATTTCAGATTTGGGGAAAAAAAATAGATGGAACTTGGCAAGTGAAAATAAAAAATGTGTCCCACAATCACGAGCCTTGAAAGTATATGTCCGCACATTCATCTTGCCGACATCTTTTCAAGGAAGAATTTTCGTAAATCAAAGAGATGACGTTGGCTACTGTGTCAGGTCGATTTTACTTGGATTGTGTTCGTTTTGTGTTAGGTTAAAAAAAATATTTCGACACAATACAAGTAAAATCGACCTGCCTCGGAATCGTATTTTTCTTACAAAAACACAAACACAACCAATTTAAAATGTGGCACAATAAGAAATTTTATTTAATTTTTTTACCAAAAACAAATACGGCCAAGTAAAAGCGATACGACACGACACGACACGAAATTTTAATTTTTTACCAAAAATAAATACAACCCAATTAAAATATGATACAGCACAATTTTTTTTTAACCTAACACGAATACGATCCAACTAAAGCGACACGACACAAAATCTTATTTTATTTTTCTTTTACCAAACACAAACACAAACCAATACACACACGAATAATATTTTTTCAACACGGATAGTGACGCTAATTATGGGTCCAGCTAATGTCACTATAGGGACTACTAATTATTTTTTTAAATATGTTGGATTAAATATTAAAAAAAAATTTAGAAAATAAATATTATTTTTTTTTAAATTTATTGAAATTAAAATTATTTAAAATATTAATTGCATATCTGACAATTTCCTATCAACATAAAAGTAAGTAGCAAGTCAACCCTTCTCTCCACTTAAATGCCATTGAAATTCGGCAAACGCTAGAAAGAGAAGCAAAACTCACTTGATCTAAAAATTTCTAAAACAGTGGTATTATATTCATAGCAATGAGAAAGGGTATATTCTGTATTAGTTAAAGAATCGGAGTGCCTAAGGATATTGGGGGAGTGCGAATACGCTACCCATAACTAAATACTTAAGATTCCTTGAATCTACACTTGTAAGGACATTATGTTTTGATGTAAAAAGTATGTTTTGAGAGAGATGCTTTCAAAAATAAAGAGAATACATTTGTTCTTACAGGTGTCTCTTATGATTGTATATAATATAAACATTTATTTTATGTAAAATATACAGAAATGATCTCATGCATATCCAGTTTGCATACCCTCCTTGCGAACCATTTTTTTAAAATAGTAAAAAAATCATTTTGGGCTGATTTTTTTATGATTTTTAACATTTCAGTAGGACCATGAAAAGAAAAATCCGCTCAAAATGAATTGTTTTACTATTTTAAAAAAATTGGTCAAACTTTGTCAGTTTTTAAGTTGTTAAAAAATGACAAAGTTCGATCGATTTTTTTAAAATAGCAAAAAAATTCATTTTGAGCTGAATTTTTTTTATGGTCCTACTGAAATGTTTAAAAACCATAAAAAGAATTAGCTCAAAAATATTTTTTTTACTATTTTATCAAAAATGGTTCGTGCCAGCATTATGCAAACTAGGGTATGCATGAGAACCGCTCTCGTAAAATATATACATTCTTCAAAAGGATGTTTACTCTGGTGCCCGGGAGTGTGGACACATAATCTCAAAATATGTGTATTCTAAACTCACCATATTCAATCATGTTTGTTTCTTACTCATTCACTCTAATTTTCTTAAAAAAGACTATTAGAGCAAAATTAATAAAGATGTTTTTTTTGTGAAACTCACTTTACGCATACGTAAATATTCCAAGGGCAATAATTTTAATATATACCATATGTAATTACAGGTCGTTTCATGTGTGGATTTGAGACGGTGCGGATGCATGCGGATAATTTTTTAAAATGATAAAAAAATAATTTTTTTGATGATTTTACTTGGATATATCTCCATGGTAAGGATCATCAATCGAAAGTTTCATAAAAAAAATTTATTCAATGTAAATGAGATGATCATCATAAGTTTCAATAGTAAAAAATGCACATATACATCGTCTATGCATCTCAATTTTTTTAAGTAGTAAAAAATTGGATTTAGTGATAGGACATCATCTAAAAAACCATCATTTTTTTACTGTATTTAAAAAATAGTAAGGTGTGTGTGTGTGTGTGTGTGTGTGTGTGTGTGTGTGTGTAATGGATATCAATTAAGCTCTCTAAAGATGCAAATAAATGAAGTTTGTTATGAAATTTAATGGAGGCAATCTATATGATGGAGATCGATCTTCACCAAATTTATAAAAACAAAACAATTATTTAGCGAGTCAAATGCAAAACTGAATATACATATATGAGCCCTCGAGACCAGACATTTCTTTTAATTTTTTTGCATTTTTCATTGTAAGATAGTGGGATGAGGTTGTTTCTTCCCTTTTTTTTGCTTCTATCAATAAAATTTGGGGGCAGTGTTCCTCTTCGCCAAAAAAAAAATGCACAAATTAGTTGTTAATTTTTTTAATTATCATTTCACCCACTAAATAATTTATTGTTTCAAGAAATTTAATTAAAATTATCTTTATGGTGAGGATATTATATCCACCAAATTTTATTTAAAAATCATTTAATACACCCCGAAAGTTTAGTCCTTAAGTATCTTAAAAATCATTTTGTACATGAGGATCGCAGAAGTGGTGGATTGGATCAGCGTAGCTCTGCCGGCTATGGAGAGTAAGTTAGTTTTCCACCCCGCAAGTTTCTTCTTCATTTTATCTAAGGTATCCTTAAACAGACTCTTGGTTTAAGACATCAAACTTCTTTTTTTCATTTTAAACGCAACTACATAAATCAATGGGAGCCTTACGGAATAAAGTTTGATGTCTCTAATATATCAAAAGTTTGACGTCTTCAACATAAAGGGTTGTGTTTCTTTTCTTTTGCCCTTTTGGTCATAGATGCGGCCTTGATTTGCTCGCTATAACTATTGAAGAAAAGAAGTGCAACCTTTGATTTTTTTAGCATGAATAAGAAATGTTAAAAGTTAGAGTTAATTATTTCGGTACGAGATTTATTTTCTTGAGAAGGGACAATAAGCTTTTGGTTCTGATTGCCAATCATTAGCATTTAATTAAGTCAAATACCCACTCAAACTACCTTTCCTTCCTTGCCATTAACTCCACTAATATTTACCCAATTTACCTTACTTACAAATTAAACCTCCCAACTTCCTTTATATATTATCAAAGAGGGGATTGAGATCTTTTCGAGGGGACCTCCAAGGGATTTCTTTACCAACGAGTAACGAAATTTTTGCGACGCGTGTATGAGGCAAGAAACTTTCCACTCCTCTCATTTTATGTGTGTATTTGTTAAATTCACCTAAACTAAATTTTAGTGATAAAGTTTATTAGTGACCCTTAGAAAATTGTGCAATCCTAAATTATGTTATATTAGGTGGATTTAAATAGTTTCATACGCTTAAAAATACATGTTGAGCCTATTACTTTGCAAAAAATAATTATTGACCCCAACACATGAAAATGATATTTTTGAATGTTGACCTTCGTTTATAGATTTTGACAATCTGAGATACGAGAATAGACGAGGTAAACTTAAGTTAGAATTAAAAGGTTCTGAAAGTTGATTTTCTTGGTAGGGTTATACCTTACGCTTTATGAGTAGTACTTGTGACGTATGTTCCAAATTGATGAGATTTGTTACGAGAATCTTATTCATGTTATAATAACCAATATGAAATATATTGTAAATGACTTAAAATAATTTATATGCATTATTGGACCCCTTATGATGTAACATACCCTCATAAAATAATTATGTGTCCCTTTTATGTAAGAACTCAATATGAACCCATGTTTGAAACCATGTTATTGTTGATGTGTGTTATGTTATGTAGACGTTAGAAGGAGTACGGGAAATTATTGTGATCGGTTTGGTTGTTGTATAGTAGTGTGGATTAATTCGAAGATTTCACGCATCGACATTTAAATTCTCGCCCTACTTTCGTATAATAAACTTTAAATAAATTATCTTAGCAACTACTCTATCTAAACGTAAGTGTATCGGGAGGGTTCCTTGTTTGGATTTCACTTTAGTGAGACGTCCCATGCACGAAGTTTAGAGACGGGTTATCGTGACGGCTTAAATCATTAATAATATTATAAACTTTCAACTTTATGCTTTGCATTATGAAGAATCACTTGCATTATGTTTGTCCATTTAGCACTCTATAAAATCGTTTAAAAATATAGATAATGAATTCTACATAGTAGAGTCGAGTGGGGGTAACTGGGATAATTGAGGTTTAAGTAGCTTTCTCGGAGTAAATCATCACGTGTTAAAATGCTAATATTAATTGAACTTGCTAGATGAAAATTGAATGGGTGGGTACCGTGGAGGGGCACCCCGATATTATGATATGTAAATTTTCCATCCATGCGAATATCAGGATGCATCCGGGCGTAAACCGCGATATTTATAGTTTATTATGATATGTTAATTTTCGGTCATGCGAATACTAAGTGGCGTCAGGGCGTGAGACATGATGTTTATGATTATTATGTTATGTGAATTTCCGGCCATGCGAATATCAGGTGGCAACAGGGCGTGAAATGTGATTATTTAAATTCGGCGTACCGCATGTTTATGAGATAGCCGAGATAAAGGGGTGCATGTCGGTTACGTGGTAATTAACTAATGAGCATAATTGAGATTAATACATGTGATTAATTAAACTTGGCGTACCGCATGTATTTGAGATAGCCGAGAGGAAGGGGCGCGTGTCGATTACGTGTTAACAAATTATTGAGCATGTCGGTTGCGTGTTAATGAATTATTGAGCATGTAGATTACTTATTTATTAGTTAATGAGAATGATTAATTAATGGTATGAAATGAGATAATTCTAATATACTGTGAAACTATATTTATGGGTTAGTTGTTCATTAAATTATTAAACTGTGACTTTATCATCTATGCATATAACTGCTTTGAGTTGCATAGCTAAGTTACTTGCTAGAGTTTTAACCTCTTTTTTATGAAAACCAGGTGTTAGGGATGAACTTCATACTTAGACCAGTCAGTGTGTGATATACATCTCTGAGGGTATCAG
This sequence comes from Sambucus nigra, assembly GCA_949130495.1. NCBI lineage: Eukaryota > Viridiplantae > Streptophyta > Magnoliopsida > Dipsacales > Adoxaceae > Sambucus > Sambucus nigra. The sequence goes on along the minus strand of OX422212.1, from coordinate 464,494,197 downwards.
CTCCAGAGACATCATAGTTCTCTACCTCCTTATGTTATCGTTTATCTTTTCAGTCTAGCTTATATTGAGATGTCTAGATGTATGTTGGGATTTTGATGGCTTGTAATATTCATAGACTCTTTGGGGGTTGTACTTACGTATTACTATTAAGACAACATTGTTTGTTGATTTGGTTATTGGATATTATGAGTTATATTTGAGGATCTTCTCATCGCTTCCAAATTATTGTCTATTGTTTCATTTGATTTCTTCATGCTGAGAATGATATTATTTTGTTTTATTATCCCTTATGATTTTATATTGAGACTTGATCAACTTAAGTGTTAAATTACACGGGGTATTATAAAGAGGGCTCAAAATCAATCCAAATCTCCTAGCCATCTAGGGGTAGCCCATGCCTAATGGCACAGTGTATAAATTTTAGAATTTAATACCACACTAACATAGCACAATGAGTTTGTTCAACAACACAACCTGAAACATTCGCAAAACAACCTTATAATCAATGTCCTTTGAGATTTTTTTCTTTTTCTACAATGAAATTAACATTTATTTGTCAATTGTTAAGTAGGGTCAAAGTCCAAATTATCCAAATGAGACTAACATTATAAGTGGACCTTCATAATATAAAACCCTCATTAATATGCTTACGTGAGATCAAAAAATTATTCATTACACTAAAGAATAAACTATATATTTAAAGGCTTTTAGCTGGAGATGGGTAATTTCAACCCATTGGTTGTGCCTGATCCAATTATGGCAAATGTTGTACATGAACCAAATTTTCAAAACAAAGTGTGAAGAATTTCAAACTACAAATTAACATAAAAAAATGTAAAAATGCAAAGTCTACACGACTTAAAAAAAACATTGAATATGAGAGAGAGAGAGAGAGAGAGAGAGAGAGAGAGAGAGAGAGAGAGAGAGAGAACACTTAAACTACACAAAATTCATCAAAATTAGACACAACTATCACAAAAAATGCAGATCAAATTTCAAAACTCTACAAAACTTCGATTGGTTCTAAACTTCATTTGAACACTTCAATTGAAATAATTACGACACCATTAACAACCACACCTAATTTTAGTCATTTAACTAATTTTTTAGATTAGGAAACTTACACAATCATAAACTTGATGAATTCTTTAACTAATTTGTCGTAAAAAACTGTTACTCCGCCATATACACCCTTAAAGCCCACAAACAGTAAAAAACAAGAAAAAAGGAAGACATGATATCAATTTATATATAACAAACACATACACATTTAGTTACATGACAAAAATAAACCTATGTTTCGTATAGGTAATTAGACAAACAATTAGTAATATGAAAAAAAATACTGAATAAATAGGACAACAAATTGTCAATGATGATAACATACATAAATGCAATGAGCTATAAAGAGATCAACAAATACATTTTGATATCAATATTTGGTGAGTGGATTTGAGTTGCTAGATATAAAACCTCACATAATTTGGGATAAACCAAAATACCACACACAACATGGCAACTCTAAAAGGGTATATTTCATATTTAAGTGAAGGAGTACAAATATAATAATTGAAGACACAAGTGCATGGTTATGTATCATCATAATCAATATAAACGGAAAGACTCTTAAGGAACCCAACATCAATTGACCAAGCCAAGTACTAGATACTAAATATATAATTAATATGTTAATAAACAAATTCACATTATGAGAGGTGGAGCCATTGTCTCACGAAATCAGAGTTGAAAAGTTTGTTGAAATGTTAAATAAATTTATAACCTCACTTTTAACTAAAACAATGTGATGCCTAGATAATATTATAAATATTTTTTTTTAAACAAACCACAAATTTATTAACTAAGGTAGAATAGACCTACCAAGGCTTATACAAGCTAGAGAAAGGGAATTAAAAACATATAAGAACTGAATAACATTGCAATATTATAAATATTATAAATAACATTAAGATAAAACAAAGATAAAAAATTGTAATTAAAATAACAAGGTTAATAAAAATACCAAAGTTTAGAAAAGTGTGAGAAAAGCAAAAAGAAATAAAAAGTAAACAATAACTTGCACACCCAATGTCACGACGATAAATTTTATCTAGTAGTCGTACTTGAACGAAATAAATTGCTTACAACATGACGACATCGCCAGCGACCCTTTTTATTTTTTTAATGGAACAATCTCTCCTCCCCTATTTCTTCAACAAAGTGGCTAGAAGTAATAACTAGCATTATTTTCAAAAAAGTTAGAAGTATAAGAAAACAGAGTTAATCATCAATTATATCCCAAGCCCCAAAGTAAATAGTACAATTTAAAAGTAAATGATTTTTATTATTTGAATCAAAGGTTCGCAACTATAAATAACAGATTGGGTATCTGAAACCTTGTGGCTTCAAAAATTTGCAAATAAAAAAATTCATTATTCATCTCAATTATTTCCATTATATTTTATTCGAGCAATAAAAACATTAGCATAAAGATCAAAGTAATGAAAAAAATAGTACCGTTCTCAATGCTTTGAACAGTGATCCCCATTTTATTATTGCTTCAGAAATAAAAAATAATGATTGGTCTAATGAGAAGCATATTCATAAATACACTTTTTTTAAAGAAATAATTTTTTATAGATAGAAGAGAGAATAGCCCTCTCTTGGAGGCTTAAAAACTAATAGCTTTAAAAGACATACAAAAAAAATACTAATAGGGTGTCTACTTCACATACCTAATGTATGGAAGACTAAATTTATCTAACACAATAACACCTTGAATATTCTTTGGAATGAATGACATCTGAGAGAAAGAACACCTTTTTTATTGAAATTTATCTAACACAGTAGCACCTTGAATAGTCTTAGGTATGAATGACATCTGAGAGAAAGAACACCTTTTTTATTGAAATTTCCAAGTCTAGCCAAGAGGTCAGCTACATTCTTTGCTTCTCTAAAACATTGGGAGAAAGTGATCTGAAAATCCTTAGATAAAATCAGTATTTCATTGTTGATTGTCCTTGTTTTCTAAGGGGAATGAGAGGATGATTGGCACAGGCAATTAATAACAAGTTGAGAATCAGATTCAACATCTAAGAATTTCATATTATTTTCTTTGCAGAATTTGATCCCTTATTTCATTGCAATACCTTATGCCATGTTGTTTGTCCCATCTACACCATTATCAGGAAGAGCTCAAAATAAACCTCATTTATCACATCCCAGAATAACTCCCAATTGTAACACCCCGTAATTTATTGATTTTTATTTTGGAAAATAATTGGGATTAATTAAATTATTTTTGGGAAATTAATCCGATAAATAAATATTAATTAGCGAGATAAGAGATTAATATTTATTTATAATGAATATTACTTAGTGAATGAGTAATAATAATGATAAGAAAATATTATGATTTTCGTGAGAGAGAAATACGAAAGTTACGGTAAATTTAGTCGGGATGCGCATGTTAGTCGTGTCAGGACTTAATTTGGAAAATAAATTATAATTTCGCTTTTGATATTCTATATGGTCACTTTGAGTGCGTCAGTATGTCCAAAAGGGTCGAGATAGTCAGAAAAATCTACCCCGAGCTTTAGCTTGGGTCCCATGGCACTTTTATGCTAAACCGGCACATCAGAGGGGTATTTTGGTCTTTTAAAATTTTGGAGATAATAAACCCACGAAAATTAGAGAATTATATTTGATAACTGGTAAAGGATATTTGGGTTATCAGTTACCAAACTAAAGGGAGAGTTACAGGAGGAAGTAGGAGAGTTATTCCTAGGGTTCCAAGGCCAAAAATCACCTTCTTGCAGCACCACCACCATGGGATTGTAGATCGAGAGGTGGAGAACGCCAATCCCATCACCAATTCTATAGAAATTAGACTTCCACATTGAGGCGAGTGTTTATCTTGCTAACGTTTGATTTTATATACCATCAATGTTAGAATAAGATGACTTTTTATGAAATATATGAACTTTGATCTTAAAATTGTAGATATAATTCATAATCTTAGGTAGGAATGATAATATATTTGATCCCTGATATATGTAGATGAATTTTGATGAGGAACATCACAAAATTTGGGAAGAATTTTAAAATTATGGTGAGGTTCTTGAACATGAATAATAAGTTAGGGTTTTTAGAAATTAATCTTGATAAAGTCAGATTTGGGGTTGTTCTGTAGAAATTTTATGATTCTCATACATTAAAAATCGTTGATACATGATACTATAATGTTAGAAACCTTTGGTTGGTATTTTGGGATAGTATAATGTTGGTTTGGAGGCTTATCAATGGTGGTGTCTCATAACAGTGTAGGGAAGAAAATGACAACTGCTATGGCGAATTGATTCGGCTCCTTGGTCGACTCGATTCGGAAAGTGAATCGATTCGGACCAAGGCTGAATTGATTTTGTTTCCCAGCTTTGCACCATTTTTCCCTTTTTGCTTAGAACTTATGGGAAATGTTTGGGTTAACCTTTGAATTTATTTTAAGATCCTAATGAGAGATATTCTGTTTACCAGTAGGCTAATGTCGGGTTTGAGGTTAGTCACACGAGGAGAGTTTAAGACTAAAGTTGATTAAGCTTAACAAGTAGTAAAATCTTATTCGGATAATGATTTCTTATCATGGAAAATTAGGAGAAGGTAGAGCCAAGACCAGTAGGCCTGGAGTGGGTTGAATTACTAAATTTACTTAAGGGACACTTTGCAAGCCACTTGGGTATTGGGAAACACTCGTAATTATACCATGAGAAGTATTACGCTACGTAAAATATTCGAGAGTTACTATAATACGTACGAGGCATGTGATGTAGGTTATGTATATACCTACGATGAGGTTATATATATATATGGGGGGTGATGTGCATGCCTATTGTTTGATTTGTATGTGTAATAATACCTAGGCTACTTGTTATCATGGGAGGTATCATGTCGTGGCCTGTCTTATTCTGATGAGACCAATTAGGGGGATATTGACTTGTACTGCTGGACATAGACCTTAGGGATTGAGCACCACTTGTGTGAATGAGGGTGTGACCGGTCATTTGGGTGCGTTTGTTATGAGCGTATCCCAAATGCTTAGAGTTATGTTCACCTCCAATATTGTGTGATTTAATTTATTATTCGAGGGAGATTATACGAGCCGATGTCCTTATTTAGCACGTGATGTACCAGGACTTGATAGCAGAGTATGCCCGTACCAAAGGTCTTCACCGAAGGGTGCTGTATACGTATGTATGATAAAAGTGATAATTGCACATATACGTATGAGTGGACCGGTAGATAAGATAGATACTAATATCTAAATTGACCAGTGTGTATAAAAACTAAATCATTTATTAGAGATTCCTAATGAGTATAAAGATGTAGAAAAAAGGTAGTATCGTATTGTATGGGCAATACGGGTGGACACTAAAAGTGAATAGATGCGAGGAATTGCAGGCCAGACTAGTTAGACGGGTAGTATAACTAGGTGGGTTAGAGCAGTATGTTAGGCATGCCCATTAGTTGAGGGGTGAGGATTTCAAGTGAGAGCACGTTGTACTAACATGTATATAATATACGATCTTGTCACATTTTAAACACTTGTTAAAAAATTTCAAACTATTTTACTTAGACTCTAACCCGTTTCGAATCCTTTTTCATAAAAAACATTTTAGGTTCTCATCCACAGGGACGCCAGGCATAGGAGTTCCTAGATTTGACGTTCTACAGTTGCTATGAAAGTTGCAGGACCTTGCTATTAGACGCCTCCACTTTTATTCAATTCTCAGCTATCTTCAATTATCTCAGTCGGGCATGTCGCCCAATCATAATTGGATACTATTTACAAAGATTTTGTATTTTCAGTTATTCCCGTTTATTTCCAGTGTTAATTTAGACTTTACTTATGGATGACTATAGTTGGATATTCTCTGGAGTGTTATTACAGACTCAGTTATTTAAGTATGTTATTATCTTATTATTCATTATTATGTGCATAGAAATGGTGAATGAGATATTTGTTTTGATTTACTTATTGCATGATAATAATTAAGATTAAAATTTTGACACCGGGATATTAAGGTATAAGTAATTAAATTAAAATTCGACAGTGATGCTAAGAATGAAATCATTAATGATTCCTGTTTAATTTAATAATAGTTTGATCACAAAGGATTAGAATACGCGGGATTTCACTGATGGTATCAGTGCATGAGATTCTAGTGTCATCAGGATATGTGCGTCTTACGACCATTTTTAGCGTAGTGTTCTTTGATATAAAGCGCTATTATTAGGACTATTGTATTCTTTATTACACATTTACATCTTCAGCTATTTTAAGACATATTTAATTGTCGGTTGATGGAAAATTCTTTCTCGTTTCAGATGCGTCTTTGACGTGCACCACAAGCCACACCAAAGGCACAGCTCGAGCCTCAGCCAGCTCAGGCCCCAGGATCTATGAATGCTTACGAGATTGATGCCATTATAGCTAGGAGGTTAATGAAACCCTGACTACTTTCGCCCAGTAGGCACTACAGGTGCCACCCCAGCCTTAAGTGGCTGCTCTAGCTCCTGCCCACTAATTTCCTTCTGCTTGGGAGTGAGTCTGGGATGCCTTTCAGAAGGCACATCCTCCAGAGTTCCAGGGGAGTCCCTATCTAGTTGCAGTATGCCAATGAAAGAAGTATATCTAGAGGCATTTGAGGATGTATGACTTCACAGAGGTACAGATGGAAATACTAGCTAATTTTAAGGTAGTAGGGGGAGCATTACATTGGTGGGATTCCATCACCACTGCACATGAGAGATAGACCTTGACTATCCAGGAGTTTTAGGAGCAGTTCGACTGTAAATACTTCTCTCCCCCCATCCAGACAGAGATGAGGCAGAAATTTTTAGATATTTCTTGGGAGAGGAGGACCGTAGCAGAGTGTGAGGATGAGTTTACCATATTAGTTAACTTTGTTCCTGGTCAGGTGCCAACGAAAGAGAAGAGGATTCAGTTATTTGTAGATGGTCTTACCTGGTGGATCCGCCAGCATCTGTTGGTTAATCCATCCTTAAAGACTTATACATAAGAGTTGAATGCAACGTTACTACACTATCAGGACCACCGCTTCCATGTTAAGGGGAGCAAGCGCTCAGAAGATTCTAGTCAGCAAAGCAGGACTGGGGGTAGCCGTGCCGGTGGGGAATAGTCAACTCAGAGTCAGTAGAGGTAGAGTGAGTAGGGTCCCCACCAGGGGGATGCTACTAAGAGATTCTGTTCAGGGATTATAGATAGGTACAGGGTGGATTCAGGTAGGGCTAGCCGGACCAACATCGATTGCATTAGGGCCAGCAAGTCCAAGGTAGAGGTGGTAATGGACAATAGGGTCAAGGCATGCAGGTCCAGAGGAAAGGTAATTTTATGGGCAGGTGTTTCATTTGTGTCAAGGTCGACCACAAGTGATAGTATTTCCCTGATAAGGGTAGGGTTCAGCAGTAGTAGGGAACCCGTCAGGAGCCTCTGAGACCTATCTTCCTCGCCTCCCTCTTAGCATCAGTACTCGTACTAGCCTTGCCTGCAGCACCAGCCATTCTAGTAACCCCACCCCAGCAGGGACAATTATAGTATAGGAGCATGTATCACGTCCACCAGGTTGCAACTCCTCAGGCTCTACCCGCTGTTGAGGGTATGTTTCTTATCCACTTTAGGGTGTATTTTATTTGACACTTGGGCTTCACATTAGTTCATAGCCACTAGATTTTCATGAGATGTGGGGTTATTATAGATGGCAGATAGTACAGTTACGTGAGTAGACTCACCACTAGGTAGTGGGATGCTGATTTTCTTTATATGTCACGATGTGAGTATAAATATTGGGAAACTAGTTTTACCTGCTGATATGCTTGTATTATATATCTCAGAGTACAACACCATCATAGGCATGGATTGGCTACATGAGTATAGGTCCATGATTGACCGCTATAGTCGGAGTATAGTGTTTGCGATCCTTGGCCAGAAAATGTTCTTAGTGGCGATGCCTCGTCCTGAAGGAGGATCGTTCGCTCATTTGTACTACATAGAGGATGAGACTTCTCAAGGGCTGGTGATTTCCCTCTATTCGATTTTAGTCATCTGTGAGTTTGTCGATGTGTTTTAGGAGATACTGGGATTGCCCCTAGTTTAGAGACTTAGTTCATAATTGACTTGGCACCGGGCACTTAGCCAATAGCCCGTGCACCGTATCGTATGGATCCTATGGAGATAAGGGGGCTACGGGATCATATTGAGTAGCTAATTGGTCAAGTCTTTATACGACTTAGTACGTCACCTTGGGGTGCCCCAGTACTTTTTATAAAGAAGAGAGATGGTACTACACCAAAATGATAAAATTGTCACCTTTTAGTCGGCCACCCTTGTCAAGGTCATTGATCTTGACAAAAAACACGCATTTTGTGTCACGGTCATTGACCTTGACACGACCGTGATAAAGAATTGTCACGGTCAATGACCGTGACAATTATTTAAATATTTGTCACGGTCAAGGACCTTGACACGACCGTGACAACTTCTTCAGCAAAAACCCTTTCCCCTTCTCCCCCCCCCCCCGGTCGTTCCCTCCTTTTTACAACTCTCTCTCTCTCTCTCTCTCTCTCTTTAGTTTCAGGTTAATTTCTCTCTCTCATTCTTCCATTTATATATATGTTTGTGTGTATATATATGTGTGTATGTATATATATATATATATATGTGTGTGTGTGTGTATGTGGTAGGTGAGTATGTGGAAAATAGGGGGTTGTTCTATTAGAGGCAAAACATTGATGATTATGTATATAAAATTAGCCTTGTATGGGTATAAGCTAATTTAGATTAATATTGATGATTATGTATATAAAGATTAACTCATTTTCATTCGAATTAGACAATTCACATGTTAATATGTTGTGGCTTAACCTATACTATTGTCTTAGGTTAGATATCGTTCATGAACTTTAGAATATTAGTGTTATCGACTTAATTCCGCATTGAAGATATTTGTACTTGTATATTTGTGTCTAATTTTAATTTCAAAGGGAAGATTACGATATTTTGACTATGGTTAAAGATAAAAAATAATGCGTTGTGATTTTATTTCTAAGTGATTCTAGAATTTTTATTCTTGGAGTTAAAGAAATCAATGCATTCTTTCTGTTGAAAGATATTTATTTTTTAATAATGCAGGTTATTTTGAACTTTCCTTCACCATTAACACATTAAATTGGTAGAATTTTTCTCATACCAATTTTTTTCGTCGTGGATGTCGCCAAATTCTTAGTAGATTAGTATTTAACAAACAAAAGCGAAAGAACCATTATTGTTCACAAAATGTTGGCAAACGTCTTACTAAAAATTTAAACATTTGTATTATATATAAATTGGCTCTCTCATGTATCAAAACGTTTGAGTCTATCAAGTTAAATATACTTGCTTCGTTATGAGTGAGACACAATCTAGTTTAGGTCAGATGAACCTTAAGGACTAAAGATTGAAGATCATGCACTATCTCTCATTGGAGCCTTCCATGATTGAATATGAGGACTATATACTTTCGAGAAGTTTGATATAATGTTGGCTAATTGCACACACTAAGATGTTTTTTAAATTGAGAGAATTTTTTCATAAAATGTGTTTTAAAAACCTTTTGAATTATTGAAGAATTTTTTTGAGTTGTGTATTTACCTTTTGAAGTATTGGGATCTAGGAACAAGTTTTAAAAATAATTTTGGAATTTTTTATTTTGAGGCATTCGAACGAACATAATATATAACATCTATTCCATGCTTTACATCTATTCCGGCATATATAATATATATAATAATAATAAACAAAACCTCTTATTTAATGTTTGTGTATGTGTGTGTATATATGTGTTTGGTGGTGTGTGTATGTATGTATGTGTGTGGTGGGGGAGGGGGCAGGGGGTGGGGTGGTTGGGGGGGTGTACGTGTACTTGTGCATGTGTGTGGTGGGGGAGGGGGAGGGGGAGGGGGTGGGGGCAGGGATGGGGGTGGGGAAAGGGTGTGTGTCTATGTGTACTAATAACATTTTTTTTATTTGTACTAATAACATTTTTTACAGCAAATGTCTCCTTCAGGTATTAAGGCGAAGATGATGATACTGTTTATGATGATGTCGTCTGGGCTCGGTGGTAGCGGAGGCTACGAGGGCTCCTCAGCCCCTAGGCTCCCCAAATATGGCAAATTTGGGATTACCATTGAGAACAAATCGGAGTTATTAGCGAGAGTCCATTATCCAATGGCGTGGATTCGTCCCGCCCAAGGAGCCGATCTCATTGGCACAATGGCAAAAGTTCATTGACAATGAGATCGAGGATCGACAATTGGCATCTCACCAATCGGGTAGGAAAAATCGGGCAAAAAAGACGAACGTGCACTACTCCGGCCGGACGTCTTACGTCGAGGTGGAGCATAGGATGAAGGTAAGATTTAATTTTTCTATAACTACAAAAATATATTATTCTTTATTATTTTACTTTGCGGGGTCGATACTAATTTTACTTTATTTTATTTCAGGGGGTAGGGAGTGGCCCAGGGGGTAAGCCACATAGGCTCGATACTTATGTGGCTCTTCGGACGAAGAAGGGGAAGGACAAGGAGGTGTCCCCGAGCGTTACGGCCACGATTGTAAGTAATCCGACAGTTTAATTTTTGTTAATTACGTTATAATTTTTTAGTTTACTTATTTTACTAATCATGTGCTTTTTGTCGTTTCAGGCAAAGCTTAAGGAAGGGCATGAGTCGCAGTCTGATGCCGACAAGGTGTCTTTGTCCACAGACGCACTCAGCTAAGTGCTTGGCTCTAATCGCAAGGGGAGGACAAGGGGGTGAGCTCGCGGGTGGACAAATCTAGGATCATCGGATTGGAGACGAGCGACACCGGGTTGGATCGAATGGTGGATTCACATGACACGAAGCTGTCCCGTTTGGAGGCGACGGTCCAAGATATGTACTCATTCATGAAGCGTACGTTGGGCGAAGATCGTAAGGGGAAAGGGAAGGAGAAGGCGGTGGAGGAGGAGGAGGAGGAGGTACGGGAGAACGAGGCGCAGGATGACGAGGATGTGTACCTCGCTACTTCATCACCGACACGTGCGTACTTAGATGTTCCACTTCCTTATTTGGCTCCCTTCCCCAGACCGATGTCGATAATTGGTTGGCCGAGCGTGTTCATATTTGACGTATTTGATGGCCAGCGGATAGGGAGGGGGTTGAAGGACCCGAATATCATCCAAGGTGGAATAGTTGCTTCAAGAGATCGAGTCCAAAGTGCTCGTCACGCATGTGATACCCGGGAAGGAGAACTCCCTATTGTGGTTGCGCGAACAATGCGGCACGATGTATATTAATGGGTGTGTCAATTCGTATATTGTGTGGCCTACTCACCTCCTCACATTTACCCCAGACATGTAGTGACATTATTTTTAAGTTGGTACATTTCAATTATATTTGGATTATATCATCATGTATATTGTTTCTATTTTGAATATATATTTGCATTATCTTTAGTTTGTTTGGATATATGATGTTTGAACAGGTACAACGTTCCTATAACAGGTACAAATAAACTATTGGGCAGTGGTAGTGGCCATACTGTCCAGCAGATTTTTTTTAAATTCTACCCAGAATTGTCACGGTCAATGACCGTGACAAGTCCTTGACAAATATGGTTGCCACGGACTTATCACGGTCATTGGCCATGATAATTTTTTTAAAAAGGGTTAAGGCTTTGTCACGGTTATGAATCATGACTAAACTTGTCACGGGCCATGACCGTGACACGACCGTGACATTTCTAACGAACTTGTCACGATCAATGACCGTGACACCTCCGTGACAAAAAAAGTTGTCTCACCCCGAATTGTCACGGTCATTGATCTTGACAAGTCCAACTTGTCAAGGCCAATGACCGTGAAAATTATGCAGATTTGGTGTAGTGTGGATCTTTATGCCTGTGTGAGGATTACGGGGAGTTGAATAAAGTCACAATACGGAATAAATATCCTTTGCCCCGAATCGATGACTTATTCGATCAGTTGAGAGGAACCGCCTACTTCTCCAAAATAGATTTAATATTCCGGTATCACCAATTATGCATTCGGGAGAAGGACGTGTTTAAGACTACCTTCTTGATGAGATATGGGTCCTACGAGTTTCGGGTTATGCCATTTGGGCTAACTAATGCGCCCGCTGTGTTTATGGACTTGATAAATAGGGTGTTCAGAGTGTTCTTAGATTAGTTTCTTATCTTCTTCATTGATGACATCCTGATTTATTCTCAGACTGAGGAGGAACACGCCGAGCATTTGCGTCGGGTCTTACAGATAATGAGTGAGCATCAGTTGTATTCAAGTTTGATAAATGTTGGTTCTAGCTACGTAAGGCATAGTTTTTAGGGTATATCATTTCTGAGTTGGGGATATCGATGGACCCGAGTAAGGTGTCAGCGGTGAGGGAGCGAGAGCGGGAATAGCCCACGACACTGACAGAAGTGCGCAGTTTCTTAGGGTTAGTCGGGTACTACAGACCGTTTATTGGGGGATTCTTAAAGATTACGGGTCCATTGACTAATTTGACTTTCAAAGGTGTACCTTTTATTTGGAATGATGCTTGCCAGTTGGCTTTTGATGAGTTGAAGTAAAAGTTGACTTCAACATCCATACTCGCACTTTCCAGGGCAAGAGTAGAGTATCTTTTTTTCACTGACAAGTCCCTACAAGGACTTGGGTGTGTGTTACAGTAGGAAGATCAGGCTATAGCTTATTCCTTCCGCAAGCTTAAGCTTCATGAGAGGAATTACCCTACCTATGACTTGGAGTTAGCGGCAGTCGTGTTTGCATTACGGATTGAGAGAAACTATTTATTAGGAGAGAGATTTCGCCTGTTCACATATCATAAGTCACTGCAGTACTTGTTCATTCAGAGAGAGTTGAATATGCGTCAATGCAGGTGGCTTGAATTTGTGCAGCATTATCAGTTTGACATCCAGTATCACTTAGTAAAGGTTAACATGGGGGCAAACGCATTGAGCCACAGGCCAGTAGGGGATGCAGATGCAGTTTGGAAGGCAAAATGGAAGGATTTCGAACATCAGGATTCAATTTCCCGATCATTTATTTTAGTTATGATCGTCACCCCCCAGATTGTCACGAGGGTGGTACAGGCACATGCAACAGATTCTTTTTGTCAAGAGAGGATTAGACAACTCTTAGTCGGAGGAGCAGAGTCGTATTTCATGAGTTTGGAGGGAGGTTTATGATTCAACGGGGGATTTGTTGTCCCATAGGTGGAGGATTTACGATATGCAATGATGGCAGAGTCACACGGGTCCTAGTTTATGGTACATCTTGGAGGGGATAAGATGTACCAAGATATGAGACGGCAGTACTGGTGGAGTGGGATGAAGAGAGACATTGCTGAGTTTATTTCGAGGTGTACCATATGTCAGTTAGTTAAGGTAGACCATCAGAAGCTGAAAGGAGTTCTACAGCCGTTAGAAATCCCGATGTGGAAATGGGAAAGCATTTCCTTGGATTTTATTACTGGGTTGCTTACTTCATAGAGAGGTCGCGATTCCATATGGGTAATAATGGATCGGTGGACCAAGGTAGACCACTTCCTGCCAGTTCAAGCTGATTATACTATGGGACAGTATGCCCAGGATTTCATTGCTGACATAGTGAGATTATATGGGGTGCCATTAGATATTGTGTCAAACAAGGATAAGATTTTTGTGTCTCAATTTTGAGAGAGTTTCCAGGAGGCCATAGGTACCGAGTTGCGGTTGCATACGAATTATCGATCGCAGACGGACAAGCAGATGGAGATGACTAATCAGATGTTGGAAGATATGCTATGAATGTGTATACTTGATTTTAGGGGAGGTTAAGAGCAGTATCTTCCACTGGTGTTCGCGTATAATAACTCCCGTAATTTCACGATTGGCATGGAACCATTTGAGGAGTTGTATGGTAAACCTTGTCATTTTCCTATTTGTTGGTTGGAGGTGGGGGACAACAAGCTTCTCGGGCTAGAGTTGATTCAGGATACGTCAGTCAAGACTGATTTGATTCGGAGCCATATACGGTACTTCCTGGAGTTTAATGTGGGGGATCAGGTATTTCTACGTGTATCTCCTATGAAGGGGATAATGAGGTGCGAAAAGAAAAGGAATTTGCCACCTAGATAGGTGGGGCCATTCCCTATCATTAAGCATATTGGGACAGTTGTATACAGACTTGTGTTGCCGAAGCACTTGCATCAGATTCATGATGTATTTCATATTTCTTCACTGAGATGATATCTCCGGGATGAGTTGGATCACACTCACATTGCTTTGGAGGAGATCGATTTGCAGCCCGATATTTCATATGAGGAGAGGTCGGTTGCTATCTTAAACCATAGAGAGAGGAGGCTGAGATCGAAGGAAGTTCCACTTGTATGGATTCAGTGGGGGCATCATAATGCCGACGAGTCCACTTGGGAGCGCGAGGATGAGATGCGCAAAAAGTATCCAGAGTTATTCATACCAAGTATATCCGTTTTTGAATTTCAGGATGAAATTTCGTTATTAGGGGCGAAGTACGCAACACACCGTAATTTCATTGATTTTTATATTAGGAATTAATTGGGATTTATTAAATTATTTTTAGGAAATTAATTCGCTAAAATAAATATTAATTAGCGAGATAAAGGGTTAATATTTATTTATAATGAATATTACTTAGCGAATGAGTAATAGAAATGATAAGAAAATATTATAATTACCTTGAGTGAGATGTACGGTAACTATGGTAAATTTAATTGGGAAGCGCGTGTCAGTTGTGTCGGGACTTAATTTGGGAAATAAAATATTATTTCTCTTTTGATATTTCACATGGTCATTTTGAGTGCGCCATTGTGTCAAAAAGGATCGAGATAGTCAAAAAATTCTACACGGGGGTTTAGATTAGGTCCCGGGGCACTTTTAGGCCAACCGGCACCCCAGAGGGATATTTTGGTCTTTTAAAATTTTGGAGATAATAAACCCACTAAAATTAGAGGATTATATCTGATAAAACGTAAAGGAATTTTGGGTTATCGTCTACCAAACCAAAGGGAGAGTCACCGGAGGAAGAAGGAGAGCTATTCCTAGGGTTCCGAGGCCAAAAATCACCTTCTTGCACCACCACCACCGAATTGTAGATCGAGAGGAGGAGCACACCAATCCCATCAAGAATTCTGTAGAAATCAGACTTCCACATTGAGGCAAGTGTTTATCTTGCTAACTTTTGATTTGATATACCATCCATATTAGAATAGGATGACTTCTTATACAATTTATGAACTTTAATCTTAAAATTGGAGATACAATTCTTAATCTTGGGTAGGAATGGTAATATATTTGATCCCTGATATATGTAGATTAATTTTGATGAGGAATATCATGAAATTTTGGAAGAATTTTGGAATTATGTTGAGGTTCTTGAACATGAATAATAAGTTAGAGTTTTTAGAAATTAATCTTGATAAAATCTTATTTGGGGCTGTTTAATAGAGATTTTATGATTCTTATACATTAAAAATTGTTAATACATGATACTATAATATTAGAAACCTTTGGTTGGGAGTTTGGAATAGTATAATGTTGGTTTGGAGGCTTATCAATGGTGGTTTCCCGTAATAGTGTAGGGAAGAAGATGGCAATGGCTACGGCGAATCGATTCGGCTCCTTGGCCTAATCGACTCGGAAAGTGAATCAATTCAGACCAAGCCCGAATCGATTTGGTTTCCCAGATTTTCACAATTTAGAGCATCTCTCTCTATTTACAATGGAAGGGTAAGATTCTAATTCTGATTCAGCAATCAAGATCTTATCTTCAATATCTTTGATGTTTTAAAAAATATCTTTGAAAACTTCTTTGCTCCAAATCCTTAAATCAGTCCTAATTCTTTTGATTTTAGAGGCAAATACTTCCAACATTCTACATGTAGCTGGTTTAGACAATAAATTTTGAATTGTTGGGAGAAAATCAGAATGAGAGGACATGTTCTGATATTTGAAAGCTTTGACTTGAGAATTGTCTTAAAGATGGATGGAGATTAAAAGAGGGGAATGGTCTGAATAACTTTTGTTTATATGGTTAATCTTGGTTACAGGGAATAATTCGAACCATTTTTCATTGATAAGCCCCCTATCTAGTCTTCCCTATATCATATTGCCCTTATTAGATCTCACCCCAAGTGAACTATAATTCTGCATAGCTAAGGTCTTGAAGAGAACAAGAGGTTATACAATCATTAAATTCAACTACAACACCTAATTCAATGTCCTGACCTCCTAGTTTCTCAGTGCTGTTACAAATTATATTAAAGTCACCAACCACTAGAAGAGGCATTTCCACATAATTTATGTAATATTGAACTATATTACTCCATAATTCTCTTATTTTCTCCTTGCTACATTTATCATAAATTACATTTAGCCCTACCTCAACAGGAAGCATTGGATGATCTAATTCTAGAAGCAAATTTTGATCCTCATTAGAGATAGGCTGACAACTGATACCATGCCTCCCAAAACACCATATTTTGTTGGAAGAATTTTTAATACACCCCTTAAATTGAAGAATCCTTATAAGGTTCTCTATTTTATTACTACTAATCATAGGCTCAAGGATAGCAATAAAAGATAAGTTGTGAGACTTACTGAGGTAATACCTCTTGCATTCCAAATGATCGATCTTATCATTTATAAGATTTTAAGGTTGGTCTATAGGTAGCTTTGATAGAGGATCTAGTATTCCTCCTAGCTAGATTGGTTGAAGTGTGTTTGGGAAATATAGCAGTCAGGATCTTAACTAAAGGTTTTGACCACTGTTCAAAATTAGGGGGATCTTTTAGGTGTTCGTTGATATTAGCCACCTTTTTTTCTTGATTACCTCCATTTTCTCTGTTAGTTTAGAAGATAAATTTATTATATATTCCATACAAGGCACTTGTTAAAATTCTCCTTCTTTTAAATTTGAGTTGTAGCCTTTTCTTCTACCTGCATCATGTATCTCCTTTTCCACTTTTTTAGAGTCTGATTTGTTGCCATCTGCTAAACTTCTTTTTGTTCTACACTTGTCCTTGCTTACTGTGATATCCTCTTATTCTGATTAGCATTCAATATATAAGGTTTCTTTTTCTTGGAGTAGGTCAGGCTTTACTACTGTTGGCTATTTTGGATGGGGTTATGATTTTCTTCTAGCAACAAGATCTCATATTCCTTATCTTTTATTTGGGGGACTTCTTTGTTTATATTCTTTTTCTTCTTCTCCTTAATCTCTAACCTTATATTGTTAGCTTCCTCAGACTCTACGATCTTTTTCATATAGACCTGTTTTGGGGATACTGCTTGAATTTTATAGTTTATCATCATCTTTGGTTTGAGTTTGAATAGGTAAAAGGATACATTGGGGATCTTTATACCCAATTTTATAACATTTTGTGCAGTAGGTTGGTAGAGTCTCATGGTTGATTTCTAGAATCCAAAATCCCCACACCCAATCCAAACTCGATTTGGATTTTCTTTTAGTAGATCCAGTTCCACAAAAATATGAGCTAGACTAGGTATTGTTACATTTTTAGTGACACTATCAATTTAAAGAGGGGAAATAACTACTTAGGCAATAGAAAATAAGACATCTTTATCAAATAAGTGAGCAGGCAGTCCACGAAAATTTATCCATATATGAACCACAAAGCTTTCTTGAGAATTCTGAATTGAGGAGTCCATTTAAAATTTCTCATAGGAATTTTCCCATATACCATTGACCCTTCATCCAAAACCTTATGAAGTCTTCTTCACAGCTAACTTTAATCAGTATGTGCTTATGATCCAATCAACCAATCTGATATGTAGCTTTATGGCCAAAGGATTCGAAGTTTTTTTTATGAACTCCATCAAAGGTTTGCCACGTGAGAAATTACCTATAATGGAATGTTTAAAAGGTTGAGATAGGTTTGCAAGTTTTTCGTGATTAAACATTATGGTTGGTTCTCCACGAAACTTGGAGATGGGCTTGATTCCAATTGCATGGGAAGGTAATGTTCCTTTCAATACACTAGCAAATGATTTTTGCCAAGGATTGATAGGATTGGGGGGCTTAGGTTCAGAGGAGATAAGAGTTTTGAAGGTGGAAAAAGACAGTGGGAATGAATTTGAAATTAAAAAAAAAACTATATAGCATTATTATGATACATAATGTAAGAACATTCATGCTTAGAAAGGTGAAAGGGAGATATTCATGTTAAATAAATCAAATGCATATAGTTTTTTAATAAGGTGTGTCCAAGTCAGTAATATACAACAATGTCAATAAACATTCACACTTTCAAGAAAAAGTTCTTTGATTGCACATAAAATCATGCCTTAATTTGAACACCAAAAATTGTTAAAAAAAAGAAAATTTATTATCTAAAATTATCTAAAAATTGATGCACAAACCTATCTAAAACATGTGCCCACGTCTTTTTATTGTACTATAAAGGTGTAATACCCCGTATTTTTATGGCTTTTAAAATTTTGGAATTTATTAAATTTAAATTGAGATATTAATTTAATATGAATCCAAAAATTTATTTTATATTTACTAACGTGATGTGAGTTAGTAATTATTGGAAAATTGTTGAATATTACTAGACGAGTAAAGTAATATATGAGATTTATTTTATTAAAATTGTCATGAGTCAATGAAATGGCAATTATGAAAATTTAAGTCGGGACGCGCCTTTGTCGTGTCAGGACTAAATTATTATTATATAAAGTGAATAAATTATAAGTTGCTCGTATGGTCATTTTGAGTGTGCCAAAGTGTCCAAAAGGGTCGAGATAGTCAGAAAATTGTACCCGGGGGTTTAGTTAGGGTCTCGGGGCATTTTTAGGCCTAATTGACATCCCGGGAGGGCATTTTAGACATTTTATATTTTTGGAAAATTAAATCCACGAATTTCCTAAGGATATATCAGCCTTTAGGAGTTTTCTTC
This sequence comes from Sambucus nigra, assembly GCA_949130495.1. Lineage (NCBI taxonomy): Eukaryota > Viridiplantae > Streptophyta > Magnoliopsida > Dipsacales > Adoxaceae > Sambucus > Sambucus nigra. The sequence continues at coordinate 464,475,150 of OX422212.1, read as the reverse complement.
TAGGGTTAACAAACAAAAAATCAAAGGACAGCCATTAGAGAAGAAGTTAGTAAGCTTTTCAAGAAATTCAAGGCCAAAGACTCAACCGTTTTCACAGCCACCACCACCAAAACGTAGATCGCAGAACAAGGAGCACAACCATACCTTTTTCCTTCACAAATCAGAAACTAAATTCTCAGGCAAGTATCTATCTTCCTTTATTTTTGGTTAATGCCTCACACATGTTAGTTTAGGATTGCCAATATCATGTTTTATGAAAGAAATTGTTAATTTGGAGACTTTAAATCGCATGTTTAGAGAGATTCAATATATTCTGGATATACCCATCACGTGTAGAGGATTACCCACGAATTACTATGAGTTTAGAAACAAGAAATCTGGGAGATAATTAGAGGAATGGATAATTCTTCCAAAATTAGGGTTCTTGAAGATTATGTGAATTTTACCCCATTAATTCGATACCGTTGATGTTTTTATACATGTTTCACGTAGAAAATCTTGTATATATGTATATAGAACTTGTAGTATCGTTATTCGAGAATTTTATACTTGTTAATGACATTTTTGGAGAAATTGGAAGATTGAACCCGTAGGTTTAATTTGCAGTTTCTGGGCAAGAACTGCTTGATCGATCGATCGAGCCCAGAGCATCGATCGATCAACTGATCGATCAATTGAGCCCTTTTCTTCGATCGATCGACCCATCCTGGAAAACTACATATTTCTCATTCGTTAGTTTAATCCGATTAGGATGTATGGGAACCCTTGATTGTTGGTGTTGGAATATAATGGGATATAGTGATGGCCAGTAGGGCCTAGGTAGATCCCGTTGAGTAACATTTTTGTGTAGGATGATATTTTGGGTTAACGAGGAATGATTCATGTGTATAAGAAATCATGCGTATATTTAATAAAATATTGGGACTCGTAAGAGAGTTAGACCGGAACGTAAGTGAGTGAATGCATACTAAAAATTATACTTAGAATACTTAGAGAGAGGAGAAGTGAGTATGAAGTGAATAATAAATGAGAATACAAATAACGAGTCCGTTATACAAAATAATCGAGTAAAATGTGTAATAATGGATAATTATAATTATTGGCCGTGAGCGCACCTAATTTAGAAATGTGGATGTGTATATATACATATATATATGACTGTGTGATTGTGCATATATTATATATGTATAAAAATCATACTCAGGCTACTTGATATCACGGGGGTTTTCGTGCCGGGACGGTCTTATCTCGATGGCACCTTTATGGGGAATATTGACTCGTACCCTAGAACATAGGATTTCTTGGTACAGGCTATCTGATTGATAGTCAGACGGTCCTAAGAGACGTGAGGGTATGTGCTGACCTCTTAGTGACTTGGAACTATGCTTCGCCTCCATTTGTATGTGTTTTATGTTAATGCAGTTCAAGAGTGATTTCGAACTAGCATTCCCTAAATAAGTGTGATACAGGGACTTGATAGCAGAGTATGCCAGCACCATAGATTTTATGTGGGGTGCAGATAGTATATATATATATATATTATATGAGTGATTGGTATATATATATACTTATATATGGAAACCTTGCACCATAGATTTTATGTGGGGTGCCGTTAGTATATATATTATACGTGTAACTAATATATATACGTATATTTATATGAGAACTTTCTACTGTGCGTAATAGTAGTTAAGTAGTGTATAAATTTTCAACTTCACTATAAGTATTCGAAAACTTTATGACGGTACGGGGTTATTCTAAATAACGTAATAAATCCTGAAGAGATTGATTTTCTAAAGTGAATACCATAACCTTATTTTCAAAGTGATAAAACCTTATGGAGAATAAGTTAGAGAGACTTATGAGATTCATTAGTACAGTAGGCGTGCACACTAGGCGAGAGGTGAGAATTCTCAAGAGAGAGTGTCACATACTAACATGGTTGTTTCATTAGCAGGTAAGCATTTTAAATACTTGCTAAACTATTTTTAAACTATTTTACAATCGGGCTCTGACCCGTTTTCTGTTATCTTTTCTCTCTTGTATATATATATGTATATATTACAGGTGCCCAGCCACAGGGATGTCATGCATGGATTCTTTGGATCGGACGCGTTGTAGCTTATGTAGGAGTTGCAGGCCTTTGTCCTAGACGACCTCTTCATTGATTCTATTCTTGTTATAGTTCTTCATAGATAGGGCATGTGTCGCCCATTTCCCATTCAGTGTAGTTTTGTCAAAGATGTATGTTTATTTATTTTCAGTATTCGGTACTCTTTGGGTATTAACTCTTGTCATAATGATTTCGTTTGTAGCTTAAATTTGGTTTGGTTAATTTAGATGGATTAATTCTTTGGTGTTAATTACTATCCGTAGCACTTATGTGATTCTTAAACTATTGGTTATTTAAAAGGTTTTCAAATTTGAAATTTAATAAAAATGGAAATAAAGTCTTAAATTGTTTTGACACTTAGCTTAATTATTTAGGGTGTTTAAATTGGGAAATTTTATTTTGCGACAGTGATGCTAAGAATGAACCGACTGTTCACCTTGATTTTAATTTAATAAAGGATTGATCGCCCGGTATTTAATTAGGCGGGGTGTCACAAAAGGCCACTTGAAACTCACCAAATACTAATATTATATTGAGTCAAATTATGAGAAGAGACAAAATATTATACCCTGATAAGATCTGCAAAAAATAATCATAACAAAACATCGAAGCACCTTTACTACATAACCATCAAAATATTCATTATAAACTAACATACTATAGGCCATATGTGTGAATGCGAGAATATTATAAGGCTAGCTTTAAATATATTTTCTTCCTTTCTTTTCTTTTCAACCAAATAGAATATGCATTTGTTGAAAATTAGTTTAAACCTTTTTTACATGTATTTGAGTTTGTTTAAAGCTAGGACACTTATAATGGTGAAACCCCCAATTCACATATAGGACACTTAGATATTCATGTTCATATACAGTTACAAAGCATTGCATAAGAGTTATCAAAATGATCCACATTCATAAACAGTTCAAAGTACAAAACTAAGAAACAAAGCATTTTGTTCTCCTCATTTTTGCAAGGAATATGGCTAAGACTCTAAAGTGACAATTAAAAATAATAATATTTTCAATCAAGATATTTGTAGCATGTGAAAGAAATTATTGCACAAATAATAAAAACACTTTGAAGTCGTTAAACATCTCTAGCATATTTTAACCAAGGTGAGTTTAGGGAATATTGAGTTTGACACCATGAATCCTAGTGGCATTCTGGAAATAATCTACTTACCAAAAACCTCTAAAGCACGAGTGTGGAAAAGCATACATGGTATGGGTGTGGAGATTTCGCAAACCATGGAATGATTGCAGTAATTCAGTGTGGGGTCGGGTGGAGTGAGTGTGAATATGTGATTCATAGTGAAATACATTAACAAAAATTAGTTAATATAATTGAACCCCCAAAAATTAATTATTTGGCATAAAATACAAAAGAAAGAATTTAATGTAAACTAGAAATCTACATATCATAACTATTGTATGAACTTAGATGAGCTAACATGCCGGATAGAAAAGGATAATCAATTCCAAAGGCCACAATATTATAAATACTTAAGAGTACTTTTCCACTTTTGTCTAAGCCTAAACATTGAGTCTCTAAACCAAAAAATTGAATTTGAGATTAATTAGGATTTGATGGAATAACTAAAATAGAAGTAGTGGGTTTGAGTTGTTAAAAATTACTGAGACAAAATATATTAACTCAAATACATTCAATACTTTGTTTAATGTATACTAAATCCACATGCATTAAAAGCTTAAACTACCCACTAAAATAAATCACGATGAATATGAATGTTCCACAAATTTGTAGCATAATATGATGGCGAACGCATAACACAAATGAAAAATAGAGTGATGTATCATAATGAGAGATGCATTGATGATTATGATCCAGATCTATAATTCTTATTGGTGATTGATGATACGAGATATCGTCCACTTGTTGTTCTCATACAAGCAAGTCAAGAATAAAGTGCATAATAATCAACTAGATCAAGTAAAGAGAGATAAAAGACGGGATATAGTGTGATTCGGCTATTAAAATGAGCTTACTTCCACTTTAGTGCCTCATTCTCATTATATGCGTTGTTTGGTACATAGTAATTAGGCCTAAAGTGGCGTACAATCATGAGAATAGAAAAGAATACATGGAAATTATGACTCTTGGGATGTCAGGGCAATAACTGTGATGCTGGAGAGTATCCCCCAATCTATACCAAGCGTCGTAGAGAGAATAATCAGCTCTGAGCTAAGTATTGGTGTCAGAAATAAAAATGGAGCCCCCTATCTCGAGGCATGGACCTCTATTTATAAAAGGTGCAGATGGTGTGTTGCTGCTGATGAAGTAAAAGAAGGGGTGCGACGGGTTAAGTGAATAAACTGGGGTCGCATCTTGTAACATGTAAGGGGACACATCCTGTGCATGTGTGGTCGCAAATAGGTGAGTAAGCATAGGGTTGCGGTTTGTGAGTGGGGGTCGCAGTCTGTACGTTTTGGGCTGCGGTAGCATGATTCAAGGTAGGCATATTTTCCTCATTCCGTGGTACGGTGTAATATATGTCATATCAATAAGCCCCCAAGCCGTAATTGGTGCTACGTCTTGATACTGCTGACACCACGGTGTGTTGCCTCTACGGTGTCCATTTTCAAAATGGCGCTTCATCTTCCCGTGCACTCTTATATAAATGGAACCGACCGTGGACTCCATTACATTTTTCAACTTCTTGAGAGCAAATCGAAAGCCAACCTCTGTCCATTCCTTCTATTTATTTTTCCGATGAACTTTTAAGTCAGCATGTGGTGGTTCTAAGGCGGTGCATTGTGGTGTCAGGAGACTGAGCAACTGGTTTTCACGTATTTCCAGGTAATTTTTTTAATCGAAAACCTCCTGAATATCTTGATAATTTAATCCTTCCAATTATTCTTCATCTCTGATTTGAATTAATCCATTTGAACTCCTGATTTTGCAAAATAATTATGGTAATCGAATGATCCATCATCTGAATTCGTTTCTGCCAATTTTATGACCAATTAAACCCATTCACTACACTAAATCCTACGAATGGTCACGCCCAGTGGGTCACGGCCCATGTCCGCGACCAACTCGTGGTGGACTTGGGCCGTGACCCACTTAATATTTTGCGTGACCATATTTATTACCACACTAAATTATTGATGCTCGGGAAGTTATCACGGACTTGGGTCGTGACCACTGTCGTCGCGGACTTGGGCCGTGACCAGGCCGTGATGAAAGTGCGAGAGCTTTTCTGAATCAAAGATCTGATACCAATTTGAAAAATCTTGTAATTTCCTTTTATAAAAACTCGAGATGATGCGGAAGAGTAAAACGTGATGGTTCAACTTTTAAAACAAGAATAAATTTTAATGTCTTGAAACAAATTAAAATTTACACCAAGTGAAGTAAAATTAATCAATTAATATATTCACTTAAACCAATTCATTAATCCAAGTCCTAGAATTTGCCTAAGTCATATTTATCAATATTAGCAAATTAGGCGAAACCAAGTTTTAGCAAATGACTTGAATTAAATAAACTTTACCCAATATTTAATTTAGTCCCAAATTAAATGAAGTGTGATAATTTAAACCAAATTTTATCTTGTAATTATCCTAAACATGCGTTCTACGTTATTATGCAATATAAAATAAACCAATCACACAACGCCGCGATGTACGAGGAAAACCCCAAGACGGGAAACAACCTCGGACGGCCCTAGCCACAAATCCACTAGATACGAAATTACAAGTACAAGACAAATAGACTTACAACGCACGACTCGATCCCTCTCAAGCCCCGACGCTTCTTCTTGTAGACACCTCTTCCTAGCGGATAACCTTGGAATACCACCGCAGTCTCGAAATCCACTGATAGGACTTTATATGGTCACCGTCACCCGAGCAGGGAGCCTTTCTCCAACTGGGTAGAATCGCAACAAAATGTCTTCTTCTTTGATGGATGTAGAAGCAAACCAAAACTTCTCTTTGAAACGGAAGAGATAAACCGGTGCCAAACTCCAAGCAATTGATAAGTATATATGTGAACTTGGATAAACAATATGGGTATAAAACTAGAGTGATAAAATATTTTCTCTTGAAAAATAGCACTCAAAACTTGAACATTTTCCTTAAACAAATTTGCTCTCAAACTCTCTCTAAGAGATGAAAATAGATTGGAAAAGTTAAGGTGGAAAATGTTATTCCCGCACATAATAAAGTCTGAAAAAGTTGGTTAAAAACCAAGTGGGGAAGTGGGTGCAAAACTGCCAAAAAACTACCAATAACTGTTCCCGCCTGGCATCTCGTTCGAACGAATTTCGTTCAAACGAGACTTCTAACGATGTTCCAGATTGAACTCGTTAGAATCTCGTTGGATATCTTGTTTGAACGACAATCTCGTTGGATATCTCGTTCGAACGACATATCGAACGACATGTCAGTGGCCTATACTGGAACCTCGTTGGCAAACTCGTTCGAACGACATCTAGTTCGAATGAAAAAACTCGTTCGAACGACGTATCTAACGAACCACCAGAAAGTTTGAAAAATTCATTTTTAGCCCAGAAAACTTTATAAACATTTATTTAAAGTTTTAATTAATTCTTTCTTAAAACAAAACGCAGTTTTTATAAACCTAACACCCAATAAACTTGTTCCAAGCTCCTATATATATATAATTGCATTCATACCTTTGGATCATGGAACCATAGTTGATGACATAGAAACGAGGCACACAAACCGGCATATTTGATGAAGCTTTATACTCTTTGCCGCTACGTCTTCAATTAACACTTCATAGGCTTGAGAATATTACAATTAAATACTATCCAATGAATAAATGTTTTTGTCCGGAATTGAGCCAAAACTATATATGGACTCAATTGGAAATTTGTGTCCTTACAAATCTCCCCCTTTGGCTATTCCGGGACAAAAATCAAACAAAAATCCTAAAGGGCCGTCAAGCTCACTAGACTCAAAACATAACCCACCCAAACTTGACTCAACCCAAGGATCAAACGCTTTGTCGTTTAAACAATGCCGCTTTAGAAGAAATCATGCACACTTAAGTAAACTCATCAAATGCATAGGGAATATCAAAGTATTAATTGCAATTAATTAATTACTCCCCCTAAATTAATTCTTCCCCTTTAACAAACACATGACCTACTTAGAAAGACGTCTCCCCCTAAGATAAATCTCCCCCAAACTAAGATACGTTAAAAATTGGATTAGATACCATTTCTCCCCCTATCATTTCACCCCCTTTTTGTTCAGGAATAGGCAAAGGATAAAGAACTAATAAACACGTTGAAGCTTAAAGTGTTAAGACATTAAAGCATATGGGCAATAAAAGCAAGGCAAAGACAAAGAAATATCATATATATATAAAGTAGAAATATACCAATGAAGCACTTGCATATATATATAGATATAAACACACATATAACACAAAATACAATAATTTTGCACACTCTTATGGCAAAAATGTGTCATATGGAAACGGAAGTGTAGGGGTGTGAACTAGCAACAATTAAATTTAGACCCAAACACTTAAGAAACGTTCACGGAGTTCTCATTTGATTGCAAACTTCATCACAGTTAAATATAACCTCATGTGACAATATAGTTTGAACTCAATGAACAAACATACACAATGCATACAAGCCTAGCATGATGATGATTCTACAAACCAAATAGAGTCATGACATTAAAGACAACTAGGATAAACGGACATTGTGCAAACCGTTGATATACCATCCAAATCTCCCTCAATAAGCATATATATTCTTTTGCTTTTGAATGAATATATCAAACAAACATAGGCCTTGGCAATTATTTTCTTTTTAATGCCAAATATTATGTTTTTAGGCCTTTGGATCACGTATTTCTTTTAGATCCAATAAATGGTGGCTTACTATCGCAAAGGATTTAATTCATCCTTTCGGAGCCCTTCCCCATGCACATTTAGATATATAATTTTTTTTATCTCACAAAGCTCACGTGCAACGGATTTTGACATGCACTAGTCCTCCTAGGTCATAGATATGTAGATGACTAGATTGGTAGGAGAACACCTCAAAAAGCTCAAATATAACATGTGACATTAAGATTTCAAAAGAGCTCGTGCATGTGTGAAAAGAGGCATATAAAAATAGAATCCATTTAAACAACACAAAATCCAACTACTCCACAAAATATGGTAAAGAACATAATAAGGATTGATAATCTAAACCAAAAGTTCTAGCCACGTGGAGTTGTAAAAGATGGGATTCAAACACAAATATATGCCACATAAAGTGTGTCAAACAAAAATACACACATAAAAAAAATCTTTTTGAGTTTTTTTAACATTTTTAATAAAAAATAAATATATATACTCAAAAGGATAAACAAAAATCATTTGTATTTTTAATTAAGCTTAAATGAAATAAATAGAACACAAATGATAAACAAAAATCTTTTTATATTTTTCAATTAATTCAAACACAAAATATAATACAAAAAGATAAACAAGTCATAATTTCTAGCATGTGATATGAAATGAGGCAATGACTAGAAAATGACTAAACAAGCATACATTTAGCATGTGAATATAGCATGAAGTACAAAAGCTAAATTATGCAAACACTAACACATTCATCCTTTAGATTTAGCAAGGGAGGAAGCATGTGAAAGTAAATGAGAATCAAAAACCCTATTTTGCAAGGCAACCAAGTCGGATTTCCTAACCCAAATCAATGAAGAATGACTATCTTGGGGTGTTGGAACGTTAACTACCGTGGTTACTTTACTATGGGATTTTCTAGGAATTCGTTTAAGATCAAAACAAAATTTCCTAAGATGACCTTTTCGACCACAATGTGTACAAGCAAAAACATGTCGAAAAGATTTACCTAAGAAGTGATCTTTAAATGCATTCCTAGTAGATTCTCCTAAAACATCGGTCTTGGCTTTATGAGTAGATTCATTACAAGTATTGAAGCCTAAACCACAAGTGTCATTTTTAATTTGGACCGTTCCTAACATTTTATCTAGTTTTTTCGAACGACACTCCAAATCAAATATGACATTACTAGAATCTTTTAATTTATTTTCCAATTCTAAAATGTTAGATTCTAGTAAAACATTTCGCTCTTCAGTCCTCTCACATGTCCTAAGGTCTTCTATTAAAGTATTATCATCAATGACCTTGACACTCTCTCTTAAACTAGCTTCTAACTTCAAATTAGCTCTTTTCAATTTAATAGATTCTTTATAAAGTTCTTGAAAAGCATTTTGAAGTTCACTCACATTAACCTCTTCTTCATTCTCACTCTCTCTTTCTTCTCCACTCTCACTATCATCAAAAACAAGGAAATCATAAGTTATGACCTTGGAAGTGTCATGTGTTAACGTTTCATCAATCGATGAGTTCTCACTATCACTCACATGACTAGCCATAAAAGCTACAAAAATTTTCTTAGTGGGGGAATCGGGCTTATCACTATCATTAAGGGTCGCATTATATGAAATGGGTCGCTTACCCTCTTTCCTTAGTTTAGTGGGGCACTCATAAGCCCTATGGCCATAACCTTCACAACCAAAACACTTATTAGACTCATCCCTATCTAAATGTTCATTACTAGATTTAGGAATCTTCTCGGCTTTAGGAATCTTCTCGGCTTTAGAAATCTTTTCGCCTTTGTCATGCTTAGAAGATTCGAATTTCTTAAAATCATTTTTAAATTTATCTTTGTTAATTTTAAGAAATTTTCTAAATTTGCGAGCAAATAAAGCCATGTCTTCCGAGTCACTATCGCTCTCGCTCTCTACTACTTGTTTGACCTCTTTTCGGGCTTTTAAAGCAATACCCTTTTCGATTTTCTTTTCAGTTTTAGAGGGAAACATATCTAGTTCATAGGTTTGTAAATCACCTACAAGCTCTTCTAATTTCGTGGAGGCTAAAGTGGGTAAAGAATTCAACACGGTCACCTTTGGAATAAATCTATCGGGTAGGGACCTTAAAATTTTCTTTACAACACGATTGTCAGGTATTTTCTCTGCCAAGTTAAAAGATGAATTACCAATATCGAAAAGTCTAGCATAAAATTCATCAAAGGTTTCTTTTTCATTCATTTTGATAGTTTCAAATTGAGTGGTGAGGTTTTGGAGTTTTGAAGCTTTAACGACACTAGTTCCTTCATGAGTTAATTGTAAAATATCCCAAGCTTCTTTAACGGTCTCACACGTCATAATACGTCGGAATTCATCCGGTGTGACAGCACTAAACAAGGCATTTAAACCACGGGAATTGAAATTAGCAAGTTTAAACTCATTTGCAGTCCATCTATCGGCGGGTTTGATAACACGTACATTTTCAACTAAATAAGTTAGTGGGGACCACCCGTTAACAACAGACATCCAAACTCTCTCGTCGATATATTTTAGTGCCGATCTCATACGCGCTTTCCAATACGCGTAGTTTGAACCATCGAAAATAGGAAATTTTGAAAATGGGGAAAAATTCATTTTAGCCAAAAATTATTTAAAAGATCGTTAACGAAATAATTTATCTCTTTGGCTCTGATACCAGTTTGACAGTGCGAGAGCTTTTCTGAATCAAAGCTCTGATACCAATTTGAAAAATCTTGTAATTTCCTTTTATAAAAACTCGAGATGATGCGGAAGCGTAAAACGTGATGGTTCAACTTTTAAAACAAGAACAAATTTTAATGTCTTGACACAAATTAAAATTTACACCAAGTGAAGTAAAATTAATCAATTAATATATTCACTTAAACCAATTCATTAATCCAAGTCCTAGAATTTGCCTAAGTCATATTTATCAATATTAGCAAATTAGGCGAAACCAAGTTTTAGCAAATGACTCGAATTAAATAAACTTTACCCAATATTTAATTTAGTCCCAAATTAAATGAAGTGTGATAATTTAAACCAAATTTTATCTTGTAATTATCCTAAACATGCGTTCTACGTTATTATGCAAGATAAAATAAACCAATCACACAACGTCGCGATGTACGAGGAAAACCCCAAGACGGGAAACAACCTCGGACGGCCCTAGCCACAAATCCACTAGATACGGGATTACAAGTACAAGACAGATAGACTTACAACGCACGACTCGATCCCTCTCAAGCCCCGACGCTTCTTCTTATAGACACCTCTTCCTAGCGGATAACCTTGGAATACCACCGCGGTCTCGGAATCCACTGATAGGACTTTATATGGTCACCGTCACCCGAGCAAGGAGCCTTTCTCCAAGTGGGTAGAATCACAACAAAACGTCTTCTTCTTTGATGGATGTAGAAGAAAACCAAAACTTCTCTTTGAAACGGAAGAGATAAACCGGTGCCAAACTCCAAGCAATTGATAAGTATATATGTGAACTTGGATAAACAATATGGGTGTAAAACTAGAGTGATAAAATATTTTCTCTTGAAAAATAGCACTCAAAACTTGAACATTTTCCTTAAACAAATTTTCTCTCAAACTCTCTCTAAGAGATGAAAATAGATTGGAAAAGTTAAGGTGGAAAATGTTATTCCCGCACATAATAAAGTCTGAAAAAGTTGGTTAAAAACCAAGTGGGGAAGTGGGTGCAAAACTGCCAAAAAACTGTCAATAACTGTTCCCGCCTGGCATCTCGTTCGAACGACTTTTCGTTCGAACGAAATCTCGTTCGAACGAGACTTCTAACGACGTTCCAGATTGAACTCGTTAGAATCTCGTTGGATATCTCGTTCGAACGAAAATCTCGTTCGAACAACATGTCAGTGGCCTATACTGGAACCTCGTTGGCAAACTCGTTCGAGCGACATCTGGTTCGAACAAAAAAACTCGTTCGAACGACATATCTAACGAACCACTAGGAAGTTTGAAAAATTCATTTTTAGCCCAGAAAACATTATAAACATTTATTTAAAGTTTTAATTAATTCTTTCTTAAAACAAAACGCAGTTTTTATAAACCTAACACCCAATAAACTTGTTCCAAGCTCCTATATATATATATATAATTGCATTCATACCTTTAGAGCATGGAACCATAGTTGATGACGTAGAAACGAGGCACACAAATCGGCATATTTGATGAAGCTTTATACTCTTTGCCTCTACGTCTTCAACAAACACTTCATAGGCTTGAGAATATTACAATTAAATACTATCCTATGAATAAATGTTTTTGTCAGGAATTGAGCCAAAACTATATATGGACTCAATTGGAAATTTGTGTCCTTACACGTGACCAGTTCATGACCATCTTGGTGCCAAACTCGCGCCAAAATTCCCTCCAAGCTTGGTCGCGGGTGGGTCACGGCCCAAGTCCGTGACCCATGACATGATGACGAAGAGAATACACACATTGAGGGTCACGGCTTAGGGTCGTGACCATTTCTGGGTGTGGGTCATGGCTATGGGCCATGACCAAAGATCATTCAGGAAGCAGGGTTGATGTGAAGAGGGTTTTGCATAGTGGGTCACGGCTCTAGGCCGTGACTAGGTGTAAGTGGTGTGAGTCCCGGCTATTGGCTGTGACCAATACTCAAGCAGGTAGTAGGGTGGAAGAGGGTCTTCAATGGGGGGTCACGGCTCTAAGCCGTGACCAGGTGCGAGCCAGAAATACCCTAGTTTCATTTATTGGTCGCGCGCTTTGTGGGTCACGGCTCTAGGCCATGACCAGATTAATGACTTAATAAATAAAACGTTGGTTAGTCATTTGCAATTTGTAAGGGCTGTGTGTCGGGGCTAAGGGATTTCATGCGGTTTGGTGTCATTTCTAAGGGCTAAGTGATTTCAATTGGATTTCATTGGGATTAACCCCTGGTATGTATAGATTTCTTTTCATTTCATTTGGATTTCGTGATTTCTATTCAAAGCCCTAAGTTTTATGTGTGTATGTGTAGATTTATGTTTGTATGTGTGTGTGAATGTATTGATTTATGTTTATATAGATTTATGTTTGTATGTGTGTGTGTGTATGTATTGATTTATGTTTATATGTGTGTGTATGCATAGATTTATGTGTATATGTATGTTTATGTGTGTAACTATGAACAAATAAATTATTTTTTTGTCAATAAACCCTAGATTTATGTGTATATGTATGTTTATGTGTGTGTATGTATAGATTGTATGTGTGTGTATGTATAGATTTATGTCAAAAAAAATATTAAGGTTTAGTAAACCCTAAATTATATCTGTGTGTATGTATAGATTATGTCAATAAACCCCAGATTGTATGTGTGTGTATGTATAGATTATGCCAATAAACCCTAGATTATATGTGTGTGTGTGTGTATTTTTTTTGACAAAATATAATTAAATGGATTTTTAAGGAGTAAAAAAATTTACATCCACCTTGTCGTGATTTTATTGGGGGTTATATGCGTGCCATCATATTATATTGGGGGTTATATACATGTCGTGATTTTTTGCACTATAGTGAGATATTGTTGGCTTGGTTGTTGGATACTATGTTGAATTTATTGAATTGATACTAGTGTCGATAAATGTATATGTTATTAAATTTGTTGGGTGTGCTCTTGATTTGCCTATGAAAAAGTATATTACATATGCTTGTCTTGTTTATGTGTATATGTATGTTTAAACTCTCATAACTTTCAAACCTAAACCTTAATAGCAGGACTCGTATTCATGCCCTCGTATACCTTTCTCAGAAAAAATGAGGCACGGTGTTAAATGCTGTTAACAAGAGTGGGAGAGGTTGCAATTAGACCGCACACATAACTCTTTTATTAGCATGCGTCATATAGAGGGTACTCCTATTTATAGGTACGGAAATAAAAAGATCGAACAATTTAACTACCTTGTAAATCATGGATTTGATATCCAGCAAGATTACTTGTTCGATCGTATTCTATTTTCTCTACCAGAAAACTGGGATGACGTTATACAAAATATATTTCACACACATAATCCCGACATAGCCCTGACCTTGGTTACGTTGTTGGAGAAGGCGGAAAAAAAATCCACCCGTTATGGATACAACTGCGTACAGAGAGAATTGACATAGACTGTATTGTCTCGCGCCACATGCACGTAAAATTGAATCTTGCCAACAAGTTGAGAAATAGGGGATTCCGAGTTCATTTCACTGACATCTACACATCAATCATAGATACCCTTCCTTCTAGTTGGCCACGTGCAAAAATTCATAGGTTCTTAAAAACTAATACCGAATGGATGGAGATCAGACACATTGAACTTATTCTAAAGTCTTACTTTGAAATGGTATCTATCTATCTATATATATAAAACTAATTAAGCTTGATTAATTAGTTATAATTTCATATTACTATAATTATTTAGTCACTTATATTTTTTAATTTTTGTAGATAATGTCGAGAGGAAACAACCAAAGGGTACTAAGTGCCGATGTGACACCACAACGAGGTTCACCATCTCGTGCATAACTCGAATTCTCAACACCAATGGCTGAGCAATTCACAACTCCACCAATGGTTCACTCCTCACCAAGTCCAAGTCCAACTCCAAGTGCTCCTACGCCCTAATCCAGCACTCCAGTTGCTTTAATGCCCCCATCCAACACTCATGATGCCACCCGTTCAAATGAAAAGAAGCCTATTAGCACTCCCTTCTCGGGAATAACCCAACGGGTGATAGGAATGACGTGCTGAACTTTAAAGCCCGGTGTTTGTCGCTGGGAAAAATGAACGTGGGAGTCAGTGGACCAGACAATTGGAACCTTGTTGATCAAGCTGTCAAAGATGACATACATGACTAACTTTGCAAGCATTTCTCATTTCCTGACCGTTCCAAGAATAAGGTTCTATCTCGGGTTGCTGAAGGATTGAGGACATACAAGAGAAACCTTCGGAAGAAACATTTCCCGAAAGAGGCAGCGAGCTCAGATATTTTGGCTTTGAAAGAGAAAGTGCCTCCCAATGTTGAAATGCCAATGGATCAGTGGAATAAGTTTTTGGAGAATGAGGCAAAGGAAAAAAAGTTGGTCCAAAGGGAGAAAAACAAAAAAAATAGGGCACAAAAAACTGATATCCATAGGCTGGGATCCAAATCATATGAGGATTTGAAGAATGAATGGGAGAGTAGGACAAAAGATGGTCCAGATGCCGGTAAAATCCCAAATCGGTCCAACTTATTCCTTCATGCTCGACGGGACAAAGATAATAAATTCCCGCTGCACTTGGCTAAGACACTGGAATCAATAGAGGCCATCAGCATTCAATCAGATTTGAGCCCTACTGATGACTTTGACCTTGAAAATGATGCCCTGACTAAGACCTTTGGAAAGGACAAAATGGGGAGGACGAGAGGTGTTGGCTCACATATGCCAAAAATAAAACTTCAACACATTACACCTCTTGTGGACGAGCTTTCTTCGGTCAAGAATTATATCTCATCCCAAAAGGATCACCAGTTGAATACCGATGGGGATGTCCATGAGATTAAAAATTCCCTGGGATTATTGACAAATCAAATTGGGAAACTTGTGAATCTTTGGGAAAGTTATAGGCCCCCAATGCCTCCTCAAGGTTACCCTTACCCTACTCCTACTCAAGGTTTCACACATCCTTCCCCTCCAACATTCCCCTCTCAAATGCCTCATCCTCCAACATTACCCTCCCCTGCACCTCCGCCAATCACGGGGCTCAGATGATCGTCAACAACTCACAGTGACTATGGCGAAGAGTACTATATGAAGGACATGAGCAATTCGAGGTTTGTTGGCGTGTGCATACTCATCTCCAGGGTTCCTGGAACTCTAGTACATCACCGACCTTTGGATAAGGGTGAGGCTAAAATAATGGTCGATGAAATATACAACGACTGCGGAGATGTACCTGTGTACGTTAACAGCGGGGATGGGATGGAATTGAGGAATTATGCAAAATCTTTTATTACTTGGCCACTTTATCTGTTGGCCAAGATTTAATAATATTTTTCTTTCGTTTCAGTTGTAATAATTTTTTTTGTTTTAGTTGTAAGAATATTGATTTTGCTTCAGTTGGAATGATATTTTTTTTGTTTTAGTTGTAAGAATATTGGTTTTGTTTCGTTTGGAATGATATTTTTTTTTGTTTCAGTCGTAAGAATATTCTTTTTGTTTCAATTGTAATAATATTTTTTAACCTATTACCACAGGACTGAAATTTGAAGATTATTACATGGATTTCCCACAATACAAAGAGTGGATGGGAGAGACTAATCGGATATCAATTAATCATGTAAAGGGCGTTTATGAATTTGTTAATATGCTTCCAAAAATCTTAAAAGTGAGAAGATTCCGTGTTCGTGCACTCATTGTATTAACGAAAAATATAAGTCATTGGAAGTTGTTGAGTTGCATTTACTAAAGTGGGGAATCGGTCAAGACTATATAATATGAACATACCATGGTGAAAAAGTAGTACCTTATGTTCCAAAAGAATTACCGTGAGCCGACCATGTAACGAAACCTCAAGGAGTAGAAGTGGTACATGATTCACCAACACATCATCCATTGACCGACTTAATTAATGATGCTTACGGACTCCACAACCAAAAAAACCATCAACCTATGGATACAAATAATGCGCATTATGACCAAGTATATGAAAAAATTGATGCTGAACTACTAGGAGATCGGGAATACATACGGTTGAAAGCCTATGCGGCTAGACCGTTGTATAAAGATTACGATGAAGATCACTCGGTATTATATGCAATGATTGGTTTGCATAATTTGAAAAGTCAAATTGGTTTGTCTGGAAACAGCGTAACCAGAATTCTTAAGTGGGTTAAAGAAATTCTCCCAAAAGAGAACATGTTACCTAACAATTATCCTACCATGAAGAAGAGTTTGAAGGGTTTAGGTTTGAAATAAAAATCTATTCATGCTTGCAAGTATGATTGCATATTGTACCGGAATGAGCACGAAGAGAAGGATGAATGTCCTGTATGCAGTGAGCCTAGATATATGGTTTGTGAGAATGGAAATGGCAAACATGCAAAAAATCCTAAGTGCTCGCAAGTCCCACAAAAGGTTTTGAAGTATTTTCCACTTGGGCCATGGTTAAAACGTTTTTTTACTGTACCGTGGATAGCGGAGGCCATGACATGGCATGCTCGATGCGAGGTGGGTGGGAATTCGATGCGTCATCCGGTTGATTCACTCATCTGGCAAATTTCAAATGCACAACACCATAAATTTGCAAAGGAACCGCGCAACGTTCGTCTTGCAATCTCAACCAATGGGTTTAACCCTTTCGGTAATTTAAGTACTAGTCAGAGTTATTGGCCAGTTCTTATGGCGCCTTTAAGTCTTCCTCCGACATTATGCATGAGAAAGGAGTTCACATTGTTATCTCTGTTGATACCCGGGCCGAAGGCTCCTAGTGATGATATTGATATATTCTTAGCACCATTAATCGAAGAACTTAAAGAGTTGTGGGATAAAGGCGTGGCGGCGTTCGATTCTCATAAGGGTGAAGATTTCACACTTAAAACAATGGTGATGTGGGCGATCCACGATCTTCCTGCTTACGGGACCTTGTTCGGTTGTAATGTTCATGGTTATTATGGATGTCCCATATGTGGGGAGGAAACTGAAGCTTGTTGGTTAAAACATAGTGGTAAGTTGAGTTACACGGGTCATCGTAGATTTCTGCTGACCAGTCACCCTTTTAGGAATGACAAGTCTAACTTTTTTCCTGTCGATCACGAGCGAAGACTCCTGTCGGTCACGAGCGAAGAACGACACCTATTCGACTTTCTGGTCAGCAAATTGAGGAGAAGGCGGTGGCTGCGACTGTGGGGAATAGGTATGTAGGCAAACACCCCCAGTTTGTAAACCTAAAGCGTAAAGTTAGGGAGGATCCGAAGGACCCTAGTAAAGCGAAGCCATGGTCCAGGCGATCAATATTTTTTGATTTGTCGTATTGGAAAGATCATCGTGTAAGGCATATAATTGATGTGATGCACACAGAGAAGAATGTTGCAGAACATTTGATAGGAACATGTCTGGGTGGATCTCATTCCAAAGATGGAGAGTATGCCCACCGAGATCTACAGGATATGAAAATAAAGAAGAGACTGTGGTTAAAAAGTGATCCAATGACAGGAAGAATTTCTATCCCCCCGACTGCTTTCACTTTGACTTTTAGTGAGAAGAAGATCCTCTTAGACACGTTGTTCAACTTGAAGACTCCAACCGGTTATTCTGGTAATTTACGTAGGGTAGTAAGCTACAAAGCAAATGACTTGAAATAGTGCAAGTCTCACGACTGGCACGTAATCATCCAATTAATCCCGTTGTTATTTCGGCATTGCTTCTCTGAACACAAAGATCTCCGTCGGGAAATTATGCAAATCAATTTATGTTTTACCCTACTTTGTGCAAAAGTGGTAAACATAAGGCACATTAAAGCTGCGAAATCAACTTTAGCCGAGGCAGTTTGTGTATTAGAGAAATATTTTCCTCCGTCATTCTTCGATATCAGTATCCACCTGCTTGTGCATTTATGCAATGAAGATTTATTATATGGTCCCGTGAGGTATCGTTGGATGTATCCTTTTGAGCGCTTGATGAAAACCTTCAAAGATTATGTAAAGAATACACGGTATATTGGAGGGTCAATTGCTGAAGAATACGTAACGATGGAATCATCGCTATACGCTAGGGAATATATGCCAGAACAAGAGGTGAGGAGGTTTAATCCTCGTGGAGAATGAGTGATAGAGGAAACTGACGAGTTTGAGGACGAATTATCATTTGGGAACCCTAAAGAGGTGAAACTCACAAACCTACAATACGAGCAAGCAACTCGTCATGTCTTCGAATCACAAGATGAAGTCCAAGACTGGAGAGAGTGAGTATCTACTGAATTCTTCTTTTTTGATTATATGTATTTTTTATTTTATGATCTAAACTCTATAATTTTTTGGTAGGAAGTACGAGAACAAAATTATCCAAAATCAAAGGAGAAATTGGACGACAACTGACTTTAGGGCATGGGTGTCAAAAGAGGTACTTTTCACATCTTATGTGTGCGGTTATTTATTCATGTGTGGTAAAAACATTCCCTAATACAAATTCATTAATAAATGCAGCTTCTAAAAAGAGGTGATGTCTCTTCCAGACTTGCACGCCTAGCAAAAGGTTCTAGTTTTCGTGCAAAAGAGTTTAAGAAATTCCGCACCAACGGTTTTGATTTCATTTCATATCTATATGAGGAAAATCTTTTGACGTAAAATAGTGGAATATCAATTTCCGCCTTGACCACCTGTATCGCTAGCAAAAGTGATAAAAATCCAAAGAATACGGTGCTAACCTATTATGGGATAATTCAACAAATCCTAGAACTTGATTACTTGGATTTTACAGAAACCGTATTCTATTGTGATTGGGTAAAGGTGGAGGATACAGCGAATGCTTGCAAAGTTGATCCCGACTCCAAACTTATTATGGTAGATTTATCAAAGCTGAAGACTAAAGACTGCATAGTCGACGAGCCTTTTATTTGTGCCTTTCCGAATGTAAAGAAGGTATTCTACTCGAAGTGCATAAACGATGGCAATTGGTCAAATGTTGTGCATGCACCAAAGGGTATGACTACTGAAGCAGACGCATTAAAGGCTCCAAAAGATTTCCAGTCAGCTCTTGATGACAACCCTAATTTGAAGGATCTTTTAGTTGATTTAGAGGAATATTGAGTATCAAAATACTATTTTATCCTCATCAATCTTATTTGTATCCTATTATGATATTGACATTGTATTAGTACTTTACATTAATTTATGAATTTCATCTACTTTTAAGTGTAATGTCCCGCTATTTGTGCAAATGTTAGGTGATTTATCGGTTCTTTTGTTTAGAATATATATGTTTTCATTTATTTATCTATATCGTTTGGCTTTAGAGGGCGAAAACCCGAAACAGCCCCCGAAAGGCCCCGTGAGGCCCCGTGGGTGGTACCAACACCTCCCACAGGACCAATGTAACTCGTAGGGACAGTGAGTGACGAAAGAACTAGCCCTGGTTTTCTTCCTATGGTTTTGAATTTGATTTTTTGGTTCTACCATTTTTTTAATTGAACATAACTGTTTGCAAAAAATTCATTATTTTTTCACTGTCATAGGATACATTGATGTTGGGGTCGAACTACTATCAAACATAATCTGAAATTGCATCGCTGCTGGCATAGAGAAGGTTCTGATTGGCGTTGGGTGTAACAAAATATCCAGGTAATGGATAGACCTATGATGAACTTTATTTTAAGGTTAAATATGCATTGATTCAATTTTTTAATTATTTTGGGTTTGGATCCTATTTATGTCTAAACCCCGTAATTTTAAGTTTTGTGTGCCCCCTATAGCTTGGGTATTGTTGGCGCATTTGTTTCTTGTCACTTCCAGTGGGGGGGGGGGGGGGGAGAACATAATTTTTGAACAAAGAATAGTTAGGGTGAACACTAGAAAAAGAAGTCATTATCCAACGGATTGCCACTTTCCAGGTTTAAGGCTCTCCAGGTTTGATTGTACGACGTAAATTTGCAAAAAATTATACTTAAGCATAAAAACATGCCATCAAATGGTGAAAGCATAAAATAGCCACAAAACAGTCCCGTAAGAGTCACGAACACCTCGCACGGGACCAATGTAAATCGCAGGAACTGACCGTGTAGTCACGGTGCTCCCGATTTGAGTGTATGACGTAAATTTGCAAAAAAATAAACTTAAGCATAAAAACATGCCATCGAAGGGTGAAAACGTAAAACAGCCTTAAAACGGTCCCGTAAGAGTAAAACAGCCCCCCGAACGTTCCCGTGGATAGCACCAACACCTCCCACGGGACCAATGTAACTCGTAGGAACTGACCCCGCAGCCGCGGGTCTCCCGATTTGAGAATACGACGGTAATTTGCGTATTTCTAGACTTAGGCTTAAAAACATGGCGTTAGAAGGTGAAAACTCGAAACAACCCCCGAACGGCCCCGTGAGTGGCACCAACACCTCCCACGGGACCAACGTAACTCGTAGGAACTGACCCCACAGTCGCGGGTCTCCCGGTTTGAGAATACGATGGTAATTTACGTATTTCTAGATTTAGGCTTAAAAACATGGCGTTAGAAGGTGAAAACTCGAAACATCCCCAGAACGGCCCCGTGGGTGGCACCAACACCTCCCACGGGACCAACATAACTCGTAGGAACTGACCCCGCAGCCGCGGGTCTCCCGGTTTGAGAATACGACGGTAATTTGCGTATTTCTAGACTTAGGCTTAAAAACATGACGTCGAAGGGTAATTTTTACAAATAGTTAGACTTGAGAGTAAAAAAGATGCCATCGAAGGGTGAAAACGTAAAATAATCACAAAACGGTCTGGTAAGAGTCACGAACACCTTGCACGGGACCAATCTGACTCGTAGGAATCGACCGTGTAGTCACGGGGCTCCCGATTAGAGTGTACGACATAAATTTGCAAAAAATTTAGACTTGAGCATAAAAACTTGCAATCGAAGGGCAAAAACGTAAAATAGCCATAAAAAAGGTCTCGTAAGAGTCACGAAACCTCGCACGGGACCAATGCGACTCATAGGAACCGACCGCGTAGTCACGGGGCTCCCGATTTGAGAATACTTTCTAAATTTTCACAAAGTTCGACCTGAGCATAAATGTAATACCCCGTATTTTTGGCGATATTTATTTTTGGGATTAATTAATTAAATGAGAATTAATTGGGAATTAATCCGGATAAAATACTAGAGAGATGTGAGTTGGTATTTGACTATATTGAGTATATATGATGATATATGAATATTTAATTATGAAATTTGTCGTGAGATTGATATACGGCAATTTGGACATTTTATTGGGACGCGTGAGACAGTCGCGTCAGGATATAATTATTTTGATTATAAAAGTGAATTTAAATTATATTAACCGTATGGTCGTTTTGAGTGCGCCAACGCGTCCGTAAGGGTCGAGATAGTCAGAAAACACTAGCCGGGAGTTTAGTTTGGGTCCCGGGGTATTTTTAGGCCATACCGGCAACATAAAGGGTATTTTGGTAATTTCGTACTTTTGGGAATTTAAAGTGACGAAAATTAGGAGTCTTTATCTAATTGGGAATTGACCCACTAAACCCACTAACCAACCCTTAATGACCCAATAAGCTACGGGGGTTATCAAATTAGGTTTCCAAAACTTTCCCAAAGAAAACCCTAGCCACCATTGGAGATAAGCTTGGAGAGAGAAAGATAGAAGGGAATTCTGCAGAAAGAGAGAGAGAACTTCAACAAATCGTCATCAAATCAGAGATTAAATCAAGGCAAGTGGTTTAAATTACGTTTTTATGCAGTAAATGCTTCTTCCATGCTTTGACTATCCAATAAATCAAATTGTTCTTGGGAGTTTAATAAAAACCCATTTTAATTGGACTTAGAACTTAAATTTTGAGAAGAAATTGCATGTAGAATCATATAGAGATGATTACCCTGATGTTAATGTATGTTGGATGTAACAAAAACGGATCTAAATTGAGTAAATTGATGATATTAAATTCTAGGGTTTATGTTCTTGAAAATTTGGGGAAAAGTGAAGAGACTTGATGATTTAATGATATTTAGGATGAATTGATCCCTTAAAACACGTTAGTATGTGACCTTGATATGTTTAGGATTGATTAGAGACCTTAAAACATGGTTGGGACGAATTTTAGAGGAGTATTGAGGAGTAGAAATTGGTGGAAAAACGAGATAGGATTCTGGGCTTGAATCTGGTCACTCGTTAGAAGACCTACCCAGGTCGTTCGAACGAGCTCGTTCGAACGAGCTTCTAACGAGTTGACAGTTTGGGGTTCTAACGAGAGGGATGTTCGTCCGATAATCTCGTTTGAACGAGATCTCGTTAGATAGTCCAGTACGTTCGAACGAAATCTCGTTCGAACAGCCTATTTCGAACGAGACTTCTAACGAGCTGGCAGTTTAGGCCTTTTTGGCCTGTTTTGATTTTGGGAGTCCCGTAAACTTGTTCGATGATAGAGATAACATTCCTTTGATGGTGTATTAGTATACTTGGGACATTTGGGATATAATGAGTAGTAAATTATATAAGTATGGATCAAATCAAATAGATATTTTGAGCTGAGACGTGAGTGCCTACTGCGACGTGAGAATAAATTATGGCGCGTATAAATATGGACCGGGATTATTTAAGTGGTATATATATTAAGATAGTACGAGAATGCGATATGTACCAATATATTATAGTGATTACTAAGATGTGTGTTACTTAGTATTGATACATGATTTGTGTGTATGACATACCTACCATACTTGCTATCACGGGAGGTTTGCGTTCGCTTAGGGCCCTCTAATCCTTGTGTTGCCCGGATTTAGACTGGTTACCTCGATGAACATAGGTCAGAGAAGGACTTATTGGGATGTTAATAAGTCTGTTGATCGTGGGAGCGCAGGTATGTGCGTGACCCATGTGATGTGACTGTGTTCGCCTCCATTATTTGTGATGTTGTTATCTGTGAACTATTCCTGAGAGATTCGGAATATGTAATCCTTATGTACGTGATGTACCGGGATGGATAGCAGAGTATGTGTGCACCGCAGCTTAGTCTCGGGGTGCTTATATTGTATATTTATGTTGGGGAAAATATACACTTAGTAAAATGAGAACTTTCATATGGTATTGTGTGTATAACTATGGAATAAAATAAAAGGGATAATCTATAACGAGTTGTATTACATTTATATGAGAACCTGAATTTACGTTAAGCCCCTATTTAATTGCGAGCGTTATAATGTTAATGGGAACCGAGTAATAAGGGTAGAACCTATGACAGTCTAGCTAGATATGATGTCACTTAGCTAGTGGTTAGTGTAATTTTAGTTGGGTACTTACTTAGGAGTGAACATTTAGTCGAGAGGTGAGGATTTCATGTGAGTGCACATCCTAACATGTACTTTGCATTTAATGTTTTAAATGTTTCTAAAGCACTTGCAGGTTTTTAAAATATCTCCACATTCGGGCTCTGACCCGTTTGCTTTCAAATCTATTTTTCTTGTAAAACCATTTTAGGTGCCCAGCCACAAGGACACCATGCATAGGATACTCATTCAGATGACGAGCTGTAGCTGTTTGTGGAAGTTACAGGGATTTGCTTTTAGACGCTTCTATCATTTGGATTCCATGTTCAGTATTCCTCAGTTTTAGGGCATGTTGCCCAGTTCCATTAGAGATACATTTCCATTTCAGTTTTTCAGACTTTGGCATGTATTGATTCAGTATTCTGTATTTAGTTATCCATTTCAGTTGTGGAGTTTGTTGTGAGGAGTTTTTCCTCCGGATTTATTTATATCGTGTGATGGTTATTCTATTACTTCGTTATGGTGAAGGGTGATATTATTCTTGCATTAAATCTATTACTGCATGTTAATCAGACTTTAATTAAAATTTGGCAACTTACTTTTTAAATACTAGGTGGTTAGTAATAATAAAATGTTTTCGACAGTGATGCTATTAACTGAGCCAACTTGGCATTTTGATTTAATTTAATAAAGGAGTAGCTACCCGGTATTTAATTAGTCGGGGTGTCACAATAGAAAGATGCCATCGAAGGTTGAAAACGTAAAACAATCACAAAACGGTCCCGTAAAAGTCACGAACACCTCACACGGGACCCATGTGACTCGTAGGAACCAACCACGTAGTCACGGGGCTCCCGATTTGAGTGTACGACGTAAATTTGCAAAAAAATAAACTTAAGCATAAAAACATGCAATCGAAGGGTGAAAATGTAAAACAGTCTTAAAACAGTCCCGTAAGAGTCACAAACCCCTCGCACGGGACTAATGTGACTCGTAAGAACCGATCGCGTAGTCACGGGGATCCCGATTTGAGTGTACGAGGTAAATTTATAAAAAAATAAACTTAAGAATAAAAACATGCCATCGAAGGGTGAAAATGTAAAACAGTCTTAAAACGGTCCCGTAAGAGTCACGAACCCCTCGCACGGGACTAATATGACTCGTAAGAACCGATCGCGTAGTCACGGGGCTCCCGGTTTGAGTGTACGACGTAAATTTGTAAAAAAATAAACTTAAGCATAAAAATATGCCATCGAAGGGTGAAAATGTAAAACAGCCTTAAAACGGTCCCGTAAGAGTCACGAACCCCTCGTACGGGACTAATGTGACTCATAGGAACCGACCGCGTAGTCACGGGGCTCCCGGTTTGAGTGTATGACGTAAATTTGCAAAAAGTTAGACTTAAGCATAAAAATATGCCATCGAAGGGTGAAAACGTAAAATAGCCATAAAACGATCCGGTAAGAGTCACGAACACCTCGCACGGGATTAATGTAACTCATAGAAACCGACCGCATAGTCACGGGGCTCCCGGTTAGAGTGTACGACCTAAATTTGCAAAAAAAAATAGACTTGAGCATAAAAACATGCCATCGAAGGGTGCAAAAGTACAACAAGCACAAAACGGTCCCGTAAGAGTCACGAACACCTCGCACAGGACCAATGTAACTCGTAGGAACCGACCGCGTAGTAACGGGGCTTCCGGGTTGAGTGTACGACGCAAATTTGCAAAAAATTATACTTGAGCATAAAAATATGGCATCGAAGGGTGAAAACGTAAAACAACCTTAAAACGGTCCCGTAAGAGTCACGAACACCTCGCACGGGACTAATGTAACTCGTAGGAACCGACCGCGAAGTCACGGCGCTCCCGGTTGGAGTGTACGACATAAATTTGCAAAAAAATTGACTTAAGCATAAAAGCATGCCATCGAAGGGTGAAAACGTAAAAAAGCCACAAAACGGTCCCGTAAGAGTCACGAACACCGCGCACGGGACCAATGTTAATAGTAGGAACCGAATGGGTAGTCACAGGGATCCCGGTTTGAGTGTACGGCGTAATTTACAAAAAGTTAGACTTGAGAATAAAAAAGATGCCATCGAAGGGTGAAAACGTAAAACACCCACAAAACGGTCCCGCAAGAGTCACGAACATCTCGCACGGGACCAATGTAAGTCGTAGGAACCGATCGTGTAGTCACAGGGCTCCCGGTTAGAGTGTACGACATAAACTGCAAAAGGTTAGAATTAAGCATAAAAACATGCCATCGAAGGGTGAAAACGTAAAACAAACACAAAATGGTCCCGTAAGAGTCACGAACACCTCGCACGGGACCAATGCGACTCGTAGGAACCGATCGCGTAGTCACGGGGCTCCCGATTTGAGTGTGCGACGTAAATTTGTAAAAAGTTTGACTGAAGCATAAAAATATGCCATCGAATGGTGAAAACGCAAAACGAACACAAAACGGTCCCGTAAGAGTCACGAACATCTCGCACGGGACCAATGTGAGTCGTAGGAACCGACCGTATATATATATATATATATATATATATATATATGTACTATATACTGCATATATATATTGCAGTAGTATATATACTGCATATATATATACATTGTACACTGCAGTAGTATATACTGCATATATATACTGCAGTAGTATATATATACTGCATATATATATACATATATACATGCAGTATATGCAGTATATATCTATATGCAGTGTACTGCAGTTTATATATATATATATATATATATATATATATATATTACTGCACTGCAGAGTAGCATACCAGTATATATACTGCATATATATACTATATATACAGTATATATAATGGTATATATATGCATATATAATGGCCTGCAACCCTTCCTCTAGAATTTGAATAATGCCAGATGGCAACATCTGTAACTCTTTGACAAATGGATTTATTCACAAACCTAGCACTTGCTATAATGCAGTAATCAGTACTTGCATTTTGATCCATGCTGGCCAAAAATGAGTAAGATTGGCCAACATGGATATCTATACTGGTATAATTTTGTTGAGATGTGTATTATCCCTTTGTTTCTGCTAGCAGCAGGTTGGTTTATTAGGTTCAGAATCTTGGATCTCTTAGGTAAACTCTGTATCTAATTTGTGTTTTAGCTTTTTAGGTTTTTGGATATGATAATTTCTATTGTATATTAGAGATTTCCAATAAAACCTTTATATGGTTGTTTTGCAGATATTTGGTGTAATAATGCACTGTACTTTGGTGTAAACATTTGGATTTGCAGATATTTGGTGTAATTTTGCAAAAATCAAAAGTACAGTGCATTATTACTCGATATAGAGATTGTATGGTTGTTATGATTATTCTATACATAAACTATTATTTATATTTTTAGATTTACTGAGCATCGGATCTCGAAATAAGTGCATTGGCGCCAGACGTGAGCTAAGATGTCACTTCAATATGGGCTTTCATTTGTGTTTGTATAGGTAAATTCCATTCACTCATACGATCAACACTATGGTTTATGTTAGTTAGGTAAATTACCAATTTTGATCATATCACCCGTTAAAGAGTGGACTGGATGGATTATTAACAAATCATCAATACAATAGTTTAATATAACCACACTTATGTTACAACCCGCTCCAAATAATAACCGGTGGCCAGCCCTATACTACATAAATCAGGTATCTCAGATGGTACAGTCTCAACATCAACAACTAAACACTATAATATAAGGCTAACTACCCGAAATCATAAAGTGCGAATTGCCAAAAATTTAAAACTTTTATTTTTAACAACAACAACAAAACCAATAATGCACACAACTAACAATATACATCTAACTATGATGTGAAATGTGCATGCTCCAATGATAAAAGAGTACAATACATTGTACAACAAAAATCTCAACAATGAAATACCCGAATATGCTGTCGGGCAACAGACAATACAATAATCTGATAAATAAAATAATTTAAGTGTTAATCTACGACACTTGAATACTAACTCAATACAACTGAATCCTAATCTAGATGTACAATAGATAGGAATCGACTAAAGCAAAGTGCCGCAACAGTCCGCTACTGCCACAGCTCCACAAATCCTGAATGGAGGAATATCAAAGGCGTCCTTGCGGAGGAACACCTGAAGTAATACAATATATACATGGAGGAGGAAAATATAAACGGGTCAGAGCCCGAGTTTTGAAAAGCAGTTTATAGCAAGTGTATTAAAATTTATAATAATTATAAATGCATTATTACATGATTTAGTTGGAATCGAGCTCTCCATAAAAACCATCTCACCTCTCAACTAAAGCGCGCATTAAGTGTATGCACGTGATCTCCAAATGGATGCCCTATTCTTTTTAGGTAAGAGGATTCTAGCTTAAACCCAAAAGAAGTATTTAAGTGAAACCGTCTAACCTATGTCCCAATCTACATTTATCTCAAATATCTTTAAGTTAAATGCTTTAACTTTAATGTAATAGTTACAGTTTCATTTGTTGAACATATAAAGTTACATGATCCAATCATGTCCACATCATCACAATACATCCACAATCTCAATTACTAGAATTTATATTCTAGTGATGCCCATATAAGGCATGATACCATATACATAATTATTATAGATGAGTTATTAGCATCAAGAGTTAAGGACTAAACTCCTCCCGATTCTCAACACGGTGCTGCGTTTCGTGCGTGGGATGTCTCGCCGAGGCGAAATCCAAACAAGGAACCCCCCCGTTACACTACTCCTAACCGTATCGATCATCGGGGCTCATTATGCCCTCAAAGCAAGATGCATGTAACCCAAATGATTATTGTCCAATTTTAATTAATGAATATTTCCAATTCTCAACAGTACACGGCGTTTCATGCGTGGGACGTCTCGCCGAAGCGAAATCCAAACAAGGAACCCCCCGTTACACTACTCCTGGCACTGTCGATTGTCGGGATAGGTGATTTAGATATATATAATTATGAGCATTAAGGACTAAACTTATCCCCGAGTTCCAACATTACACTGCGGTTCGTGCGTGGGACGTCTCGCCAAGGCGAAATCCAAACAAGGAACCCCCCCGATACACTAATCCTGGCAATGTAGGTCATTGAGGTCCATTATGCCCTTGACACCCAAATACAAACACAAGCAATAATAACCATCCAACCGAGCTATAACTCGAAGGATACAGGCTCACATGCTATCATCTTCCAGAAGCCCATATACGTAGCAAACTGGGGCCACCTGGTGGGGTTCAACGACACCCACCTCGTGATCAACTCACGCACACAACGTCCCGGGAAGCGGTCATAGTTCCTAACCAGCAAGTGAGAGCGTCACATACCCCCTACCTCTCACCCCCAAAATAAACAGATATATATATCATAAATTTCATTTGCTGACCACAAAGGATGACTATGACCTGGGGAATATCCACATCCTGCTTTTCTAGTCAGAATGCTCACCCTCTACGCACGAAACTTCCCAATGATAGCAAGGAGGGGGTATGCTTAACATGTATATACACCATCATATAAGGTATACATACATCCCACATAATAAAGATATACCATTTTATATAAGGTACACCTACAACATCATATTCATTTTCATATTCATTATACGCTCTTAGGCGTAATTTGATTAACATCATTTATTTAGCATATTTCTCTCAAGATATACTAACGCTCCACCTCGCACATTAACCCCACTTAGTATATGCTATACTAATTCTCGCTTGAAGCTATCATGTCGCATCTAGTATGAATTGTCTTTCAATTCTACTTAAGTATAAGATATTCTATATCTTATTGGTCCTCAATTTATATTTCTCATCGTGTGAGATATCTTCCAAATCAATCATCAATAAGGACATTTCTATATCCATATCCCCATCAAATAGCATTTATTATTTTCCATCTTATGAATCTTTTTTTAAAGTTATCCCGTTTGGGATTGGATTCTAAAATCCATTATCTCTAAATTTGTCTCATTTATACATATAATTATAATTATCATCCCCAAGTCGAATCTCCAAATCAAGGTGGGCTTCCCCACTTAGAATATACCAAAAATCTCTAATCGGTAATCCTCAACTATAATTAATATGACTCCTATATTTTCGTACGATGGAAATCCTCTAAAAGTCTCCAAAACATACTCCAAATGTCTCATATAGAGGCCCCAAATTGATAACCTCGAACAAAACGGGATGAAATTATCCTTAGAAAATATCTCCAAAAATCCCCTGTTTTCGAATCGATTCGGCCAATCCGAATCGATTCGGCTCCCAAAGAGAATCGATTCGGCCCATCTGAATCGATTCGGTCCAAAGGATCTGGGAGTCTGCTACATACCGAATCGATTCGCAAGGGGCGAATCGATTCGGCCCTAAAGACCTGAGCAATCTTCAACAGACCGAATCGATTCGGTAGGGGCGAATCGATTCGGCAAGTGCAACAAGCTACATAGATGGGTTGTTTTCCACAAAACCCAAATTACCCAAAAATCATTTATATCATCTTCCAACCATTTTGAACCTTCCCAATCACAAATATAGCAATAATGTTTATCCAAGAACACATATAAACCAATTTCTAACCTTAAAATTCATTTATACACTACAAATCTAAGGTTTTTCCCAAAAGTTAGGTTTTAAAAATTTAAACCTAAAACCCAAAATTCAATCCACAAATCATGCAATAATTGATACACAACAATTATTTAGCAAGTTTAATCACTTGCCTCGAGTTCGTTGGGTCTGAATCCGCCTTGCAATCGCGTATTGGCCCGGAAATCCTCTTTTTCTTTCTTTTCCCCTTCCTTTTCTTATTCTTTCTTTCTCTCTTCTTTCTTCTATTTCTCTCTTGGGAGAATTATTTCTCCCGTAGACTTAATAAGCCTAAATCCCAAAATACACATCTTTAAATGGTAATACACACTTTAAATGACTCAGTGACTTTAATTCGAGTCAAACTGTCCTAATTTATTTTGGAACCTACATAGACCCCAAGTACAATCATTTCGACTTTCTTGACCCTTCCGAAAACGATGGTACCCTCAAAATTTCCATTCGAGACACTTTCTAACGACTCCAAATTTTGACCTCAATTGCCAATTTAATTATTTCTCCGATAAAATATTATTTATTTCTCCCAAAATAAAATAATTACTGTTCTGAAAGTCTTGGGTTGTTACAAACTTACCCACTTACAAAAATTTCGTCCTCGAAATTTAGCTAAGCCTAATTCTCCAAAGCTCAACTAGTTCTACTCTACCCATCCTTACTAATCCTATCTCCAAACTTCTAACTTCCCGCGACGAATTAATTTAATTTATGTTGATTATGAGTTATATACAACCAATTTCCACAACAAGGGCGCCCATACACCCTTTATATTCGAGTTAGCACTCGTACCAATCATAATGAGGCTTTATTTGCCTCGAAAGTTCCACATTTCCATAAATATAAATAATACTAAAATTTAAATAGAGAAGAATTTGAATGGTCCAAAGATATAACTCCTCTCAATTCCTGACAATCGCCACTTTCGTGCAGGGGACGTCTCACAAAAGCGAAATCCAAACAAGGAACCCTCCCAATACACTACTACGTGGCGATGTCGGGGATTGAGAGTTTGTTAAATTCGGACTAAAGTTTGAAAATACTTTGGTGGAAATTTTATTTTGAAAGGGGCCCGAAGGCCGATAAAAGTTTTATTTTGGAAACGGTTTATATATTATAATATAACATAAAATGCCTTATGTCCAACACAAGGTCTTTATAGATCATAATCTATTATAACATGTAGCTCACAAATATTATCATACCCATGAGCTAAAATTTTACCTGCGTCCCATCAAACTACAATCAACTTTCAAACATAAACATCGTCTCACATCATTTCAATATATATAGCCTTTTTATAAGGCACATCCATATCTGGAATTCAATAATCACAATAGTCTATCATGACTATATAAAAGAAGTAGCTTTTATCATTACTACTTATCACCATAATCATTTTTACATTAACTACAAGGTTTAAAGCTCTTTATGAGCACCTTGCAAAATCCTCTATCCTTTACAAAATAATAGAATAAGAGCCTATTTTGCTCCAAATTTCCCTTTAGGGTCATTCCATCCATACATAAACAAAAAGGGCTAAAGCACTACCCGATTCATATATATCTCCCATACGATATTCCGAAACTTCATATAGTAATAATCCTATTAATAAAGGAAAAATTACTTACAACATCCATCTCTAGTCCGATTGCCCATCCTCATTAATGGGCTCCCAAACATAGTCCCCCGGTCTAAAGCGACCTCGAATCTGCTGTAGGGGTTGCACTTCCAAAATTTCATCAAAACGTGGTCCTTTACTTCTATTAGGACAATCTCTCTTTTTATGACCTATTTCTTTACAAAAGAAACACTTATCCATAAACCCTTTTTGCCCACTCACATTACTGGCACTCTCTTTGCCAAACTTACTTGATGAACTCGAATCTCCAAAGCTCTTACTCTTTTGAGAATGAAAACGATATTCATGACACTTTAGTAATGCCGCATTCACTACCTCGATGAAAGTCATTAACTTAGGACTTTCTAACAAATGTTGTTGGATTTTCCAATCTAAACGTCGAACAAACTTGGATATACGTTTCTCTTCTGTATTTACCTCATTAGGTACTAATCTCGCCCATAAAGAAAAATATTCTTCATATTCTTCCACCGTCCTATTTCCTTGAAAAATCCCTATATCCTGAGTAAGGGAAGTCAAATACCTTCGATCAAAAAGTTCCCAAAATGTTGTTATAGGTAAAGTATCTCTCTGTTCAGATGTGGTGACAGACTCCCACCATCGAAGAGCTGCACCCGATAACTTAAAGGTGGCTAAAATTGTTTCTGCACCTCACTACACTCAACCATACGAAGGTGCATCTGTATAATATTTTTCCATTGGCTTGCAGAAATCGCCTCAACTCCCCTGCAAACTCGGGAGGATGCCCCTCACTAAAATCTTCCTTCACTCTCTCCCATAAGGACAATCCTAAATGGGGTGGGGCTGCTCGAGTGGAAGATTGCTGAGCCATTGTAGAAACGACAGCAGTTACTGCTTGTGCCACTATATTGGCAACATCATCCGTAGTCATGTTCCTTTGAGGTATTTGGGGTTGCCCTTTGTTTGCCTTGACCGAACGACCTCCCTTCGGTGGCATTTGAAATAAGAACAATTGTATCAGAATGCCTTTCAAATACTTTCGAATCACCGAAAGATATGAACGTATGAATGTAATCGTCCTAATAATAAGGCTCTACATCAAGAACGCTTACGGAAGATCGTAGTAACGCACACAGATCCTAAAGACACTAGAACCTGATGCACTGATACCACCTGTGACAACCCGCTCCAAATAATAACGGGTGGCCAACCCTATACTACATAAATCAGGTATCTCAGATGATACAGTCTCAACATCAACAACTAAACACTATAATATAAGGCTAACTACCCGAAATCATAAAGTGCGAATTGCCAAAAATTTAAAACTTTTATTTTTAACAACAACAACAAAACCAATAATGCACACAACTAACAATATACATCTAACTATGATGTGAAATGTGCATGCTCCAATGATAAAAGAGTACAATACATTGTACAACAAAAATCTCAACAATGAAATACCCGAATATGCTGTCGGGCAACAGACAATACAATAATCAGATAAATAAAATAATTAAAGTGTTAATCTACAACACTTGAATACTAACTCAATACAACTGAATCCTAATCTAGATGTACAATAGATAGGAATCGACTAAAGCAAAGTGTCGCAACAGTCCGCTACTTCCACAGCTCCACAAATCCTGAATGGATGAATATCAAAGGCGTCCTTGCGGAGGAACACCTGAAGTAATACAATATATACATGGAGGAGGAAAATATAAACGGGTCAGAGCCCGAGTTTTGAAAAGAAGTTTATAGCAAGTGTATTAAAATGCATAATAATTATAAATGCATTATTACATGATTTAGTTGGAATCAAGCTCTCCATAAAAACCATCTCACCTCTCAACTAAAGCGCGCACTAAGCGTAAGCACGTGATCTCCAAATTGATGCCCGATTCTATTTAGGTAAGAGGATTCTAGCTTAAACCCAAAAGAAGTATTTAAGTGAAGCCGTCTAACCTATGTCCCAATATACATTTATCTCAAATATCTTTAAGTTAAATGCTTTAACTTTAATGTAATAGTTACAGTTATCTTTATAATGTTCATTTGTTGAACATATAAAGTTACATGATCCAATCATGTCCACATCATCACAATACATCCACAATCTCAATTACTAGAATTTATATTCTAGTGATGCCCATATAAGGCATGATACCATATACATAATTA
Source organism: Sambucus nigra (assembly GCA_949130495.1). Lineage (NCBI taxonomy): Eukaryota > Viridiplantae > Streptophyta > Magnoliopsida > Dipsacales > Adoxaceae > Sambucus > Sambucus nigra. Next base: position 464,440,765 of record OX422212.1, on the reverse strand, counting down.
TTATTGATGAGTTATTAGCATCAAGAGTTAAGGACTAAACTCCTCCCGATTCTCAACACGGTGCTGCGTTTCGTGCGTGGGACGTCTCGCCGAAGCGAAATCCAAACAAGGAACCCCCCCGTTACACTACTCCTAACCGTATCGATCCTCGGGGCTCATTATGACCTCAAAGCAAGATGCATGTAGCCCAAATGATTATTGTCCAATTTTAATTAATGAATATTCCTAATTCTCAATAGTACATGGCGTTTCATGCGTGGGACGTCTCGCGGAAGCGAAATCCAAACAAGGAACCCCCCCGTTACACTACTCCTGGCACTGTCGATTGTCGGGATAGGTGATTTAGATATATATAATTATGAGCAATTAAGGACTAAACGTATCCCCGAGTTCCAACATTACACTGTGGTTCGTGCATGGGACGTCTCGCCGAGGCAAAATCCAAACAAGGAACCCCCCCGATACACTAATCCTGGCAATGTAGGTCATTGAGGTCCATTATGCCATTGACACCCAAATACAAACACAAGCGATAATAACCATCCAACCGAGCTATAACTCGAAGGACGCAGGCTCACATGCTATCATCTTCCAGCAGCCCATATACGTAGCAAACTGGGGCCACCTGGTGGGGTTCAACGACACCCACCTCGTGATCAACTCACGCACACAACGTCTCGGGAAGCGGTCATAGTTCCTAACCAACAAGTGAGAGCGTCACATACCCCCGACCTATCACCCCCAAAATAAATAGACATATATATCATAAATGTCATTTGCTGACCACAAAGGACGACTATGACCTGGGGAATATCCACATCCTGCTTTTCTAGTCAGAATGCTCACCCTCTACGCACGAAACTTCCCAATGATAGCAAGGAGGAGGTATGCTTAACATGTATATACACCATCATATAAGGTATACATACATCCCACATAATAAAGATATACCATTTTATATATGGTACACCTGCATCATCATATTCATTTTCATATTCATTATACGCTCTTAGGCATAATTTGATTAACATCATTTGTTTAGCATATTTCTCTCAAGATATACTAACGCTCCACCTCGCACATTAACCACACTTAGTATATGCTATACTAATTCTCGCTTGAAGCTCTCATGTCGCTTCTAGTATGAATTGTCTTTCAATTCTACTTAAGTATAAGATATTCTATATCTTATTGCTCCTTAATTTATATTTCTCATCGTGTGAGATATCTTCCAAATCAATCATCAATAAGGATATTTCTATATCCATATCCCCATCAAATAGCATTTATTATTTTCCATCTTATGAATCTTTTTTTAATGTTATCCCTTTTGGGATTGGATTCTAAAATCCATTATCTCTAAATTTGTCTCATTTATACACATAATTATAATTATCATCCCCAAGTTGAATCTCCAAATCAAGGTGGGCTTCCCCACTTAGAATATACCAAAAATCTCTAATCAGTAATCCTCGACTATAATTAATATGACTCCCATATTTTCGTACGATGGAAATCCTCTAAAAGTCTCCAAAACATACTCCAAATGTCTCATATAGAGGCCCCAAATTGATAACCTCGAACCAAATGAGATGAAATTCTCCTTAAAAAACATCTTCAAAAATCCCCTGTTTTCGAATCGATTCAGCCAATCCGAAATGATTCGGCTCCTAAAGCGAATCGATTCGGCCCATCCGATTCGATTCGGTCAAAAGGACCTGGGAGTCTGCTACATACCGAATCGATTCGCAAGGGGCGAATCGATTCGGCCCTAAAGACCTGAGCAATCTTCAAAAGACCGAATAGATTCGGTAGGGGCGAATCGATTCGGCAAGTGCAGCAAGCTACGAAATGGGTTGTTTGCCACAAAACCCAAATTACCCAAAAATCGTTTATATCATCTTCCAACCATTTTGATCCTTCCCAATCAAAAATATAGCAATAATGTTTATCCAAGAACACATATAAACCAATTTCTAACCTTAAAATTAATTTATACACTACAAAGCTAAGGTTTTTCCCAAAAGTTAGGTTTTAACAATTTAAACCTAAAACCCAAAATTCAATCCACAAATCATGCAATAAGTGATACACAACAATTATTTAGCAAGTTTAATCACTTGCCTCGAGTTCGTAGGGTCTGAATCCGCCTTGCAATCGTGTATTGGCCCGGAAATCCTCTTTTTCTTTCTTTTCCCCTTCCTTTTCTTCTTCTTTCTTTCTCTCTTCTTTCTTCTATTTCTCTCTTGGGAGAATTGTTTCTCCCGTAGGCTTAATAAGCCTAAATCCCAAAATACACATCTTTAAATGGTAATACACACTTCAAATGACTCCGTGACTTTAATTTGAGTCAAACGGTCCTAATTTATTTCGGAACCTACATAGACCCCAAGTACAGTCATTTCGACTTTCTTGACCCTTTCGGAAACGATGGTACCCTCAGAATTTCCATTCGAGACACTTTCTAACGACTCCAAATTTTGACCTCAATTGCCAATTTAATTATTTCTCCGATAAAATATTATTTATTTCTCCCAAAATAAAATAATTACTGTTCCGAAAGTCTTGGGTTGTTACAACTTACTCTTATGTTTTTTAAAGTATATCATCTTAAATCATTACTTTATTTGAAAAAATGTCTAAACAAAATGTCATGGTTAACAGTTATAGCATCTTAAATCATTACTTTGTTTGAGAGTAGATACAATACATACATTTGAGCAGTTCGGTATGCATCAATTTTGTATATAAACATCAGTTTTGTATACAATATATACCATATAAACAGCAGTGGTTCTCCCGTCTATCTTTATATAGATTACTGGTATATATTTTTTGTTTATATAGATTGTTGGTATAAAAAATGTAAACTCAAAACAATGTATTGATAACACCTATCTGCTATGCGGGGACTGATTTATTCAGGTTGTGATTTTACGTGGAATGAAAACACCTCTAAGTGGTATATAGCTTTATTTTTTCAGGATGTGGTTATATGTGGACTGATTTTACATTCACAACACTTAGAACATGTATATTTTAACCCTCTCTTTATTTATCTCAAGATTCCGCCTGTCAAAGTTAGTATTTGGGGTCTGTTTAGGCCAATCCTTAAATAAAACAAAGCTATCTAACTAATCATTTGAAATGTCCCACGGGACCAATGTAACTCGTTAGAGGGTGAAAACTCGAAACAACCCCCCAACGGCCCCGTGGGTGGCACCAACACCTCCCACGGGACCAATGTAACTCGTAGAAACTGACCCCGCAGCCGCGGGTCTCCCGGTTTGAGAATACGATGATAATTTGTATATTTCTAGACTTGGGCTTAAAAACATGGCGTTAAAGGGTGAAAACTCAAAACAACCCCCGAACTGCCCCATGGGTGGAACCAACACCTCCCACGGGACCAATGTAACTCGTAGGAACTTATCGCGTAGCCGCGAAACTCCCGGTTTGAGAATACGACGGTAATTTGCATATTTCTAGACTTAGGCTTAAAAATATGGCGTTAGTGGGTGAAAACCCGAAACAGCCCCCGAACGGCCCCGTGGGTGGCAACACCACCTCCCACGGGACCAATGTAACTCGTAGGAACTGATCCCGCAGCCGCGGGTCTCCCGGTTTGAGAATACGACGATAATTTACATATTTCTGGACTTAGGCTTAAAAACATGGCGTTAGAGGGTGAAAACCTAAACCAGCCCCCAAACGGCACCGTGGGTGGCACCATCACCTCCCACGAGACCAATCAAACTCGTAGAAACTGACCACGCAGCCGTGGGACTCCCGGTTTGAGAATACGACGGTAATTTGCATATTTCTAGACTTAGGCTTAAAAATATGGCGTTAGTGGGTGAAAACCCAAAACAGCCCCCGAATGGCCCCATGGGTGGCAACAACACCTCCCACGGGACCAATGTAACTCGTAGGAACGGATCCCGCAGCCGCGGGTCTCCCGGTTTGAGAATACAACAATAATTTGCATATTTCTGGACTTAGGCTTAAAAACATAACGTTAGAGGGTGAAAACCCAAAACATCCCCCGAACGGCCCCATGGGTGGCACCATCACCTCCCACGAGACCAATGTAACTCGTAGGAACTTACCACGCAGCTGCGGGACTCCCGGTTTGAGAATACGACGGTAATTTACATATTTCTAGACTTAGGCTTCAAAATATGCCGTTAGTGGGTGAAAACCCAAAACAGCCCCCGAACGGTCCCGTGGGTGCGGCCAACACCTCCCAAGGGACCAATGTTACTCGTAGGAACTGACCGCGCAGTCACGAGACTCCCGGTTTGAGAATACGATGATAATTTGCATATTTCTAGATTTAAGCAAAACATGGCGTTAGAGGGTGAAAACTCGAAACAACCCCCGAACGGCCTCGTGGGTGGCACCAACACCTCCCACGGGACCAATGTAACTCGTAGAAACTGACCCCGCATTCGCGGGTCTCCCGATTTGAGAATACGATGATAATTTGCATATTTCTAGACTTAGGCTTAAAAACATGGCGTTAGAGGCCGAAAACCCAAAATAGCCCCCGAACGGCCCCGTGGATGGCACCAACACCTCCCACGGGACCAATGTAACTCGTAAAAACTGACCCCGCAGCCGCGGGTCTCCCGGTTTGAGAATACGATGATAATTTGCATATTTCTAGACTTAGGCTTAAAAATATGGCGTTAGAGGGTGAAAACTCGAAATAATCCCCGAACTTTCCTGTGGGTGGAACCAACACCTCCCACGGGACCAATGTAACTCGTAGGAACTTACCGCGCATCCGCGAGACTCCCGGTTTGAGAATACGACGATAATTTGCATATTTCTAGACTCAAGCAAAACATGGCGTTAGAGGGTGAAAACTCGAAATAGCCCCCGGATTGCCCCGTGGGTGGAACCAACACCGCCCACTGGACCAATGTAACTCGTAGGAACTTACCGCGCAATCGCGAGACTCCCGATTTGAGAATACGATGATAATTTGCATATTTCTAGACCGAAGCAAAACATGGCGTTAGAGGGTGAAAACCCAAAACAACCCCCGAACGGCCCCGTGGGTGGCACCAACACCTCCCACGGGACCAATGTAACTCGTAGGAACTGACCCCATAGCCGCGGGACTCCCGGTTTGAGAATACGACGATAATTTGCATATTTCTAGATTTAAGCAAAACATGGCGTTAGAGGGTGAAAACTCGAAACAACCCCGGAACGGCCCCGTGGGTGGCACCAACACCTCCCACGGGACCAATGTAACTCGTAGGAACTGACCCCGCAGCCGCGGGTCTCACGGTTTGAGAATACGACGATAATTTGCATATTTCTGGGCTTAGGCTTAAAAACATGGCGTTAGAGGGCGAAAATCCAAAACAGTCGCCGAACGGCCCCGTGGGTGGCACCAACACCTCTCACAGGACCAATGTAACTCGTAGGAACTGACCCCGCAGCCGCGGGTCTCCCGGTTTGAGAATACGATGATAATTTGCATATTTCTAGACTTAGGCTTAAAAACATGGCGTTAGAGGGTGAAAACTCGAAACAACCCCTGAACTTCCCCGTGGGTGGAGCCAATACCTCCCACCGGACCAATGTAACTCGTAGGAACTTACCGCGCAACCGCGAGACTCCCGGTTCGAGAATACAATGATAATTTGCATATTTCTAGACTCAAGCAAAACATGGCGTTAGAGGGTGAAAACTCAAAACAGCCCTAGAACGGCCCCGTGGGTGGCACCTATGCCTCCCACGGGACCAATGTAACTCATAGGAACTGATCCCGCAGCCGCGGGTCTCCCGGTTCGAGAATACGATGACAATTTGCATATTTCTAAAGTTAGGCTTAAAAACATGGCGTTAGAGGGTGAAAACCCAAAACAGCCCCCGAACGGCCCCGTGGGTGGCACCAACACCTCCCACGGGACCAATGTAACTCGTAGGAACTGACCCCGCAGCCGCGGGTCTCCTGATTTGAGAATACGACGATAATTTGCATATTTTTAAACTTAAGCTTAAAAATATGGCGTTAGAGGGTGAAAACTCGAAACAACCCCCGAACGGCCCTATGGGTGGCACCATCACCTCCCACGAGACCAATGTAACTCGTAGGAACTGACCACGCAGTCGCGGGACTCCCGAATTGAGAATACGACGGTAATTTTCATATTTCTAGGCTTAGGCTTAAAAACATGGCGTTAGAGGGTGAAAATCCAAAATAGCCCCCGAACGGCGCCGTGGGTGGCGCCGACACCTTCTACGGGGCCAATGTAACTCGTAGGAACTGACCCCACAGCCGCGGGACTCCCGGTTTGAGAATACGACGATAATTTGTATATTTCTACTTGGTTACTGATAATTTTAACTCATATATGCAATTTTTCATCTTGATTAAATTTTTTGTAAAACTACTTCGTTACTGAAAAAAAAAATTATGTATCCTATCATTTGTAGGATTTTTTCACGTGGATCAAACGAAGGAGGCAATGGTCTACAGCATGAAGATTGTTTATATGTTGTGGACAATCAGGATTTTGTCAGCCATGCGGGCTTTTATTGTTTAGTTTTATGGTCGTGCAGGCTTTTATAATTTGATTGTTGAATTTTATGGTCGTGCAGGCTTTATAATAAGTAGGTTTTACATTTACGGGTTTTGGAATGTCAAGAAAATAGAGGAAACTCTGCCCAATTTTTTTTTTGGTCTGTGAATTATTAAGACGTGTAATATTTATAAGTTTGTATATATATTTGTTTATTAACAACGTTCTCGATTCGCAATTTGTGATTTTTTTATTGTTTTACCAATAATAAATATTTGTAACACCTCGTACGCGTCAAACGTTACACGTAGCAACTGATGGTGCACTCGCAGGACCCCCACTTTTAGGATTTGACCAAAAAAATACATTTTTTTTTAAATTATAGTTAAATATGGTCATGGACTTTGTCCATGACCATTTTTATTTTTTCGTCACGGTTGTGGGTCACGAACTTGGGCCGCGACCATTTTTTTTATTTTTTTTGTCACGGTTGTGGGTCGCGAACTTTGGCCGCGACCAATTTGTTACGGTTGTGGGTCACGGATTAGGACCGCGACCAATTTTTTTTTATTTTTTTGTCACGGTAATGAGTCGCGGACTTTGGTCGCGACCAATTTGTCACGGTTGTGGGTCACGGATCAGGGCTGCAACCATTTTTTTTTTAATTTTTTTGTCACGGTTGTGGGTCACGGACTTTGGTCGCGACCAATTTGTCACGGTTATGGGTCACGGATAAGGGCCGCGACCCATCACAACATGGGTCACGGCCTAAGTTCGCGACCATCTGCCGTGACCCCTCTCGACCGTGACCATTTTTTGGTCACGAACTTGGGCCGCGACCCACAAAAATGGTCACGCCCGAAATGGTCACGGCCTAAGTCCGCGACCCACAGCTTTGGTCAGGGATTTTAGCCGTGACCAATCGCCAGTTTTGGTGTAGTGATTTGAATTTATGTAATTATCTGGATTTGTACTAGATAATTAGTCTTTCACTTGAATCAATCTTCAATTGATAAAATAAGCTGTTAACACTAATGTTGACCCAATAATTCAAATTTATTGCCTTGGGTTAGACTCTTAGGGCTTTATTCCGTTACCAGTTCATAGGATCAATACATAAAATAAACCCATGGTGATGCACTTACGTGGGATCGAATTCACTGATTTTGATGTTGAAAACGTATCTCTGATTTTGACATTCATGAGCAAACCCTTTAAATTCAAGGGCTTTGATCTTCAAGTTAGGTAACATTAAATTATAACCTATTTAAGAATTCGGTCGCGGCATGTATCATGCCTGGCTGCAACGTATGTCCTATCTAGCTGCGGCATCATAAAAAAAATGCTTGTATATACTTTTACCTCTTAGGTTAGTGTCCGCAGAACTTTTCTAATAACTCAATGGCTGTGGCATGTAAGAATATACCATATCTCCTTCCCCAATATGCCGCGAAATAAGTTGATATCTAGGATTCTAGAGCCCAACACTTGGTGTAGTTAGACAAATTTGCTAGCATTCCTTCTTTAGCTTTCAAACTCGTTATTTCATTGTTCCTGTCGTGGCCGCTAAGAGGCCTGTATTTCCATCTTAGCTGCGGCACCTAACTGCGAACTCTTTTTGCTTTTCAGGTCTTGCTGCAGCCATATGAGTTTTGATCCTGATGAATTTCTCAAAGACTTTTGGAACAAACACTTTGGAGTCTCTCCCCCTGAACTTCCTTATGTGCGTCCTTTAAAGATAATTGAGCCTTGCCAGGTCAAAGATTTCCCAAATTGTGTCGTTCTAGATTTGTATTCTGACTCCGTGGAAACAACTTGTAGGAAAGAGACTAACTCAATGGGCTCCTCTTATAGGAAAAGTACTGATTCCACAATAATGGAAGAGGAGACTAACTCTAGCAAAAACCTAGTAGATATTGATGCCGCGGATACTGGGCCATTTAAAGGTAGGGACGCGCCTGCTGGCCCCTCTAACAGAGTTGAAAGACCTCCTACGGCCTTGAGCGTCTGCAGCATTATGACTTAGGAGTGGGTTGACCATGTTGCTAAGGCACTTGAATTTCCTAAAGATTTGATTTGCTCAGCACCCGCCATGAAATAAAGGCCCTGCCTGGCACTTTCTGATGATGGGGTCTGCTTCCCCCTCCACGTATTTGTTTATGCGCTGCGGTTTCCAGTTCCAGTCCCCATCAGAAGAATCTTCCAGACCATGAAGTTAGCCACAGCCCAACTAAATCCCAATGGCTGGAGGGAGGTTCTTGCCTCAGTGGTGTTGTGGAAGAAAAAGTTTAATAAGGACATAAATCCAGCGGAATTTTTTCATTTTTACAGACCTAAGGAAAATTCTATAAAGTTTGCATGGTATTATTACTTTACCATCCGCAGCAACGACAAAACCTTCTATAGTGGGAGGCCTACCAGTGTGAAGAATTGGAAGGGCAAGTATTTTTACATTTCTAGAAAAGGTTGGGAAATCCACCCAAATGATACCGGGAAAGAGAAATCCTTTAGGATGTCACGGCAATGGGGACATCGATCCAAGCTAGGTAAATATGGCTTCAGCCTTTTGAATAGTGGTCACGTCCTGTTGTTTTCAGTTGTGTACTTTCCATATTCTTTCCTTTACTTTTGTATTAATGTAAAACTTTTTATGCATATCTTGACAATTTTCCACTAAGTGAGTGAAAAAAGAGTAGGATAAGAAGGGTCGCGGTAGTAAGTTCTAAGGATAAACAGTTCAACACCTTAATGACTTCAGCCTCCATCTTTAAAGCAGGCTACTTCACTAACAAATTTCTACCAAAAGAGATGGTCGCGGAAGTTAATAACACTTTTACTAATGCCGCGGAAACTATTATTAAACCAATTGTTTTTAGCACTGCTTCATTTCTTCTTCAGGTGAGGAGATAGATAGGGATCTCCTGGCAGCCCAATTAGCCGAGATTAATGATGATGCAGCTGCCCTGAATAATGCAGCAAGACAGAGAAAGAGAAAAAGGGCCAAGTCAAAGCTCCCTGTCGCGCCTACTGAGCCTGTCGCGCCCACAATTCAGGTTGAGGAGTTTTCTCCTGAAGCAAGGCCTGAGGGACACTTTGATGATGATATTGGCACTAAACTATCTGCAACAGACTTAATGCCATCTGAGTCTGAGCCACATCATCTCCGCGGAACCTCCCATACCAACACTTCAAATTCACCCCCACCTCCAATAATAGTGGTCGTTAATGCCAATCTGGCACCTCCTCAATGTTGTTCCAGTTCTGGCCTTGATGGATGTTCGTGGCCTCAACTTAGGCAGCCCAATCTTGAGTCTTCTTGGGACGCAACTATGAGGGCTTCCCACAGAATGAATAGGGTTCCAGATGTCGTGGACCTAGATCGTCTCGTGGATAAAGACCATGATAACTTGGAGGATTACGCCCTCCATGGCCTGCTGAGGGTAAGTGCAAAGATATTTTCAATACCTTTTTTATACTTCATATTTTGCTTCTAACATTCTATCTCCTTTCAGGCTGCAGATGTTGTGTTGTCCCAGAGGCGTAAGTACGAAGCCCTCTATAAGCTAAAAGAGGTAGCGGAGAGAGTACACTTCGCTGACCTGGAGAATGACAGGGCTAATTCCTTTCAAGATGGGAAGTAGTCATCTGCTGTGGCACTTGAGGCGTATAATATGGATGCAGAAAAGAAGGTTTAGTCCGCAGAAGATGCCAAGAAGAAGGTTGAGGATAACTTTAAATAGGCTACAGACTCTTTGAAAATTTCTCAAGCTCAGTCAGTTGAAGCTGCATAGGCCGCGGCCTCGTCAAATAGAAAACTTAAACTCCTCCATAAGAAGTTCAATGAATTGGAGAGCAAGACTGCAAATGATGTTGAGGTCCATGCAGCGGCCATCAAGAAAATAGAGTAAGACCAGCCCATTGCACTTCAATTAGCCATAGATAATGTCGTTGATTCATTCAAAGGCTCAAGGGAATTATACCTCACCAACAATAGAGCCTACCTCTACGGCTTCCAAGAGCTCAGGTACAGAGTTATTAAAAACTTTCTAGAATCTAAGGATACAATTTTTTCCTAGGGACTTGGCGATGCCGAGCATTTACAATATGTGGCTAAGATAAAGGCTGCAGCTGAGGAAAGATCCTGGCTAAAGGCTGAAGCAGAGGCCACGACATCTGAACAGAAGACTGAAACGGCTGCATATGGATATTAGGGGGATAATGAAGATGATGCGACCACTTAGTCTTCAATTATGAACATTGGGTTACATCCCTCTTTAATCTTCATTTGGCAAACTTCTTGTTTACTTAGGGTTGCGCCCCTTTCAACATTTGAACTTCATTAGGCTGCGGCCATTTGTCTATAAACATTATCTATTTTTTTCCAAGGTTGCGGCCTTTTATCTAATTGCTTAACTTCTCCTTTGCTTACTTATCTATCATCTGCTTCTGATATTTGTATTGTTGATTTTCTTCATTGAATGACTTACAAATATGCTTATTCAATAATTGAGACTTGAATGTAGTATAAGGCCACAGAAGGACTTTACAAATGGACCTTACAAATAGGCTGCGGCCTGTAGTGTTTTGCCCTAACTTCTTTAATTTTTCCATCATTTTTCAATCGTTGTAATTCAGAGGCTACGGGTGGTTTGCAACCCAGTCTCGGCATTATAGCAATTCATAGCATTTTTCTCTACTATATCTTCTAAATGAATGAATGGACTCCCTGATGGCTACAGCCATATTGATAGGGTTGCGGATCCTTTCAGATTCATATCAAGGAATTGATGTCTGCATGCTGGTTGAGGCCAACTTCTTTTTGTGTCTTTGGCATGCTTCTTGATGTCAGTGTCATAGCATCCTTTAGTCACTTTATCATGAAAGCACTTTCGTAGCCTATTTCCTTTAATCTCTTTGATCGGGTTATTATCAGCCCCCCCCCCCCCCCCGGGGGGCTAGGTATTATAAATCTTCCCCCAGCTATGTTTATATATATATATATATATATATATATATAAAGCCTTCCCAGGCTAGGTATTATGAAGCTTCCCCAAGCTAATGTGCGGGACACTTTTAAGCCTCCCTAGGTTGGTTTATGTTATTAAGCCACCCACAGCTAAGTGACGCATGTCTACAGCTAAGAACGGGCATTATAAGCCCCCGTGGCTAATGTAACGGGCATTGGTCGCCCCCGTGGCTAATGTAACGGGCATTCTAAGCCCCTATGGCTAATGTAACAGGCATTATAAGCCCCCATGGCTAATGTAATAGGAATTGTAAGCCCTCGTGGCTAATGTAACGGGCATTATAAGCACACGTGGCTAATGTAATGGGAATTGTAAGCCCTCGTGGCTAATGATGCGGATAGAAGTATACCAAGAGATAGTCGACCTTATGAATATAAGAATATGTTCTTGCTCCATGAGTGGAGTTGTAAGGCCATTGAGGCTGCATGCCAAATAAGGATCATTCCCAAAATAAATAGTCTTCCGAGATAACTGGTCAACTTTCCCTTGAAATCTATTTAAGACGAAGGACATTCATAAGATTTCTATAAATGGGAAGTCAAGAAATAAAACATGACTAAATCTGTTCTTCATATGTAGATATGATTTTGTTAGGGCAATACAAAGTAAACCCAATTTTATATATTCATGTATATATATGTCAAGTTGGTAAGGAAATACAACTCGTGTGTGTAAAATCAACACTTCAGGTTAAACAGAAAATATAGATTAAGGTGGAGTTAAACATGTGGCCCGTTTGGTAAAGGATGCATCATCTAAGCATCTTTTAGGAATTATTGCAGCATCCCCTGCCTCACTAGCCTTTCAATCTCATCTTTCAGCGAAAAACACTTGCCAGTGCTATGCCCATAGTCCCTGTGGAAGTTACAATATCTGATTTTGTCCCTCTTATGAGGAGGGGACTTCATATTCTCAGGCCAGCGAATCAATTTGTCTTCTTTGATGAGTTCCATCACCTCTTCAATCTCGCAAATCAATGGAGTGTAAGATTCAAAATCTTTTCCTATTTTTTTAACTTTCCTCTTCTGACTCTTCTGGTCTAGGGTCGCAGCCCCTGGGACAATAGCTTCAGTGGTTGTGGCAGTAAAAGATTGGCAAGTAACTTTGGGTGCATCAGCCTCTATCATAAGAACCTCTGGGTCAAGAAGTTGACCTGAGTCTGGAGCGAGGCGTGACTATCATACAGATGGTTGAGGTGGTTGTACAGTTGGGAAATCTTGTTCTTCATTTCGATGCTTTAGCTAGACTCTCCCTCCATTTTCTTCTTTTTTAGTCTTTAAATAATATATAATCTGAGACACAACTAGCAAGAGTGAGTAATCATAGAATATAATATGAACTAAGTATAGAGTAGGGATGCATCGTTGCATGATTTTACTGCTGAGGCTACTAGTAGGGCATATATGCACTGTCGTTGCCTTTGTAGTGGAATTCACCAAGGTTGAACTTGTGACCACTTCTCGGTGATTTGAAGCTGCTGTAAGCTAGTTGCACTAGTAGAGGATGCGACAAAAACGACAGTTAAACTACCAGGCCGCATCCCTTCTCAGCACAAAGAGCAACCCCATAATTGGGACCTAAAAACTGAGTTTTTCACATGAAATACGTGGAGAATATACCTACTAAGGTCAATTCAGGGCAGAAATGAAAAACGTCGCTAATGCCGTTTAATACAAGATTAAACTGTATAAGCAACTCCGAAATGTTTGTTGGAGAAACCCTTTTCTTTTGAAAATAAAAATTATAAACAAGATGTGTTTACAAAAAAACTTATGTACGAGAGTAATTAAGACTGTGTAATCAGTTTTTAAAACTAAGGCAGTTTCAAAAATTCAGCACACTTATAGAATGAGATGAGGAGATGAAGATAATCAACACACGGATTTTAACGTGGTAAAACCTCTCCCAGCAGAGGAAACATCCACGGTGACTTCTAAGTCACAAAAGCAAAAAAAATCCACTAATAACAAATAATAGTTACAAACAATACAACATGCAAGCACACAAATCAACCTATTCTAAGTTTAGGAATATACCCCACTTGGTGTCCTTCTAACTTCTCATAGATCTGATTTGTTGATGATGTTCTTCCAGTTTGCTAACTTCCTTTGCTTTAGCTTCCTTATGTCGACTCAATGATCTTTGATCTTATACACAACACTTCCAGTCTAGTAGTGTGTTAAGTGTTTGTGAAGTGATTCCTATTCACATGCATGAACTCACACACACTTAGATTTACAAACAGTCCTAGTAAATTACATATAAAGTCTATATGCAGTGATTTTGTTTTCTTTCTTTCTTACAAAACTAAAAACCTTTCTGACCTTTAACATAACCCAGATTCCACGGATATCTCGCTTCAAAATCGGACAAGATCTTAATCAATCTCTTTTTGAAAACATTTGTGAGATTGAAAATCTCCAAGTGTGAATCCAACTAGGTCAAGGTTAAGTTTTGTAAAAACAGAAACGATAAAACATTTTCAAAATCAAATCAGTAAAGATTTTCTTAAATCAAGTAGAAAATATGCAGATCTAGTGAAAATGTAACATGCAGAGTATAGATCTAACGTTTCTATGGAAAAAGAAACAAGATCATCACTCTAAAGTTTAAGTTGTGAACAAGATCAAAGCCAAGGAGGTTACAGCTTCAAAATAACAAACCACTCTCTCTCTCAAACACTCAGAATGTGTTTGGGGTTAAGTGTATACGCAGGTTTGTTTCAGAAAGATGAAGTGTTTAGGGTTAGGGCTTGGTTTTGGGCTAACAGAGTTTCCTTTCTCTCTCTTCTCTCTTTTCTTTTCTCTCTTCTCTCACTTCTCTCTTCTCTCTCACTTCTCTCTTATTTTTTTCTCTCATAAAGACGAATGCCCAAAAGTCTTCTAAGGCTGAGAAGTGGAGGGTATTTATAGGGCTGAGGGAAGGTTCTGGATGTTCGAGGGAAATCAAGGGCTAAGATCAAGTCTTGCAGAGTTTGACTTGATCCAAGGGTTATAAAACAGCGGTGATTAAAAGGATTGTGATTGGTTCATATGGGTAGCACCGGGATTAACTAAGAACACATGCAGACCCTCGATTAGAAATGATCCAACGATCAGTAATGAACTAGGCTATCCTCTCACACAACAAACACACATTGACGCATTAAGGGGATGACAAGTGTTGACATATGAGAGGCCCTCACATGCGCGTCAAATTAAATACAAAACATCACCCTGAAGTCTCTAGCGCTTTGGGATCCTACCCAACCAAACTTTTTAATGAAAACAGAAGTTTCCAAAATAGAATATTAACCCCTCAAATTATATAATCCCATTTTATTAATAAAAACATTTATTAAAAAAATGTTTAAACAGGTTTAAAAATTATTTAAAAATTCCCAAAAAATTATTAAAGCTCCAATTCAAGGGGAATTAAACACACACTCAATTTTAAGCAATATGAACACATGTATGGACTTCTAATTGTGTGTAGTGTGATTCAATTTATACCTTCATAGATCATTGAAGAGGATAAGAGAGATAAGATCTGAGGCTTTTTGGATTCAAGGATGGACAACCAATTTTGTCACTATTTCCAAACTAGTTGAACACTTATACAGTATAGACTTAAGTAAGTCAAAGGTATAAGGTGCTTCAATCTCCCCCTTTGGAAATATGAGACAAAATCTCCTTTGATTTAGCTTAAAACTCGTAGGGAACCCAAAAAAAATAAAACCTAGTCCTATACAAAAGATACTATCTACCCATTTCCTAGAAAGTCAAAAATTACATAACTCAACTATTTACAAATTTTTACACTAGAAATGGTAGACAATCAGCAGAAGAGATTCCTGCAAATATACACACTAAGATCAAGCAGTTTAGATGAAATGTGAACAAAATATTGAACTCATAAAACTCAAATTTCTCCCCCATTTTGTCTCAAATGGACAAAGGGTAAAACTTAAGGTCTTAAGAGTTTAATCAGCGCATACCATGCCTATAGAATTTCGCAAATACAGAAATCTGTTATAGTCTAGAGGTTTAGTGAACATGTCAGCAAGTCGCAGATCAGTAGGCAGGTAATGAATTTCTAATTCCTTAGTTTCAACAAGTTCGCGTATAAAATGATGCCTTATTTTAATATGCTTAGTTCGCGAGTGTTGAACCGGGTTTTTAGATATGTTAATGGTTCTTTGATTGTCATAATACAATTGTAATTGATCTTCTTTAATCCCATAATCGCTTAACATCTGTTTTATCCATAATAATTGAGCACAGCTACTGCCTGCTGCTATATATTCGGACTCAGCCGTAGATAAAGATGTGCAATTCTGTTTTTTACTACTCCAGCCAACTAAATTATTACCGACATAATAACAGGCACCTGATGTACTTTTACTATCATCAGTACAACCGGCCCAATCAGCATCAGTATACCCTATGATGGTGCTACAGGTATCCTTAGTATACCTAAGTCCAAGATTGAGAGTGCCTTTTATGTACTTTATTATACGTTTTACACACAATAAATGGCTCTCTTTAGGGTTATTCTGGTAACGAGCACACAGACATACAGCATACATTATGTCTGGTCGTGAGGCAGTTAGATAGAGTAGGCTACCAATCATACTACGATAGAGTGTGGAATCAACTGACTTACCATTTTCATCTTTGCTTAATTTAATGGTAGTACTCATAGGTGTTTTGGCAATTTTAGCATTCTCTAAGCCAAATTTCTTAACAAGGTCTAAGGCATACTTAGTTTGAGAGACAAATAGACCATCAGAATTCTGTTTCACTTGAAATCCTAAGAAAAGTTGTAGCTCCCCCATAAGGGACATGTGAAACTCCTTATGCATAATAGCAGAAAAAGATTTAAATTCAGAGTTTGAAGTTGACCCGAAAATGATGTCGTCTACATAGACTTGGGCTATAATAATGTTTTTGTCAAAATGTTTGACAAAGAGAGTCTGGTCATTTCCTCCTCTCTTAAAACCCTTATCCAACAAAAAGTTGGAAAGGCGTTCATACCAAGCTCGAGGAGCTTGTTTTAAGCCATACAGAGCCTTTTTTAGACGAAAGACATGGTTAGGGTATTTAGGGTCAATGAACCCTTTGGGTTGTTCTACATACGTTTCTTCGGACAGAATTCCATTTAGGAAAGAAGATTTGACGTCCATTTGATAAAGTGTGAATTTTAAGTGACGCGCTATGGCGAAAAGAAATCGAACAGATTCAAGACGAGTGACAGGGGCAAAAGTCTCGCTGAAATCTATCCCTTCTATTTGAGAGTAGCCTTGAGCAACTAGTATAGCTTTGTTTCTAAGGATTACCCCATTTTCATCAGATTTGTTCTTGAAAATCCAACGGGTTCCAATAACATTTTTGTTTTGAGGCTGAGGTACAAGATACCAGACATCGTGAATGACGAATTGTAAAAGTTCTTCCTGCATAGCAGAAATCCAGTGTGTGTCATTCAATGCTTCATTAACATTTTTTGGTTCCACAAGGGAGACGAAACATGCATAATTAGCATAATTTCTTAACTGGGATCTAGTACGAACTGGCTAATTAGGATTACCGACCACGTTGTCAATGGGATGATCTTTAGAGACCCAGCCATGTACTTCTAGACTCTCTATAGGTAATGAGTCATCTATTTCTGGTGAATCAGTTTTGAAATCATTTTCAGATTCAACCACAATAGGTGATTCAGATATCTTATTTTCTACAATAGTGTCGCTTACAATTACATTTATCGATTCCATAAGAGCCTTAGTACGCAGATTGTATATACGATAAGCACGACTGTTTGGAGAGTATCCTAAGAAGATGGCTTTATCACCACGAGTTTCGAATTTAGACAGATGTTCTCTATCTTTACAAACATAACACTGACTTCCAAAGGTTCTTAGGTATTTCAGATTAGGCTTCTTACCGTACCACAACTCATAAGGGGTTTGTTTAGAGTTTTTCCTAAGGTAAACCCTATTAGTGATATGACAGGCAGTTTTAATAGATTATACCCAGAAGTATTTAGGTAGAGATTTGGCATGCAACATGACACGTGCCATCTCTTGAAGAGTTCGGTTTTTCCTTTCAGCAATACCATTCTGCTGAGGAGTTTTAGGGGCACTAAATTCATGTTTGTAACCGTTATAGTAACAATACTCAACTATTCCTGTGTCTATGAACTCTCCCCCTCTATCACTACGAATGCGATTGACTTGTGTGTCCTTCTGATTTTCAATTCTTAGAAGAATTTTCAAAAAATTCTGAAACGTGTCAGATTTATGTTTCAAGAAGGCAACCCAAGTGAATCGTGTGAAATCATCAACCATGACAAGGATATAACTGTGTCCACAAAGACTAACAGTTCTGGAGGGACCAATAAGGTCCATATGGATGAGATCTAAAGGTCTAGAGGTGAGAATGTCTTTAACCTTTTTATGCGAAGTCTTAACTATTTTTCTTTCCTAGCAATGACCACAGACAACACTTGAAATAGGTTTAATTTTAGGAATTCCTCTAACAATCTCTTGACTAGACAATCTACCAAGGATATCATAACTTAGGTGACCCATACGATTATGCCAGATTCCATTGTCATCCATTCTGACAATGTTACAGGTTTCAGAATTAGTCTTGACAGTATAGCAATTATCAGGTGTTCTAAATCCTGTAATAATGCATTAACCTTTATCATTTAGAATTTTACAACTGTTCTTTGAAAAGGTGACTGTATGGTCAGAGTCACAAAATTGTTATATACTTAGGAGATTGGCTTTAAGGCCTTTAACTAATAGAACATTTTCGAGAACAGACATTCCTTCTTCTTTTAGGGTTCCTTTACCTATGATCTGAGATGAAACTCCGTCACCAAAAACTACTTTCCCACCAGCAAATCTGGTTTTGTTTAAAAGTTTGGTTTCATCTCCTGTCATATGTTTGGAACATCCTGAATCTAAATACCAACCAGATGAAGTGTGTTCAGCTTTTAGAGCAGTGATGACAATGTTACACTTCATTTGGGGTAAAAGATCATCTTTTCTAACCCAAATAGCTCTAGTTTTAATTTTGCGCAAGTTTGCCCTCATTTGATAAAATTTTCGAGACACAGCTTTTTGTCGAAAAACATTTGGAGCAGCAAACTGATTATTATGAAAAATTTGAGCTTTTGGTTTAGGAAAGTTTCTGGGAGCCTTTCTCTTAAATGCTCTTAGTTTTGGTCTTTCTATTTCTGTAGTTAGAGTTCTTATCAGGTTGTCTTGGAAGGACATAATTGTTACGATTTTGCCTAGAATAGTTAAAGTTCTTGTAGACAGAAGTGTTGTACACAGGGGTGTTTAGACGCCTAGCATAACAACCTTCAAAGGAATGACCATAAATGTCACAGTAGGAGAAATATTGATTGCTTGAGGGATGAATTTCCTTAGGAAAACTTCTAAAGATGGGCTTAACAGCATTCTGTTCAGAAGTCCTATTCCTAGGAGGTATGGTCTTATAGGTAGAATCAGCCTTTCTGATCAAAGGACAGACGTATTTAGTCTTAAGTGCAGTCTCAGCCTTATAATTACTAGACTCTCCAATGTCTTTCTGTTGATGCTTTTGATCAAATTCTTTTTTAATAAAATGAAAGTCTGGACATGTTTCAATTGGTCTTTTGCCCCCAGACACAAACTTAATAGGTTCAAGATTTGTAGTTTATGGTTTGTTCTTAGGGCAAAATCCAATATCGGTTCTATCATCAGATTTGGTCTTGGAGTCAACAATAAAGTCAGTAAAACAATTTGAATTGTTTTCAAACTTAGAAAATTTTTTGAAAACAGTAGTTGTCTTTGTTTTTGCTTCCTCCGGTTCTAATAATGTTCCCTTATATTTTATTTCCAGGGTTTCATTAGTTTTAGTCAATTCTTTTAATTTTTTATCAAGAGTTTTAATTTCAGATTGATGAGTCAGACACTAGTTAGTGTACTCTTCAGCATTCAACTTCACAATAAGACTTAGATCATCTAATTTCTTAGTCAGGTCTCTAATGGTCTTCTCCAGTCTAGTGCCTTTTTTAAGAGTTTTAGCATACAAGGTATGGATATCAGGGAGGTCATCTGTGTCTGAGTCGCTAAGTGAAGTGTGTGTAGTGACCCCTAACGATTCAGTTTTAGTACTCACGCACCCATTTACATCGTCATTATCGAGATCACTTTGACTCACACATACGGAACTAGAACTAGCAACATTTTCATACAATAAAGCATCTAGGCCAATCAAAGCCGTATTTACACAAGCAGAAGTAGGAGCATCATTATCACACACAGGTATATCATCATTGTAAATGATCTTGGCATAAAAAGACATGCAAGGGTCAAGTACATTAGATGACTCAAGTTCCTCTTCATCAGAGTCACTTGAATCATTCCAAGTTTTACAGACATTGGCTCTATTGTGTGTGTTAGCTTTATTCAAATTAACTCTGCAATCGTGAGCAATGTGACCTAGTTTCCAACATCTAAAACATTCAATCTTTTTAAGGTCTCTAGTTGGTCTGGAATTGTTGTCCTTAGGATGTTTGTCAAGACCTCTCTCATGAGGTTTGGGATTAGACAGAGTAGGATAATTAGGCTTGCCTTGTTTAGTTGCTTGTTTGTTTTGAAATTTGACAATTTTCTTAAATTGTTTAGACATCAAGGTAATCTGATTATCTAATTTGTCTATATCACACTCCTCATCAGAGTCAGAGTTGGCCAAATTAGACTCAAGTTTGGGTATCTTAGAGGCAAAACTCAAGTTAGAGTTGGGTTGTTTTCTTTGAGAATGATTTAATTGTTTCTTAAAGTCTAATTCCATTTCCACAGTCCTAAGTTTGCTACTGAGTAACTCAGGGGTAAGGTTTTGATCATTCATTTCCTCAATAGCATACCTCTTACTGTCAAACTTTTGTGGTAATGACCTTAGGATTTTAGAAACAATTTCATTTCTATCATAAGTAATACCATTAGCATGCAACTTAGTGACTATATCAGTCAAGTTCATGTAAAAATCATCAAAAGACTCAGAATCAGACATGATCAAAGAGTTGTACTGCTGGATAAGCATTTGGGTTTTAGCAGCTTTAACTCTTGAGTCTCCTTCATGGGCAGTGATTAATGTGTCCCAAGCTTCCTTAGAAGTGGCACAAGATGAGATTCTCTTGAACTCATACTCATTAATAGACATAAAAATGGCATTCTTGCCTTTATTGTTATTTCGAGAAATAGTTTTTCTTCTTGGGTAAACTCACTTAAGATTTTCTTTACCCTCTCATCATTTCCTTCAGTGGCTGGTTTAGTAGGATAAGTGTATCCATTTTCAATAATGTCCCAGACATCATCTCCTAAAGTCCCTTGGATGAAGGCAACCATTCTTACTTTCCAGTAAGCAAAGTTGTTTCCATCAAAGAGTGGAGGTCTGGACAGATTACCAAACCTTTCATTTTTCTCGTCCATAGTTAGGTTTTTCAGAAAACGATTTCAGAAACACAAGATCTTTTGAAATAAAAGTTAACAGGGCTCTGATACCAATTGAAAAACGTCGCTAATGTCGTTTAATACAAGATTAAACTGTATAAGCAACTCCGAAATGTTTATTGGAGAAACCCTTTTCTTTTGAAAATAAAAATTATAAACAAGATGTGTTTACAAAGAAACTTATGTATGAGAGTAATTAAGACTGTGTAATCAGTTTTTAAAACTAAGGCAGTTTCAAAAATTCAGCACACTTATAGAATGAGATGAGGAGATGAAGATAATCAACACACGGATTTTAACGTGGTAAAACCTCTCCCAACAGAGGAAACATCCACGGTGACTTCTAAGTCACAAAAGCAAAAAAAATCCACTAATAACAAATAATAGTTACAAACAATACAACATGCAAGCACACAAATCAACCTATTCTAAGTTTAGGAATATACCCCACTTGGTGTCCTTCTAACTTCTCATAGATCTGATTTATTGATGATGTTCTTCCAGTTTGCTAACTTCCTTTGATTTAGATTCCTTATGTCGACTCAATGATCTTTGATCTTATACACAACACTTCCAGTGTAGTAGTGTGTTAAGTGTTTGTTAAGTGATTCCTATTCACATGCATGAACTCACACACACTTAGATTTACAAAAAGTCCTAGTAAATTACATATAAAGTCTATATGCAGTGATTTTGTTTTCTTTCTTTCTTACAAAACTAAAAACCTTTCTGACCTTTAACATAACCCAGATTCCACGGATATCTCGCTTCAAAATCGGACAAGATCTTAATCAATCTCTTTTTGAAAACATTTGTGAGATTGAAAATCTCCAAGTGTGAATCCAACTAGGTCAAGGTTAAGTTTTGTAAAAACAGAAACTATAAAACATTTTCAAAATCAAATCAGTAAAGATTTTCTTAAATCAAGTAGAAAATATGCAGATCTAGTGAAAATGTAACATGCAGAGTATAGATCTAACGTTTCTATGGAAAAAGAAACAAGATCATCACTCTAAAGTTTAAGTTGTGAACAAGATCAAAGCCAAGGAGGTTACAACTTCAAAATAACAAACCACTCTCTCTCTCTCAAACACTCAGAATGTGTTTAGGGTTAAGTGTATACGAAGGTTTGTTTCAGAAAGATGAAGTGTTTAGGGTTAGGGTTTGGTTTTGGGCTAACAGAGTTTCCTTTCTCTCTCTTCTCTCTTTTCTTTTCTCTCTTCTCTCACTTCTCTCTTCTCTCTCACTTCTCTCTTATTTTTTTCTCTCAGAAAGACGAATGCCCAAAAGTATTCTAAGGCTGAGAAGTGGAGGGTATTTATAGGGTTGAGGGAAGGTTCTGGATGTTCGAGGGAAATCAAGGGCTAAGATCAAGTCTTGCAGAGTTTGACTTGATCCAAGGGTTATAAAATAGCGGTGATTAAAAGGATTGTGATTGGTTTATATGGGTAGCACCGGGATTAACTAAGAACACATGCAGACCCTCAATTAGAAATGATCCAATGATCAGTAATGAACCAGGATATCCTCTCACACAACAAACACACATTGACGCATTAAGGGGATGACAAGTGTTGACATATGAGAGGCCCTCACACGCGCGTCAAATTAAATTCAAAACATAACCCTGAAGTCTCTAGCGCTTTGAGATCCTACCCAACCAAACTTTTTAATGAAAACAGAAGTTTCCAAAATAGAATATTAACCCCACAAATTATATAATCCCATTTTATTAATAAAAACATTTATTAAAAAAGGTTTAAAAAGGTTTAAAAATTATTTAAAAATTCCCAAAAAATTATTAAAGCTCCAATTCAAGGGGAATTAAACACACACTCAATTTTAAGCAATATGAACACATGTATGCACTTCTAATTGTGTGTAGTGTGATTCAATTTATACCTTCATAGATCATTTAAGAGGATTAGAGAGATAAGATCTAAGGCTTTTTGGATTCTAGGATGGACAACCAATTTTGTCACTATTTCCAAACTAGTTGAACACTTATGCAGTATAGACTTAAGTAAGTCAAAGGTATAAGGTGCTTCAAGAAAAACCTCTTGGCGCCCAATAATGGTAGAAGTATGGTAGGAAACCCTAAATCATAGGCTGATAAAGTAGCAAACAAGCAAATAGATCTCATCCCTAGCTACCCACCTCTGCAAGGCTATTACCCTTTGCACTTTTCAGTGTTATCTTGCAGAGGTAACATCATCGGGGTATGTAAAAATAGTTCTAAGGTCATAAAAAAGAGACTCGTGTACAGATCTAAATATATGTGAAACCCATTTGAGGGTGTATATACCAAATACAAGTTCAATAACCAAGATTCCCCCATGAAAGAATGATCCAAAGGATCCCCATGAATAAAATAAGGTGTCTGAGAACCCAAAATATAAAGAAACAATATTGAAATACCTTTTTCCCATAGACGGCGCCACATTGATGATACGAGAAATCGCCCACTTGTCGTTCTCGTGCCAGCAAGTCAAGTATAGAGTGCATAATAATCAAATAGAGCAAGTAAAGAGAGATAAAAGACAGGATATAGTGTTGTTCGGCTATTAAAATGAGCCTACATCCACTTTGGTGCCTCATTCTCATTATATGCGTTGTTTGGTACATAGTAACTAAGCCTAAAGTGGCGTACAAGCATGAGAATAGAAGAGAATACATGGAAATGATGACTCCGGGGATGTCAGGGCAATAATTGTGATGCCATAGAGTAGCCCCCAAGCTATATCAAGCGTCGTAGAGAGAATAATCAGCTCTGAGCTAAGTGTTGGTGTCAGAAATAAAAACGAAGCCCCCTATCTCGATGCACGGACCTCTATTTATAAGAGGTGCAGATGTTGTGTTACTGCCGATGAAGCGAAAAAAGGGGTGCAGCCGTTAAGTGAATAAACTGGGGCCGCACCCTGTAACGTGTAAGGGGTCGTATCCTGTGTATGTGTGGTCGCGGCCAGGTGAGTAAGCATAGGGTTGCCGTCTATGAGTGGGGGTCGCAGCCTGTACATTTTGGGCTGCGGCAGCATGATTCAATGTAGTCATAGTGTCCTCATTCCGTGGCAGGGTGTAATATTTGTCATATCAGTGATGCCTAGGCAAGTGTTAATCCGTAATTATTTTATTCAAAACCATGAAAAACCTTCACACCAGACAATCTAAACCAATATACATGTTATGATATAACCCCACCTATGCATGGGAAATTATAACCCAACAACAACGAAATAAATTCCAGTGAACCTTGAAACAACGAAACAATATTTTTATTTTTTTTATTTGTACTATAAAAATCAAGGTATCATATAGTAGCTATTGATAAATAGATAAACTAAATATACACTTACAAAAGTATTGGCAAATAATAGCATTAACTTACAAATAAAAAATATGTTGTGTGGAGATGGTTGTAAACGCTACATTTAGTAGGCCATTCTTCTGACCTTCTCAACACTAAGTTGGTAAACCCACCTTTACTCCCCATTGTCACAAGAAAATTCACCATTACTCAATTAGACACCACTTAAAGTGTTCTTTTGGTCAATTTGGGGAGAAGCAAAGACTACACTCATTGGTGGCCTATTATAGAAAATAAAAAACAACATTGAAAAGAACAATAATAAGAAAACTGAGTCGGTCCCTAAATTTACATTATACACACAGTAACCAACTTATCTATCTAAGCAAATCCACTGTGGGTCCCTTAATTTCCCTCATCAGTATAAGTCCCCAAGTTTCACTAAACAATTTATACTTTTAACACACCAATATCTTAAATAGATCCAAATCAACATTCAATTATACTGGACCAAAATCTTTCTTTCTCCCTTTAATCAAATGAAAAGATTTTTCGTTAAGGGATGAAATCTTATTAGAGAAATAATGCAATAGAAATATCTAAAAAAAACATCAAATTTCACAAAAAACTCTCATCACTTGATGTATTAAATCAGTATACAAGACCATACTATTTGTATTAGACTCCAAAAAACCTAGTTAAAAAGTTTCACTATGTACATTAGACAATTAAAGTTTCTATACACAGTAAATACAAAAATCTCAACTTAAAACAAAACACATATATGAAACACACTATAAAGGAATATATTATCTCATTCTACAAATTTAGACAACACATACAATTTTGTTGGATTCTTATCACACAGAAACTAAATTTGTTCTTTATTAAAATTCACATATCAATAGGAGCCTCTTTATATATAATGCATCTGCATTATATTTGAACAAAATTTATTTTACAAAAGTAAATTCATATAGAAAATAATAAGTAACAAAATTCATTATACCAAGAAGTTCACATAATCTGTTTTGTTTAAAAATCTAAAGTAAATTAATGAGCCATTTACTCTTAGTTCCCTCACAAATAATTTTAGTACTTTAAAATTGGGATAATTATTTTAAACACCCAGGTTCCGCAAACATCCGTTTATCCAATATTATTTTATTTTTAAAAGTCTACGCTGGCAGCACCGCCCCCTCCCACCCCACCCCACTGTTAGAGCTCCGGAATCACCGATGACTAGTGACGGAGCTCCGACAGGCTTTGTCAAAGCTCTGGTTAGGTCGCTGGAGCTCCGACGAGGGGCTGTCAAAGCTGCGGTAGTAGGGTGGGGGTGAGGGGATGTGGGTGTGGGTGTGGGTGTCCATAGTATTGACTTTTAAAAATAAAAGATTATTGGGTAAGTGGGTGTTTAAGGTACCTAGGTGTTTAAAATTTTAAAATTATCTAATTGCAACATTCAATGTAACTGACAAGATATATATATATATATATATATATGGGGGGGTGTACAGATTGTCTCATGTAAGGACTCCTTATGGTGCGGACCCCGGTACATACCATTTTTTTAAAATAGTAAAAAAAAGATTTTTTTGATGAAACTTTATGGATATGATCTCCACGGTGATAAGATCATCTCCCATTTTTTTCATTAAAAAATTCAATAAAAACACCGTTGAGATGAGGTGATATATCAAAAAATGGTATAAATATGCATGTTCGACCGTTGAAAGTTTGGGTCGGCGCCAGCCACTTGATTGATTGAATTTTTGGATGAAACTTCATAGATATGATCTTCTCACCATCGAGATCATATCCATGAAGTTTCATAAAAAAAATTAATCAAAAAGTGGGTGTAATGATAGTCAAAATTTTAACGGTCGAAAATGCATATTTATACCATTTTTTTACATATCACCTCATCTTAATAGTTATTTTATTGAATTATCTGATGAAAAAAATTGGAGATGATCTTCTCACAGTAAAGATCATATCCATGAAGTTTTATTAAAAATTCTTTTTTTACTATTTAAAAAAATGGTATGTATCGAGGTCTGCACCATAAGGAGTCCTTATAAGAGGGGGCATCTCTCTCTCTCTCTCTCTCTCTCTCTCTCTCTCTCTATATATATATATATATATGACAACCATATGAGCGGAATAGCCATTGTCAAATCACATATGAAAATCAGGATGTACAAATGATATTTTCAACATAATCTCTTAAATCCACATTGGCACAATAAAAGTACCTTAAACTCAGAAGATGAAGGTTAAAACACCGATAAATAAGCATCACGAATCATTTAACATTTTGCAAAATAAAATGTATTGGTGATAAATAGAACAACAAATATATAATGAGTTTCTCCCCAAATCTATAACTTAATATCTAGAATTAACTTGCTACTTGAAGCATATACATAGTAAGTGAAAAACCCTATACACATAAATGTATACGCAAATAAGCTTTGAAAAATATTTGAACATTAAAAATCCTAAAAGTTAAAACTAATTCCTCTGTGTGTGTGTGTGTGTGTGTGTGTGTGTGTGTGTGTGTGTGTGTGAGAGAGAGAGAGAGAGAGAGAGAGAGAGAGAGAGAGAGAGAGAGAGAGAGAAGAGAGAGTATACCTTACCCATTGTTTTCTTTTTAAGCCTATGAAACAAATAAACATGACATCGAATGATGGACACAATGAGGGAGATGAATACACATACACCAAGAATGACCCCATAATGACTTATACCACCAACATAACCTCGCGTCCGTTGAGCAAATCAATTGTCAAAATTGTATAAATATCAACCCCACAACATCGAACCCAAATCACACACCACAGTAAACAATCATCATCATTGTAATGAAAAAAACACAATCCTCAAGTGAACTGGAATTTCATGTACACCATAAAAACATAGAACAAAAAAAACATGTATTAAAATAAAATACAAAATTTGAGGGGAAAAAAATGGGAAATTGAAAGGAGTTCACATTTATCTGGAAGAGTATTGGAGTAGAGAGTGAGGGGTGTTGAGATCGAGTATGGGGTTTGAATTAAAGTGAAATGTGAGGAGTGGTTTGTTTTGGGGGGGATAAAGGGAAATGTAAAAAAGATCTAAACCATAGGATTTTGAATTCGACGGCTAAATTTTAGCCACTACTTAAGTCATGCGTAGCTCATTTTACTTTCTCAAAACTCATGGAAGTTCTAATATGAACCTTACACACCTTCATTTTACTTTTTAAAAACTCATGAAGTTAAACAAAACTGATCTTACACACAAATAAGTCTTCAATCTATCCAATCCTAAAAAATGTATATCATTGGTTCTCAAGCGTGGCTACAAACAAGTTGAAAAAAATCAAAATGAAATAAATTCGTAAAGTGTGACTATGAACAGCTAAATCTAAAAGAGGATTGACACTTGCCTTGGGAATGCCAAACTAGACTTCCACAACTGTATTCAGCCTAGACCAAAAGGATTAATTCTTGGCTTGGGTTGTCAACTTGTAAAATATTTACAAACCACAAAATGGTAAATAAAAATATTATAATAGATAAAAGTCCATAAAATTCAAAGTAGTAATTGGACAAAAAACTGATAGCGGGTATTCATGATAGTATGCTACATTAAAGCTCTTGTAATCGTTTTATCTAAAATTAGCTTTCCCATTCAATATATATCATATAAATTACATTCTACCCACATGATAAGACATCAAGGAACCCCCAATCTGCAAAATAAATATACCATTAAAAAATGTAGAGAGAGATGTCAGTATACTTGATTTACAAAACCATATAAATACATTTATAATTACCAAATCAATACCTGCATAACCAAAACACGAAACGATTTAAGCACAAGTAAACCCTAACAGTAAAAACACAAAAGAGCCCTATTTTAAAACCATAAACGATTTAAGCACAAATAAAACCTAAAAGTTGAATAATAAAAGTGCTTTATTCTAAAACTATAAACGATTTAAGCATGAGATGGTGAATTGAGAGATGCTTGCTAAAATAAAAAAATCAAATGATGTAAAGTCACGAACCTCGTGGTGAAGAATCTCTTGTTGAGTCTCTTGTATGGAGATAAAAAAATTTGAGTGGGAGATAAAAGAGAGTATGAATGGATAAAGGCAGAGTAGCCAGATAAGGGGCACGGAATTGGATAAGGTTAGTTCGATTTGAATTGAAGTGAAATGTGACGGGCAGTGTGTTTTTTTTTTGGGGGGGGGGGGGGGTAAAGAGAGTGGGAAAATAGTCTCAACACTCCATTTATTGTATTGGCGGTTGAATCACAACCATTAATTGTATCATAAGCTTATGGAACAGTAAAAGACATCTAATTCTTATTATATAAATGTATGTATACATGTATATATATATATACTTACAGTTTGTCTCTTTAACATACTTCATTAATTAAAAAACATACCTCAATTTTTGTCTCTCTAACATACTTCATTAATCAAAGTTGGAGGAGGTGAGATCATATCCACCCAATTTCTTCAAAAAAATCCAACCATTTGTTTTGTGAAAGAAAATTAGTTGTACATAGATACACACACACACATACCTAAGACCCATTTTTTTAAACCAAGTAAAAAATTAGTTTTTTTAATGGTTTTTAAACATTTCAGAGAACAACACACACACAAAAATCTCATAATGATTTGTCTGCTATATAAAAAATGTATCGATGTATAAGTTGTTTAAAAAACTCTCACACATCAGCCCATTTTTTTTAAAATAGCAAAAAATATCACAAAATTGTTTACACCATATTTTATCGGGTTGATCTCATGATATTCTTAATGAATAACTAAGATGATGTGAAAAGTTAGTAGCAATTATACGGTGGTTATTGCTTGGTGAAAGTAATGGGTGGTTTGAAGAGGTTATTATTTAAATTCGAATTAGAAGTTATTTGGATGTAAATATGTATGGTTATTGTAGAGAATGAGAATGCGGGATGTGATACCAATTTGAGATTTCGCAATATTTCAAAAGATTAAACTTATTTAATTACATGTTAGTCTCAAACAAACCAAATTGCAAATTTATTAAACCCTAAACATGCATATATGTGATTGAAAGAATTAAATCATATAAGCATGTAAACAAATAGTTTTAAGAAAAATCCCCGCAGGGAAAAACCTTTGAATTCACTAATAAAATGTAAATCACAACTTACAAACTTACAAGTGAAATACTACAATGAATTCCCACGAGAATCCAGAAAGACCACAGCCTTCAGATCAGCAATGACTCCCTAAAGAATCACACGAACTGCAGTTCTTCCTTCAACGGTGAATACCCTCGAGTATCCCTAAGTCAGTAATAGGGACAACACTCCATAAGAATAAACTTCATCAAGAAGTGTTTGGGTTCCAAAGATGACTCACAAAAGTAATTGGGATGATTTGTGTGAATCAAAAAAGGCTTTTTAGCCCTAAAAAGTGAAGACTTAATTGTAACATTTCTACAGAATTCGTAAAGTAAAAGTCTCAATTGAAAAGCTTCATGAAATAGGTATTTATAGGCTAACAAAGAATTTTGAGGCAGCGAAGGTCGTTAGAATGACTTCGGCATGTCGTTCGAACGACCCAAGAAACAACCTATTAAAAATCATTCCAGTACGTGGTCGTTTGAAGCACATAAGAAACGAGGCATCTCGCGACCTTCAAACGACATAGATGTTGAAGATATGTGATACATAAGTCTGCCTACAGGTATTTCAAAAAACTTTTTAAGTTAGAAAAATGTCTCTTTTTGATTAAAAAAATAGTTTCTAAAAAGTTCCCAATACTTAGTAAAAAATCTAAGCAACTCAAAACAAAATATATACCGAAGTATACCTCATGTCACATAGATGTTAAAGATATGTGATATTCGGATCCGTCTTCTTGAATGTGTGACGTGAACTTCCTTGACAGTTGTAACGGGGTACAACATACTCAATGTAAACTAGGGACTGTGGAAAATATGTCCATACAAATCTCCCCCTATGTCTATCCCGATACAAAAAAATATCTTAATTATTAACGAATGTCCTATACAAATCTAATACCCTCCTATTAACTCAAAAGTGGAAAGATACTAAATATGAAATTCTTCAAAAATCTACAACATTAAATATCTTCAAATCTCTTTGCTTTCCTAGGTATTCTTTTTTTGTTCTTTCCAAATGATCATTAAAGTCCTACACATAATAAATAAAGCAAATACCTTCCTGACATATCAAGTTTGAAATGAGATAAACAAAAATCAAATATCAACTCAAATCAAGTCTCCCCCTTAATTCATAACTCGTTCTCCCCCTTTTTATTTGTCTGAAATAGACAAGGAAAAGAATAAAATCATAATACATACGGAGTAAGTCACGACAAGCATATCAAATCAACATAAATATATCAAATAATCTCATGCAAGGATAAACTCAAAAGTCTTCCACAAACTATTTTTTAATTATTCAAATATTTGCAAGAAAAAATAATTTTACAAAAACAAAACACCATGAATTAACACTAAGATAATAAAATCGTGAAAATGGAATGAATGGGTGTGAACAAATTCAATTGAAAAATCAACTCAAATATTCATAACATATGTGCGCGATGAATATGGATACTCATAACGATGAACTCAAAATCATCCTTAGGTGTAAAAATGTTGAATTCATATGATATCGACTCAATCTAATTAGCAAACTAAAGTCTAAAATGAATTCCACACCAATAACGTCTAAAACTATGTAATGCTTTTTCACGACTTTGTTAGGATATGCAAACCCTTTGATTTCTAACCAAACTCCCTCATAAATAATAATGCATTTTTATTGAGGTTCTAAATTTTCTTTTTAAGGGATTTCCTATTGGCCCCTTTTTGGCATATTTTTCTTTTTATTTCCTTAATTTTTTTCTTAGGCTTTTTTCAAATGGTGAATTTTACGACGAGTTCACATGCCTTTCGTAACCCTTTCCCGTGTACACTCACATTTTTTCAACATTAAACAAATTCTCATGGGCAACGATTCTTACATGCACTACTTTGATTGTCAAGTTTAATCGTATTTGATTTCTTTTTAAAGACATGATTGGAATGAAAACACTTCGACCAACATGTGATAGACAAGTACAATAATCAAATAAATTCATGCATGTGTGAATTAAAGGAAATCATGAGTCAAACATATTGAATCACGTCCTAATGACTCCAAACATTATAAATCACGGGATGAAATGATGTATCGTTTCAAAACACTATTAAATAGTCATATGGATAACGAATGATGTTGTGACTTGGTCATTCTAAATATCCATCCATAAAAGGGGTAAAACAAACTACAAAATCTTTTTGTGTTTTTCAAAAAAAATTATCAAAATAAAATCTTTTTGGCCTTTTCAATTTTTTTCATCAAAAAAACAGAAAATATTTTTGTATTTTTCAAAAAATTTCAATTACAAATATTTTTTTGTGATTTGTGAAAAATATATCAAAAAGGAAAAAATAAAATACAATGGTAGTACACACTAGTAATAGGCATAAAATATCATCATGAAAATCATCATATGCTAGTAAAGAAGTCTAAACCTCAATCATTAGATCCGAAGGAGTTTTCCAAAGGTGATGACATCCTATGAAAAACATCCATCAAATCATGTGAAGTCTTGACTAAATACTCAACTTGCGCTCTAAAATGCTCAAAACCTCTCATGTGATGTGCGGGAGCATGCAAAGTATCATTGTGGGTGTGCTTGTGTGAACACGTATAGTAACATAACGAGGTAAATACCTATGAGACACACTACCCAACTTAAAGTAAAATTACCTAAGGTGTTCTCTTTTCTTGAAATGGAAAAAAACATAAATGAGCCTAGGAACACCTCTCTCAAAACGTCTAGGATGCGCTCTCCTAAGGGGAAATAAACACCTAGGTGGGTTAGTTTGAGAGACATATGGATCTATCAAAAAATTGAGAAACGACTCGAGTGTAACATGGGAAGTAGATACACCGTCATAACCTATTCCTAGTCTCTCAACATTACCCCAAGCGCGATCGATGATCATTTTTCCATCTTTCTTAGATGTATCCTCTATAGTGACCTTGACCTCCCGGGCACATTTGAGATCTATCTCGAGGTGGGATACATGGACTTCAAATTGACTATTTTCCTAGCCTAAGACGATCAACTGCTCACATAAAGAAACTCCCACCTTCTCGAGTTGAATCGCCGATGTCTCACACTCCCTCAAAACTTCCATTTCTCTCTCCAAATCTAACACCTTAAGACCTAACTCTTTATTTAACTTCTTCATCTTTAAAGTATCGGTGTACAAATATTTAAACGCCTTTTGGAGATCACCTTCACCCTCACTTCCAATCTCACTCTTACACTCACTATCCCCCGAATGGCTCGAAACATCATCGAGGCTCTCACGTATACACATGTCCTCGTCGTCGTGGGACAAACTAGGTATGCTCGTGTGACTAGACATGAAAGAAACACACTTTTCATGTGGTGATTCATTCCCGAAATCATCCAAATCAATGTCACTATCACTAAGAGTGGTAGTATTAGCAAACTTCTCTTTATCATAGTGGGACACTCAAAAGTCTTGTGCCCTTTTCCCTCGCATTCATAACACCTTATATCTTCCTCTTTCTCACTGCTCTCCTTAGCTTCATCTTTTTTTTCTTAAAAATATTTTTATTGGAAGAATTTTCTTTGGAATATTTGAGAAACCTTTTAAAAAATTTAGCAATTAACGCCAAGTCGTCTTAATCAACCTCACCCTCATAATCAGACGCACAAACTCTCTCTTTTTTCTTTTTCTTAACGTGAGTTTTTAAAGCTATCCCTCAATCCTTATGCTTAACGGTTTGGGAAAACATGTCAATTTCATAAGTTTGAAGGTCTTCTACGAGCTCCTCTAACCTTAGTGAATTAAACATCCCATATGAATTTAAAACAGTGACCTTAGGAGTAAATCATTTCGAGACTGACCTCAAAATCTTTTTAGCAACTCTCATCTCATCAATTTTCTCACCCAAATTAAAACTCATGCTAACTATGTCCGACAACCTAGCATAAAACTCATCAAAACACTCGGACTCTAACATAGTGGTAGTCTCAAACAGGGTGGTCCAATTTTATAATCTAGACACCTTAACCACGTTGGTACCCTCGTGTGTCAATTAAAGGTTATCCCATGCCTCTTTTGATGTGGTGCACATTATAATATGGCAGAACTTGTTAGGGGTGACGGCTCCAGAAATCGTACTAAGGCCTCAGGATTTATAGGTACTCCATTTATAATCATCTTCAGTCCAATCAGACACAGATTTGGGATTAGTGATATTTTTAATGGTGACAGTTGAAGGAGTCTACCCTCTTTCACATATGATCCAAACTCTTTCATCAATAGTTTTTAAACACGATCTCAGCCCGTCTTTCTAATAGGCGTAATTTATGCCATCAAATATGGGCATACGATTATACAAGTTATCCATCAAAAAAAATATGATTTTTTAAAAATCAAATTTTTCAAAACAAATTGATATCACAAAAATTTTGGGAAAAAAAGGATCTCATGATAATTTGGTGAAACTGGCTCTGATAGCAATTTGAGAATGCGGGATGTGATATCAATTTGAGATTTTGCAATATTTTAATAGTTTAACTTATTTAATTATATGTCAATCTCAAACAAACAAAATTCCAATTTATTAAACCCTAAACATGCATCTATGTGATTAAAATCATTAAATAATATAAGCATGCAAATTAACAGATTCAGGAAAAACCCCCGCAGGGCAAAGCCTTTTATTTAACTAATAAAATGTAAATCATAACTTACAAACTTACAAGTAAAATAGTATGATTAATTCCCACGAGAATCCATAAAGACGGCGGCCTTCAAATTAGCAATGACTCCCTCAAGAATCATATGAACCGCCGTTCCTCCTTTGGCAGTGAATATCCTCGAGTATCCCCAAGTCAGGAGTAGAGATAACACTCCACAAGAATAAACTTAGTCAATAAGTGTTTGGGTTCCAAAGATGATTCACAAAAATAATTGGGTTGATTTGTGTGAATCAAAAAGGTTTTTAACCCTAAAAAGTGAAGACCTAATTCCAGCAGTTCTGCAGATTTTGTAAAGTAAAAGTCTAAATTGAAAAGCTACATGAAACAGGTATTTATAGGCTAACAAAGAATTTTGCGGTGGTGAAGTCCATTAGAACGACTTCAACATGTCGTTCGAACGACAGTGAGAAGTCTTTTGAACGACCCAAGAAATGACCTGTTCAAAATTATTCCAGTTTTTGGTCATTTGAAGCACAGAGGAAACGAGCTATCTCACGACCTTAAAACGACATGTTTATGTCGTTTGAGAGACATTTCCAAGTCGTTTGAACGACTAGAGTGAATTTTTTTATTTTAAACATCCGCCTACAGGTATTTCAGAAAACTTTTTAAGTTATATAGATGCCTCTTTTTGATAAAACCAATTTATAAAAAGTATCCCAATACTTACTAAAAATATGATCAACTCAAATACAAAATATATACCAAATTATAACTCATGTCGCGTAGATATTGAAGATGCGTGATATTCAAATTCTTCTTCTTGAACGTGTGAACGTGAACTTCCTTGACGGTTGTAACAGGATACCACATACTCAATGTAAACTAGGGACTATATAAAATATGTCCTTACATAGAAGTAATTCTAATTCAAATTGGGAGTTATTTAGAGCCAAATAAGAGTCGATTATTACAGAGAAAGTGGGAAAACTCAAATAGGTGAGTCATCACTAAGCAGTTATCAAAGACAAGTTGCGTTGCGTGGGCAAAAAATTCTATATATAAGCAACGAACCAAATAAGGAAGAGATGACTTTCTCACCAAAAATGCATTTAAATTACTTTTATCCTCGTTTTCCTTTCCTTTTTTTTTTCATTATTTACAGTATTTCTTTTAATTCTGCAAGTGGATTATAAAGTAGTTGTAATCTTTGTCTTCAAAGTTTATTTAAAGTTTTTTGCTTTTACATTTAATGTTTTTTGCTTTTACATTTGATGTTTTTTACTTTCATTATCTTTACGCGTAATTTACTTTCTTGCAAATCTTTACTTTCATCACATTTTCTTTTCTCTTATTTACTAAGCTTTACTTTTCTTTCAATTCGTGCAATTTACTGTTTTTTTCCTAGTTAATTACTACAACTTAGCGCTCACTTCAAAGTTTTTTCTAAGGGAAGCACAAGTCCTATTAATTGAGGCATTGAACGCAATACAATCGCTTAATAATTATCACTACAATAAAATATTTGGTCGACAAGACTACAAATCTTGTCTGGCACGCTCACAATCCTAATCAACTTTAATTATCAAGCCAATGAAAATAACCCAAAATAAATCAATCCATTTTTTTTATTTTTTACCATTCTAAGAAAGGGCTTCGTAGGCATGGAACTTAAAATTAGGTCTGCATGAGAGAAGGACTCTTTATATATACATGTGTGTGTGTATGTATGTGTTTAGCCGTTGAATATGATCATTTATAAAAAGTTCCATTTAAAAATATCGTTTATTCACCCTTATAAAGGTGAATGGTATATTATTACTGGTGTATATAAAAGATCATATATATAGGGTTAATTACACATACCCCTGAACTTTATCCCTTTTTTCAGTTCATCACCCGAACTTTCATTTATGAATTTAACTCCTTGAACTTTTAAAACGTGTTCAACTAAGCTCTTAACACTAGAAAATTTAATTTTTTGGACAGATAATGGGGCATATGAATGGAACATGAGGGTATTCTCATCTTAAAAATATTACCAAAAATTATAGAAAAAAACACAAAAAAATTATAAAAAATAATAAGAAATCATTTAATAATCAGGACAATACGGGAAAAACTTTTCAAAATATTGATATTATAAAAAAATAATTAAAATATTTGTAAGGATATTATTTTATTGTCCAGTTTACATTTGAGTATGTCGTATACTGCTACAACCATCGACGACTTATTCAAATTCAATCATGCGTCAAGACGGATACGAATATCAACGTTCTTCAACAAAGACGCCTCCGCGAGATTGATTTTGGTAAGGTTGTGTTTAAATACCATAATGGTTCACTTAGACTGTTGGGATAATTTTTCTAAAATATTTTCTCAGTGTTGAGGCGGAGTTTTTTATCAAAGAATATTTTCCAAGTGTTAAAGCGGAGTTTTTGACGAAATAATTTTTTTTATTTTTTCTCAGTCGTTCGAGCGACAGGTTGATGTTGCGCGAAGCTCGTTCGAGTGACACATGGCCGCGTTTAGGCGATAGGATGATTCCGTTCAAGCGACGTGCTAACTTAAGGTTTTTATATAAAGCGTGTTAAACCACTATATTTTCGTTAAGAAGACCTGACGAATTTCTTTCTGCAAAAACTGATAAATGCAGATCAATTTTGTCGTCTTCATTTAAGGGTTTAATCCTTTTTGTTTTCAATTCACAAAATATCCCAATATTTATGTGAATTGTTTTGGAACCTAAGATACAACTTTCGTGAAGTTATTTCTTTGTGGGGTGTTATCTCTACGGCTGACTACGACTGTGTGTCGATTGGGAGTGCTCGAGGGTGTTCCTTGCTAAATTAGATTACGTGTTCATGTGGGTTGTTGTGGTTGCTCCATTGTTTACTCTAAGATGTGTGTCGAGGTGATTGTTTAGAGGAGTAATCATTGCAGATTTCATTGTGTATGTAAGTTACAGTTTATCATTCATAGTGAGATAAAAGGTTTTACCTGAAAGGGATTTTTTCTTAAATCTGTGAGTTAGAAATTTTATATGTGATGGTTTGACACACACACACACATGTAGTTTCATGTTTAGGGACTAAATTAATTTAGTTTAAAAATAAACTCCAATTAAATAAGGTTAAATTGGAAATTTGAAAATTTATTTAAATCGACATCACACGGCATTCACAAATTCGTATCAAAGATTATTTAAGCTATCCCCATATTTTTACAAATTGGTATCGGAGCGGATTTCTCTAATTTATCAAGTGATCCTTATTTTCGCAAAATTGTGTGATATTGATTTTTTTTTGAAAAATCTGTTTTGTGAAAAATTGTAATTTTTTCAATAGAGCACTTATATAATCAGATACCCATTTTTTTCGGGTCTAATTATGCCTACTGGAAAGAACGTCTGAAATCAAAGTTAAAGGCCATTGAGGATCGAGTTTGCATAGTTTGGGAAAGAGGCTGGACTCCTCCCACTGTCATCGCAAATAATATCACTAATTTAAAACCCATGACAAACTGGACTAAGGACGAATTTAAATGGAGCACTTTTAATTCACGTGGGTTGAGTGCAATTTTTGGTGCCATCACTTCTGAAGAGTTCCTATGTATTATGACGCGCACCACGTCCAAAGAAGCTCGGTACATTTTACAACTTACCCACGAAGGCACAAATGCGGTCAAAGAGTCTAAAATTCAAAATTTAACTACTCAATTTGAACAATTACCATGCTTGAGACTGAGTGTTTTGATGAGTTTTTTGCGCGTTTATCTGATATTATAAACACTAGTTTCAATCTTGGTGAGCACATTCTTGATGCACGGGCAGTTAAAAAGATTTTAAAATCGTTGCCTAAACATTTTGTCCCTAAAGTGACTGTTTTGAATTCCTTAGGTAATTTGAGCAATTTAAAATTAGAAGAGCATGTAGGAGACCTCCAGACATATGAAATTGACATGTTTCCTAACTTTATCCAACCTAAGGATAGAGGGATATCACGTAGAGACCCAGTCTAGGAAGGGAGAGGAAGTGTCCAAGAGAGAAAAGAAAAAGAAAGTGAGAGTTTGTGAGTCCGACTCTGAGGGTGAGCTTGATTTTGATATGGCTATGCTTGCGAATTTTTTTAAAAAGTTTCTCAAATTTTCCAAAGAAAATTCTTCCAATAAAAGATTTTTTGACAAAAATAAAAAGAAAGATTAGACCAAAGAGAGCGGTCAGAAAGAGTAAGAGGAAAGATGTTTTGAGTGAGACAGTAGAGGGCATAAGGCGTTTGAGTGTCCCAATAGGCTAAAGAGAAAGGGGAAGAAAGTTTCCATGCCAAGAACTCTTAGCGATAGTGAGGAAGATGTGAAAGATTCTGGGGACGAGTCTTCACATGGAAAGTTTATCGCCTTTTTATCTTGTCACGAGAGCACACCTAGTTTGTCCCATGATGATAAGGATACTTGTGCACGTGAGACCCCTGAGGAGGAGGATAGTCTGAGTGTTTTTAGTGAGGGATAAAGTGAGAGTGGGAGTGAAGGTGAAAGTGAGCTCCAGATTGCATTTAAAGATTTATACGCCGAGACCTTAAAGACTAAGAAATTGAATAAGGAGTTAGGTCTTAGGTTGAGATATTTGTATATAGATATTGAGATTTTAAGGGGATTTGAGGCGACGGAGAATCAACTCAAGAAGGTGAGGTTACATTGAGTGAGCAGTTGATCGTCATAGGTCGGGAAAAGAGTGTTTTGACCAACACAGTATCTAGTCTGACGACACGTAAATCCCAAATTGAGAGTGATCTCGAACGTGATCAGGAGGTCAAAGTCACTTTAGAGAACTCATCTAAGAAGGTTGGAAAGATGGTTCTCAATCCCTCTTTGGGTAGTGTCGGGAGACTAGGAATAAATCATGGCGGTGCATCTACTTTCCATGTTGCACCCGAGCCGGTTCTCGAGTTAGTCATAGATTCGTATGGATCTCAAACCCACCTAGGCATCCCATTCCTGAAAGGAGAGTGCGTCCTAGACGATTTGAGAGAGGTGGTCCTTGGCCCGTGTATATTTGTTCCCATTATAAGAAGAGAGGACACCATAGAGAATTTTATTTTAAGTTGGATAATGACTCACATTTTGCTACTACATGTGTTACCACTACACATGCACCCACACATGATACTTTGGATGCTCCGAATGATTACGTGAGAGAGTTTGCACATATTAGGGAGCAAGTTAAGTTTTTTTATCAAAACCTCACATGACTTGATGGATATTTTTCATAGGATGGCACCACCTTTGAAAAACTCAATCGCACCTAACGGTTGAGGTTTAGACTTGTTTGCTAGCATAGGATGATTTTCATGATGATATTTTATGACTATTGATAGTATGTACCATTTTTTTAGTTATGTTTTCCATGTTTGATATATTTTTTGGAAAAACAAAATATTTTTTGTTTTTGATAGAACTTTTGAAAAATACAAAATGATTTTATTTTGATAAAATTTTTGAAAAAGATTTTCTATTTTTTCGAAAATTATGTACCATTTTTTTAGTTATGTTTTCCATGTTTGATATTTTTTTTGAAAAAACAAAAAGATTTTTTCTTTTTGATAGAACTTTTGAAAAATACAAAATGATTTTATTTTGATAAAATTTTTGAAAAAGATTTTCTATTTTTTTAGAAAATTTGAAAAAGACAAAAAGAGATTTGTATTTTTTTTACACCATATATGGATGGACATTTAGGATGACCAAGTCACAATTTCATTCCATATCCATGTGACAGTTTGATAGTGTTTTGATATGCGTCATCATTTCATTTTTTGTGCTTTATAATGTTTGGAGTCATTGAGACATGATTTGTTATTACTACCTACATGTTTGACTCATGAGTTCCTTTATTGCACACTTTCATGGATTTGTTTGAGTATTGTTCTTGTATATCACATGTTGGTCGATCTGTTTTCATCTCAAATTTTTCTTTAAAACGAACTAAATGAGATAAAACTTGACAATGAAAGTAGTGCATGTAAGAATCGTTGATGTGAGTTTGTGTGAATTATTTGAAAAAATGGGGAAGGGATACGAAAGGTACTCATTTATCCTTTGCGATTAAGTCACTGTATAAATCGGACCTAGAAAAAGTATGGCACGATAAATATTTGTCAAGGTCCAAAGAGGTTGAAAATAGCCTGAAAAAAAATTAAAGGCAATTAAAAAAATATGCCATAAAGTGGGCAAATAGGATTTAGTTTCATCACCTCAAAAGAAAAATAAAAAGAATTAAGGAGTTTGGATGGAATATAAAACGGATTTGCATGTCTTGACTAGACTTGGTAAAATGAGGCACGACATGATAACACGACACGACATGACACGAAATTATAAGTTAATGGGTTTAGTCTTATCGGGTTTGGGTCATTAACGGGTCAACACGGTAGATCCGTTATCATAACGGGTTGGGTTTGCACTCTTACCCAATTATACCCATTATTACCCGTTAGCGTTTTCGAGTTTTATTGGGTCGTGTGACCCAAACCAATATTACACCCATTATAACCCGTTAGTGGATAAACAAATATATATATATATATATATATATATATATATATATATAATTCCTAATTATAATAACCCTACCCCACTTACTCTTTCTTTTATCTTATCCTCGCACATAACACAAGACTAATACATCTTTCATTTCAACTCCCCACCAGCCGCACATCTAGAGAGAGAGAGAAGAGAGCCTAAGAGAAAACCCTAACCTAACCGCAGGTCGGCAGCGGCTCCGAGGTATGTTTTCTCCCTTTTTTCTTCTAATCTCTTTACATTTTCTTCTTCTAATCTCTTTATCATGCGATTTTTTTCAAGATCCAACACTTTTTTTCAAGATCCAAACGATTTTTTTCAAGGCCTGTATGATTTTTTCATGACCAAGACCTGTATGATTTTTTCAAAATCCAAATGATTTTTTTCAAACGATTAGGGTTTCAACTTCCAAATGATTTTTTTATATATGTTTGTCTAAGTCATTTTTTTATATATGAACGGTGGTATTTTTCATTTGACCTGTGTCTAAGTCATTTTTTTATATATGACGAATTTTTATATTTTTTTGTATGAACGGTGGTATGGTGGTATTTTTTCATATGACTGATTTTTATATGACATGTGTCTCAGTCATTTGAACAGTGGTATTTTTTTAGGGAACTCAGGGGTTTAGTCCTCAAATGTAAGTTTTTTTAGTGGCCGATCCCAAGTGTTTTCACTTTTGTTGTTAGTCCCATGTTAATAAGATCATGGGGGAAAGGGGAGTGTCATTTTGATCTAAATGACACTCCAAAAATGTGAGAACCACTTTGAAAGAAGCAGTTACAAACCAAATAATTGGACAAATGGGACTACAAACAATAAGAAAAAATGATGGGATCGCACGCAAATAATCTTATAGAAATAAGACTTTAGCCAAAATATCTAATTTTTTTATATAACTGATTTTTATGTTTTTTATATGACTGATTTTTATATGATTGATTTTTTATATGACTGGTTTTTATTTTTATGTGACTGACTTTTATATTTTTTTCAGGTTCTATGGAAATGGATATTAGAAATTCTTTGGATATGGTTCTCTCTGAAGATGATGTTGGTGAAGCTATTGAATTGGAGATAAATGAACAAGAGTCTACTCAACAACAACAAGAGGCTACCCAACAAGTTGCTAAAAAGGTGAAGAAAAAATTTGGTATTCCCTCAACTCGTAAAAAAAGATCTCGTTGCTGGACTTTATTTCAATATTTATCGGTAGGTGAGGATAACAAAAGGAAAGCTAAATGTCGTAAATGTGGCATAATTTATTTGTGTGACAGTCAGTATGGCACTGGTAATATGTTGGCTCATATGAATAATTGTATTAAAAATGAAGCTACTAACATTGGCCAACTTATTTTGTCCCAAACTAAAGGTTCAATGTCATTGAAATCTTCCACATTAGACATCGAAGTGTTTCATAACTTACTAATTGAGGCAATTATCAAGCATAACCTGCCTTTTAATTTTGTCAAGTATGAGGGTCTTAGGTCTATTTTTAAATACATTTCTAAGGATATCAAGCTACCCTCTAGAAAATGTTTAAAAGAGAGAAAATTAAACTTTAAGCACAACTACATTCAGTGTCTGGGCGAATTTGCTTGACTTCTGATCTATGGACATCCGTAGCCACGGACGGGTACCTAACCCTTACAGCTCTCTTTGTTGATAGCAATTGGAAGTTAAACAAACGAATACTGAATTTTTGTCTCATGCCTCCTCCACACACGGGTGTTGCTTTGTCTGAAAAAATTTATGCATTGTTAAGTGAGTGGGAGATTGAAAAGAAACTGTTCTCCATCACATTAGATAATGCTTCAACTAACACTTCTTTTATCGATATTTTAAGAAGTCTGTTGAATCTAAAGGGTGCCCTTGTAATGAATGGTGAGTTCTTTCACATTCGTTGTTTTGCACACATTTTGAACCTTATAGTCCAAGACGGATTGAAAAAAATTGATGAGGCTGCGATTAAAGTTAGGGAGAGTGTTAAATACATTAAAGGTTCACCCCAAAGAAAATATAAATTATATGATTGTGTTTCTCAAGTGTCATTGCAGTGTAGTAGGGGATTGAGATAAGATGTTCCGACTAGATGGAACTCAACCTATCTAATGCTTGATAGTGCGATTTTTTATCATCGTGCTTTCATTCAGTTACAATTGAGTGATTCCAACTATAAACATTGTCCTTCTCCAAAAGAATGGGATAGAATCGAAAAACTTTCCAACTTTTTGAGTTTGTTTTATGAAGTAACATGCTTATTTTCTGGAACTAAATATCCAACTGCCAACTTATTTTTCCCTCAAGTTTTTATCTTTCAACTTAAGTTTAAAGAAGCAATGGAAGGGACGGATAGTTTTTTACGTAGAATGGGAGTGCAGATGAACTTAAAATTTGAGAAATATTGGGTTGAATATAGTGTTATTCTTGCTATTGCTGTCACGTTGGACCCGCGGTTCAAAATTCAATTCGTGGAGTTCGCATATACGAGGTTACATGGTACCGATTCTCACGAGTTTAGCCGTGTACGCGACACTTTATTTGATCTTTTTTATGTCTATAGTATGAATTACTCGCATATTGTAAGTTCAAGTTTCTCTGATTTTGATACTCATCATCCTTCCCATAACGCCTCCGGGGATTCTATATTTCAGGTACATATTTCCATTTAATGCATTTTCATACTTCATATTTTGATACTCTAATTTCCATTTAATGCATTTTCATACTTCATATTTTCATACTTCATATTTTTTTATCTAACTCATAAAATAAATAATATAGGACTTTGATAATTGCTATAAAGAGGGTGCTTCTGATAAAAAAAAATGAGTTGCATAAATATTTTGATGAGGAAAAGTTGGGAAGAAAGCAAGATCTAGATATTCTTACTTGGTGGAAGGGGGAACAATTTCGCTACCCCATACTTTCTTGTATGGCTCGGGATATATTATCTATTACAATCTCAACTATTGCTTCTGAGTCTTCATTTAGTATTGGAGGTAGAGTTCTTAACCAATATCGTAGCTCTCTTCTGCCAGAAACTGTCCAAGCATTTCTTTGCACTAGGGATTGGCTATTTGATAAAATTGGTCAAGTTGCCATATTCAACTATTAATTTCATTTTTTCTCCTTAACTTTTATAATATATTAAATTTTTATTTCCTCAGCTATAGGTAAAGAAGAAGCGGCTGATGTGGATGAGTTGACGGGGGATATCTTTAATTTGCACATAAGTCAAAAATCTAGTTCGGCCCAATGTTCTAACACTATTTCTATCAATGAGTAACAATATTGATATTTAATTTTGACATAAATTTTCTTTTTCTTTAAATTTCTGGTGTATATAAATTTTCTAATTTTCTACTTTCTAGGTTTCATCCAAGATATATATGCAGTATGGCGTTTTTGAATTGCAAGCGTTCTTCCAAGCAATCCACTTTTTTGGTGAGTAATTTTCATATATTTTACCATTTCATTTTACCACCTAGTGTATTATATATATTTGAAATAAATGATCAATTGTTGTCCACTTTTAAACAGTTTCAC
The DNA here is from genome assembly GCA_949130495.1 of Sambucus nigra. Classification (NCBI taxonomy): domain Eukaryota; kingdom Viridiplantae; phylum Streptophyta; class Magnoliopsida; order Dipsacales; family Adoxaceae; genus Sambucus; species Sambucus nigra. The sequence goes on along the minus strand of OX422212.1, from coordinate 464,396,454 downwards.
ATGGCTGAAAAATGTTGTTGTTACTATAAGGAGATGTGCGCATTTTGGTCATTTCGTGACATCCGTCGTTACATATATTTTGATTACTGGTTAGAAAATTTTCATTAATATTTATTTATTAATTCATATAGTATTAAGTATGTTAGATAACTCATTGTAATTTTGCTATTTCTATCGACGGGTAACAAGGTTGATATTTAATTTTGACATAAATTTTCTTTTTCTTTAAATTTCTGGTGTATATAAATTTTCTAATTTTCTACTTTTTAGGTTTCATCCAAGATATATATGCAGTTATGGCGTTTTTGAATTGCAAGCGTTCTTCCAAGTAATCCACTTTTTTTGGTGAAAATTTTCCATATATTTTACCATTTGATTTTACCATCTAGTGTATTATATATATTTGAAATAAATGATCCATTGTTGTCCACTTTTAAACAATTTCACATGGTTGAAAAATGCCGTTGTTACTATAAGGAGATGTGCGCATTTTGATCATTTCGTGACATCCACCGTTACATATATTTTGTTTACTGGTGAGAAAATTTTCATTAATATTTATTTATTGATTCATATAGTATTAAGTATGTTAGATAACTCATTGTAACTTTGCTATTTGTAGGAAGAATATGTTGAAAAAATGAGTAGTTGCTGCCAACAGTTTTGAAGTTGAGTTGCTGTTAACAGTTTTCAACTTTAGTGTTGAATGAATGGATATTACTAATGATGGAACTTTTTTAATTAATGTTGAATGTTGTTACTTTTGTAATTAGTGTTGAAGTTGTCTTGTAATTAGTGTTGAATGTTGATACTTTTGTAATGATTGGATATTACTAATGATAGAACTTTAGTGTTGAATGTTGCTGCTAATGGTAGAACTTGGAAGTTCAAACTATTGACAATTAAATAATGGGTATTAATGGGTAACGGGTGTTAACGGTAATGGGTGTTATCGGGTAATGGGTATTGACAATTAAATGGTTTAAATAATGGATGTTAACAGGTTAAGTAAAACACGACCCAAATTCACCCATTAACTAGCGGGTGTTAACGATTCGGGTCTTGTCACCCGTTAAAATTATTGGGTCGTGTTCGGTTTTAAATTTATGTACCCGTTAAGCTAACGGGTCGTGTTCGGGTTAGGATGATTTTATACAAAAACGTTAAAACACGACACGAACACAAACCAATACGACCTGTTGTCAGGTCTAGTCTTGACAAGGTCATGAAAAAGCATTGCATAGTTTTAGACGTTATTAGTGTGAAAATCATGTCTGACTTTGATTTGTCAATTAGATTAAGACGATGCCATCTAAATTCACATTTTTCAACACCTAAGGATGATTTTGAGATTCATTCATTAGGAGTACACATATTCATCGTGCACATATGTTATGCGTAATTGCATTGCTTTGCCTATCTAATTCACACCCATTCATTCCGTTTTCATGATTTGGCTATCTTAGTGTAAATTTATGGTGTGTGATTTTTGTAAAATTATTTTTTCATTTTTGTATGAATAATTGAAAAATAAAAAATAGTTTGTGGAATGATTTTAAGTTACTCCTTTGCATGAGAGTAGTTTGATTCATGTTTGTTATGCATATTTGACGTGACACTCCATGTTTTATTTATTCTTTTCCTTGTTTATTTCAGGCAAATAAAAAGGGGGAAAACGAAGTATGGGGGAGTTTTACATTATGGGAGAGATTTGAGATTTTTTATATTTTTTTATGTTTATCTCATTTCAAACTCAATAGGTCACAAAGGTATTTTCTTTATCTCGTGTGTGTAGGTACAAATATTGATGATCATATTTTGCACACCCTGAATAGAAAAGCTTAAATATTTGAAGATTTGATGTTGAAGAATTTTTAAGAAAGTTTCAGACTTGCCATTTTGATACCTTTTCGGTTTTAGGTTCATGGGAGGGTATTAGATTTGTATAAGCATTTAGATTTGATAATTCGAATGTTTTTATTTTGTACCGGCATAGACATAGGGGACATTTGTAGGGACATTATTTTATTGTTCGGTTTACATTTGAGTATGTCCTATACCGCTACAACTGTCGAAGACTTATTCAAGTTCAATCATGCGTCAAGACGGATCCAAATATCAAAGTTCTTCAAAAAAGACACCTCCGCGAGATTAATTTTGGTAAGGTTGTATTTAAATACCTTAACGTTTCACTTAGAGTGTTGGGATAATTTTTCTAAAATATTTTCTTCTAGGTGTTGAGACGGAGTTTTTTGTCAAAGAATATTTTCTAAGTGTTAAAGCGGAGTTTTTGACGAAATAATTTTTTTTATTTTTGCTCAGTCGTTCGAGTGACTTTAGCTTCTCGTTCGAGTGACATGTTGATGTCGTACGAAGCTCGTTCGAGCGACACGTGTCCTCGTTTGAGCGACATGATGATTTCATTCGAGCCATGCACCGACTTAAAGTTTTATATAAAGCGTGTTAAACCACTCCATTTTTTTAAGAAGACCTGACGAATTTCTTTCTGCAAAAACTGCTAACAGCAGATTACTTTTGTCGTCTTCGTTTAAGGGTTTAATCTTTTTTGTTTTCAATTCACAAAACATCTCAATATTTATGTAAATTGTTTTGGAATTGTGGAGTGTTATCTCTACCGCTGACTACTACTGCATGTCGATTGGGATTGCTCAAGGGTGTTCCTGACTGATTTGGACTGCGTGTTCATGTGGGCTTCTGTAGTTGTTCCATTGTTGACTCAAGGTTGCGTGTCTATGTGATTGTTCTGAGGAGTAATCATTGCGAATTTCATTGTGTATGTAAGTTGCGATTTATCATTCATAGTGAAATAAAAGGTTTTACTCGAAAGGGATTTTTTCTGAAATCTGTGTGTTAGTAATTTTATCTGTAATGGTTTGACACACACACACACACACATAGTTTCATGTTTAGGGGCTGAATTAATTTGGCTTGAAAATAGACTCCAATTAAATAAGGTTAAATTGTAAATTTACGAATTTATTTAAATCGATATCACACGGCATTTACAAATTGGTATCAGAGCTTATTTAAGCGATCGCCATGTTTCTACAATATTTGGAAATTATTTAAAATATATTTTAAAAGTAAAAAAATTTTGAAAAATAATTATAAATTTTGGAAAATACTAAAAAATATAAAAGTACTAATTTTTTAAAATATTATGAAATGGAAAAATATTAATTAAATTTGACAAAATATGTTTAGACATATATTAATGTAACCCCAAAATATTCAAAATACTAAAAACCATTAAAAAATTGATAAAACTGATTTTTTTTAAATATTTAAATGGCAAAACATATTTAAAAAAAATTCTAACACTAAAATTCAAGCTCAAAATATTTACAAATGTCAACAATAAAATTCAACCTCAAAAAACTTTTAAACATTAACAAATATTGAAAAGTTTTGATTTTTTTCTTCTAAGATGTCCACATAATCTAATTACATTTATTAAGTATGAATAAAATCGATTTTTTTTTTAAAATATAGAAATAATAAGTTTTCTTATAGGTTTGAATAACTATAATTGAAAAAAAAAGTGAAAATTCCATAAAAATCAAAGAAATAATTTGAAATTTAGAAAAAAAAATAATAAAAAAAACTTGAATTCACAATACCTTCTCCAAAACTAAAAAAAGCCCAAAGATTACCTTCTCTAATGCCTTATTTTTGAAGCCCCAAATCTAAACAGCGATTTAAAAATTCCTAGACCCAAACAACATTTTCATTCCCATGCAACTCGTAAAAAATCTAAGAGAGATTAAGATTAAATTCCCATTTTAACTAACACAATGCCCAAATCCAAACATTCATTTCACAAAATCCATACATTTAAGCACCCATTCCTATTCTGACAAATAAAAAAATCATGCAGGCTTGTGTATGTGTGTGTATGTGCAGATCTATGTTCATATGTGTGTTTATATGTTTCTGTGTATGTGTATTCGTTCACATGTGTATCAGAGAGAGGATGACAAATAGAAATGAAAGAGTGAGGTGGGAAGCCATGCTTGCCATGATAGTGAGAGAGAGCACAGAGGCTGAAATACAGATAAGAGTGAGGAATATAGGGTTTTGTTAGGTTAGATGGTAAACAAAATATCCATTTAAAAAGTCACATGGAAGCCTTTTGCCATTGTTCATCCAAAAAAAATTAATGATGTTTGTTTTAGGGGTTGTTTCAAACTAGCATACAGCTCGTGCAATGCACGGGCAATGTACAATAAAAAAATATAATTATAATTATAAAAATCAGTATATATCATAAATTCAATATCTCATATTAAAGCCATTATAACAGGTTAATTTTTTCATAAATAAAACTAATCTATTATTTTCAAATATTATTTATTATATAAAAATTATTTTTTATAAAAAAAGCTTTAAAACAATTGTATGTAACAATTATACATATTTTTATTTGTTTTTAGTTTAAAAAAATGTATGTCATTTATAGATACAAACTTAAAGTTTTTTTCTAAAAATAAAACGCTAAAAATATTTTATAACTCAAAAAAAATTTATTTATATTAAAAACAATTTCAAAATTTTGAAAACTTTTTTTTAACTTACAAACTATTTTTTACAAATAAAAACTTCAAAAAATTAAATGTATTTTATATAAAAAAAATTATCCATATATTTATTTGTTTTTAGTTTAAAAAACTTTATGTCATTTATAAGTAAAAACTTGAAGTTTATTCTATAAATACAACGTTAAAAATGTTTATATAATCGAAAACGTTTTTTATTTATATTAAAAACAATTTTTAAGATTTGAATTTTTTAAAACTTTCTTCTAGAAATAAAACGTTATATAGATGTAGTAGTATTAGTAGCATAGTGTAATGTGATTTGAGTGGAGAATGATGAAAAAATATTAATTGAATCTAAATTATATTTGAACGAGAGATTAATTAATGGAATTTAGAATGGATCATCTTTTCATTTTTCAAGAGACTTTTGATTTATTCATTTTTTTTTTTGTTTCAAGGAGATTTTTTATTAATCTATTTAGGTGAAAGGGAGTAATTTTTTTATTAATCTATTAAGGTGAAAAGGAGTATTGATTTTAGGAGGACGAAAATGTATCTAGGTAGAAACATTAATTGCCATTTACACCTCTAATACCATTATATTATAGGTATGATATAGCTTGTTTTGGAAGTTTAGGTGGTTAAATTCAAAAAATGATAGTTTGGATGGTGAATTAAATATGGGGATCAAGTTCCAAGGGTAAGTGTAATTAATATGTCTATATAATATGGAATAGAATAATATACTATTCCATAAGATGATAAAACAATTAGAGGCTAGGATTTATTATTACAAAGTTGAATCCAATGGTTGATGATTGAGGGTATTTTTGTAAACCCTCCCCAACCAATTATTCCCACTAACCCTAGCATACTTTTATTTTCTTCCTCTCACTCATCCTTTCTGCTCCCTTTTCTCTCTAGAAGATAATACCACCCAACGCCGCTCGTCCACCCTATTCCGCGCCCTCTTATTCTCTCTCTCCTGATACTTCACAAGCATGATGCAAGCACACTTATTCTCTCTCTTTTGGATAATCTTCATCTTATTGCAAGTGCGGAGGTCAAACTCGCATGAGCTTCATTTAGGTTTTTCATTTTATTTATTTTTTTCAATCTTCCCTTTTAAATCTCTCTGAGTGTGTGTATGTGTTTATATTTGTTCTAATTAAATTTATTTTGCAAGTTTCTTTGTTGATTCTCTCTCTTCTTCCACCATTCAAGGTATCCTCTCAGATCGGTTTTAGGCTATGAAATATTCTGGTGAGGGTATTGGGATAACTCATTTATGAGTTTCTAAATCTTAATTTTTTTTTTTACTTTCTATGGCGTAAATATTAATATTTATGCTATATTATTTGAGTTATTTCTTAATCCCGTAGTTATTTAAATTTTGTTTGTATTGATTTCCCCTAATTTGACATGTTGTGGTAAATTTTATATTTTCATATTATTCGAGTATTTTATTGAAGGATGATATTTTATTCCTAGCTGAAAGACACCACTACTTTCTATACTAGCTTCGAATTTCCCCTTTCATTCTCTGTGTATATTTGTTTTTATTTTTTTATTCACATTTTCTCTCCATTCGACTACATTCTATACTGTTGGGATCTGAATTGAGGTAATGGATACTAACTGAAAGACACAACTACTTTCTACACAGGGTTTAAATTTTCCCTCCCATTCTCTGTGTTTATTTTTTTTTTATTCACATTTTCTCTCCATTCCACTACTTTCTATACTGTTGGTTCGTTTGTTTTATTTCCCCAGTGCCATGGAATTTGGGGTTTAATTTTCCATTTTCATGTTATATTTATGTTGCAGGTTATTCATTTTGTCATTCTACTACTCCCATTTGAGGTTTCAATTATATAGTTGGGAACTGAAAAGTTTTTGTAAATGCTTTAATTTTGTTTTCTATCTCTATTGGTCTTATTATTATTTTTTTACTTTTTAACTTATTTTATTTTTATTCTGAAGTCAGTTTTATTTTGATGTGTTATCTTTCTTATTACCCATAACCCATCTTTTGTTGGCAAGGTATACCTATGAATGTCAATGGAAGCAAATCATGGGGATTTGATTCTATTAGGATTGGTGAGTTTTTATCCCTTTATTATTAAAGCATTTATAATTTTTTTGTTTAATTTATGATTGACTTTTTTTAAATAACTATAAGCTATTTTTGTAAACCTATTTTTCTTTAAATAGTTGTCAGATTTTTCCAATGCTTTTCTTTTGTACTAAATTTCAAATGTTTCAGCTTTGTCAATTATTTGGCCCTGTATTGTTTCAATGTGTTGAATTTGGGAGAAATTTAATATTGAGTATTATCCTAACGAGGTGATCACAATCAGACTAAGTATCTTTGTTAGTGCGTAGGATCTGTGTACCCCTGAAGCATTTGTTACTTGATGTTTTATTTTTTTTTTCTTTATCTTATGACTTCTCTTTTAATTTAAAGGAATTTTGTAAAGTGAATGCTAGCTTTGTACACTCTATAGCATAGTGCGTGCGTGTGTATAGAAACTTGGAGGTTGTGGCTTAGGAAAGGAACGTAAGGTAATATAGGAAAATATTTATTTTGTCACTCAATGTGTTCGTGGTAGTTTTTTCAATGTAAAATTTTAATCTTTGACATCTTAATGTAACTTGGTCAGTATGTAAAGATATTTTGAATCAAGCTTTTGATTAAATGTATGAAGATTATCATTGGAATGTTGATTCATTTATGACCTTATGATTTGTAGGAATTTAGTAGAAAACTCCACAAAGTTTTGAAGTTTGAAGTTTATCTTTGATAAAATTGGAAGTTTACTAAAGTTTGTCTTCAGTAAAGTTTGAAGCTATATGGAGTTTGAAGTTTGTCTTCAGTAAAGTCCTAATTATCTCAACATTGTACATATCAATTGCTTTCATGAAACATTTTGATTTCATAAATTAATGAAGGCTCACTTCAACCCATAAAAGGTAATCGGATAGCTATATGGGCTCACCTACATGTTTTCTACGATTAGAATATTGGTTTTAGTAATCTTTTAGAAGTCATCTATATACGACCCATTTTAGTTCGAGTTAAAATTATACCAACACTCAACCCACAAATCCTTTTGAGCAGAAAACTAACACCGTGTGGACAGTTAGCGGTAAATAACTAACAAAGATAGCAAAATAACTTTCAAATAAGTCACAAAATGCTTACATCAGCTAATCATAATCAGAGTTATCTTATGTATATGCTAATGAGGGACGAAAAATCACATTTGGTAAAAGGAAAACCAGTTAGGATCCCCATCAACCATAGTGGGAACCACCCAAGATTATAAGTATCTCAAGTGTACTTCCGCTGAGATTGTGCCACACCCCAAATTATAGAAAATGGTAATAATTTAAAATCAACACTATAATTTGGATATGTGACAATGCACTCAGAAAGTTGTCAGAAATAAATTAATAACATCATAAATACAATAACATCTTAATACTACATACGAGATCTTAATACATAAGAGATTTACATTACATATTTTCATCCAGCTACTAGGAACAATAAGATGTCTAGAAAAGTATTTTAAATTTACATAAGGAACTAAGAATATAATTAAGAAAGAATTTCGCCCAAAATATATCAGACTATAGCAAAACAAACTTTAAAGAGACTTAATCTTGCACAAAACCTGAAAGGAAAAGTGCATAGCATCATGAGTAACCCAACCCAATGATACTACACTTCTCCTCAAAATTCATCCCCCAAGTGTACTAATAGCAATGATTTATATTTATATGTCAATTTCTAGACTTTTCTTCAATAAACTTAAGCAAGGATAAAATATAATCACATGTTTAACGATTTAGTTCATCATTTTCAAATTATTGATTCTAAAATTTATTCGTAAGAATTAACGAAATATTACGACAGGTACACTAGCAACTTCCAGCATACGTTTCCTTTAGGCCACAGAAGCCAACTTGCCTATGTGTATACCTATACCCACTAGACAACTTCCGATGGTATAGACTATATTAATGCACTAACTATAGGATTATCTCTACCCGGCCAACTTAGGAGGAACCTCAATAGGTGATAATATGTCACAACTTGGATAATGGCCTCGGCCCTCGGTATAGACAACTTGCATATACTCATTTAACAACTTGAATAAGATTAAATACATATGACATTAATTTACTCGACACACGAAATCAACCAATATTCTCCTTAATTATTTCGACATGTTGTAACTCAAGGGTTACTCCGATAGAATTTGGTTTTATCACGACATCATATATACCAAATCTGTCACATCCCAAATTACAGTAAATGGTAATTATTTAAAATCAATACTATAATTTTGGATATGTGACGATGCACTCAAAAAGTTGACAAAAATAAATTAATAACATCATAAATGTAATAACATTTTAATATTACATAGGAGGTCTTAATACATAAAAGGTTTTTACGTTACATATTTTCATCCAGCTACTATGGAATATAATATGTCTAGAGAAGTACTTTAAATTTACATAGGAAATAAAAGTATAATTAAGCAAGAACTTCACCCCAAAATATGTCGGACTATGACAAAATGAACTTAGAGACTCAATCTTGCACAAAACCTGAAAGGAAAAGTGTTTAGCATCATGAGTAACGTAACCCAATGAGAATACACTGCTGCTCAAAATTCATCCCCCATTTATACTACTAGGAATGATTTATATTTCATATGTCAATTTCTAAACTT